>CM021101.1:27400437-27432712 GCA_007115665.2 Sequoiadendron giganteum | reverse complement strand
ATAATATATCCCAAATTTTAGCTTTTGGATCGATGGAGAGTGAAAGATATGTTCACTGGTATGTGAATTGATTTGGTAGAACTATTTGTCTGTGGATTGGGAGAAACGTTTTGGCTCCGCAGTCTTATAGCATTTGGTTTCAGATCTTGCAGATCTATGAGATGATTCATAATGATTTTTTTTGTGTTCTAAAAAATGTGCTTGTGATTTGGCGCTCCAGAAGACATGCTCCAAATCTCCTATGTCTTGTTGGTTGGTCTGGTTGGACTATTGAAGAATATTTTGTGAATGAAGATCGTTGCAATTGTTGTGGATGTACCTGGAGGTTTCTTAGAGATGGTAAAATATTTGGTGAAGCGTGTTGAGTGATCCACGTTTGATCATCTTGTTGGAGATGCATGTACTTCAAAGATCATTGGTGTCTTCATTAGGTTTGATCGACCGGGTGTCTACACATTACATAAATATTTTGCATCAAATTAAGGAGGCATGTGATTGATCCAAGATGTTGTTTGGGTCCTAATTTAAATGTGTAATTGGTCCTCTCTCATTCTTATCCACCATGGGAATGTGGAGTAGCCGACCTAATTTGAAATTGTAAAATTGAAGAATGTTTAGCCGACCTTGGATAATGCTTCTAGGGTTGAAGATGGTATAAAAGCAAGTCAAGATGTTGTGAATTATGCAATGAATTAATGAATCAATCATTCAAGGAAGTGAAGTATGCGAACAAGTGTGAAAAGAAAAGTGTGCAAGAGCGAATCAAGGCATCAATAATTTGATGTGTTAGATTCCTAAAAGTAGTGACTTGATGGTATCTACAATCTTTTTATCAAGCTACGAATGTGTGGAACCCTAGTGGTGGGTCTTTATTTATCTTTCTTTTTATGTATGCAGCGAGTCTCCTTCTGGAGAGTGAGTTATTTTTGTGGGTAGTGAGCCCTTGTATCTAGGCAATGAGCCTTTGTATCTGCTATTGCATTATTACTATATTGTGAGATAATCCTCACCGCTTTTTTTCCCTCATTGGGTTTTCCACGTAAATCTAATGTCTCTAGTGTTTGATTTCTATTATTTTCATTTCATGTTTACACTTAATAACAGATTGGGTTAAAAGTGGAATTGTTTAAGGTTAAAAGTAAAGTGATTTGATATAATTGATTCACCCCCTCCCTCAGTTGTCTTGTGAATTTCAACAAACAATCACAACATTTGAAATGGAAGAAACTTAAGAGGCCCAACCCCACTGCCTCGGGGAGACAACATCAAACCATTGGCCTTAGTAGGACACCATGAGCTTCCCAAGGGATCGCGAAATCATTTTCCTCAATTCCATGGTGATGGATGCTGACATCTTGCTGAACACATATTAGCATTCATAGTGGCTTGTTCTATTTTTCATATTCCACATGAATACATAGTTGTTTGTCTCTTTGTTGAGACCTTGGAGAATAACACTTCAGACTGGTTTAATAATCTTGAACTAGGCATTATCACAAGTTTGGTAGTCATGAGAAAAAAAATCTTGGCAAGATTCAAGCCTACGGAGGACAACCACCACTTATTTGCACAACTCTCACTCAAAGATGGAGCCTACAAAACTGATGAGGGAGTTCATAGAAAGGTTTACCCACCTTGCCACACATCTTTCCCATACACTCAATCCATCTGATGAGATTTGTATAAGCAAATTCATCAATGCACTACCATCAAAAATAGCCTTTTTCTTGTAAGGAAGCCAAGGAGTAGATCTAAAAATTGCACAAGAAGAAGCAATCAAGATTCAAGATAACATGATCACAACAGGAAATATGAAGAACAAGTCAATCAGACCGCTTGTTCAAGCATCTGTTGATCCACTGCTATAGAAGGTAGCTAATGAGGTGAAAATTATTAAAAGATAGTCATCCACTCAAAGGCAACAAGCATTGCCTACACCACTATCATATCAACCTCAATAGTCATACCATCCAAAGAGGAATAACTTCCAGCCATTCAACAACTAAAAAATCAAGGTCCCTGCAAGGACAACCAAGACAACATGTTGATACTGAGAAGCCCACAACCTATTTCTCTCTCTATGACACTGTTGAACACACCAGAGCCACATGTCCAGAAAACCAAAGAATGAATCAGATCATGGGATTCGCTGATGCTGCTCCGAGTACAAGATTTGTACCTTCACCAACTACAAATTTTGTCTCACCATAAATGAATGACTTTGATGACGACTCTACAATGGGATACTTCGACAGAGAACCCATTAATGAACAAGAAGAAGAAGACTACCTCCAGTACTCTCTTGTGGTCAATCATGAGAACATCTCATTGTCCATTTTCACATTTTCCTAGCACTTCAAAGCACATAAAGAAGAAGAGGAAAAGCGAAAGCTAGAAGAAAAGGGAAAATAAGTTCCATCAACTTTCAATCCCAAGTCTTCACAAGAGAACACCGTGTCGGTTGCTCAGGATCCAACCTCAAAAAACTTTGACATTGTGTCTTCTATTATGAAGATGAAGGTACAAATCTCACAATTAGAGTATCTCCAAGATCATCCAGAGCAGTTAGATCAAATCCTCAAGGTGGTAAAGAAGAAGGTTGTAGTACAACCTACATTGCTTTAATCCTTTGTGCCAACAGAAGACAAGCCAAAACTGTTCTATATATCTTTGTATATAGGGGGTTTTAAACTCAATAATTGTATCATAGATAGTGAAGCTTCATACAACATCATGCCCTTGTAGATCATGAACGCATTGAGACCATCATGCATGAAAACTCAAGAAAAGTGTTACTAACTTGAGCCAAAGTTAGTGTCATTGGTTGGTCAACTGAAGGATGCACAAGTAAGGTTATCATCTTGTCTTGAAAATAAATTTGTGATAGCTATCTTGATCGTTGACATTCCAACCAATTACTGGATGTTTCTTAGTAGGAGTTTTTGCAAAGACCTCAGAGGTGAAATTCAATTGGATTTTTCATTTTCGACAATCCCCTTGAAGAGGGGCAATTTTAAGGTGGAACTAGAGGCCAAGTCAAGCATCATGGTGGTGAAGTCCCATTTCCATAGGCACAAGTTTTATATCAGGACATAGGTCTGGGGACATATGCTATGATATGTGATGTAACTAAAGATAGTCAGAAGTTTGCTTACTTTCCACAACTACATCATATGAAGAATCAAAAGTGTAGATGATGCAGTTCGACAACAGTTGTTCAACATCAAGTTCGAGAGCAGGAGTTGTGATCTCCTCTCTCGAGGGTTGTCTATATCCATTCACATATCGATTGAAATTTGAATGCACCATTAATACAACAAAATATGAGGCGCTTTAACTAGGTCTCAAAAATGAAAAGGATATGGCGATCAAGTTACTTACAGTCGAAGGAGATGCAAATTTGATCGTCAAGTAGATCAAAGATCATTTCCAAGTCAGAAATACTTGCCTTCAATCCTATAGACAAAGGGTGTGGAATGCCATCAACTAGTTTGATGTGTTTGACATCAAATACATTCCACGCACAAAAAATAGTAGATTTGATTCCTTTGCAGTATCAACTGCTCTATTCATGTCGCATTCTGATTTTCATCAAAAAAAATTTGCTATTGAGCTGATCTACAAGCTAGTTGTTCCAGATAATTTAGACAACTAGAAAGTATTTGATGATGAATATGACATTAACAAAATTCTTTCCATGGGAGACAACTACAAAGAATTTTTCTTTGAAGGAATTTCCACTCCTTTCACAGAATCACTTACAAAAGACTCTGAAGCTCTCGATTCTGAGATCATTCAACTGAAAGGAAATCACATTCCCAAAAGTCTGGTGTCTTTAGAGAACATTTTTGATTGGCATGAATAATACATCAAAGATCTAAATATGTAAAGTTTTAATACTTATATTGAGCATTACCAAGTGAATATTGACACTGAAGACAAGCCTCAACTTGTTAATCTACGAAAGTGTTATACTCTAGAGGAAGCTGACAAGTTTACCGCCTTGTTCAAACAGTACAAATATTTTATTCCCTGATCTTACGAAGACTTGAAGGTCTTCACACCCATTGAATTGTCACACATAATTCCTCTGAAGTCTGATGTCAAGCCTTTCAAGCAAAAGAAGAGATATTATAATCCAAAGATTCAAGATACTATCTACGCAAAGATTCTGAAGATGGTGGACTCAGAGATAATTTTTTCAATTCATCACTCCACCTAGGTGTCTAACATAGTTCATGTACACAAAAAGAATGGTGAAATAAAAATTTGCACGGATTTCAAGAATTTTAATCAATCATCCTTGAAGGAAAATTACCCCTTACCAATCATGGAGCATACTTTGCATGGATTCACCGGTTCAGAGATGCTATCACTTCTTGATGGTTTCTCTGGATACAATTAGATTGCAATGGCAAAGGAGGATCAAATCAAGATAGCTTTCACCACACCATGGGGAACATTTTCTTATTAGAGGATTCCTTTCAACCTCATCAACATCAGTACTACTTTTCAAAGGGCCATGGATCTAGCTTTTGGGGATCTCAAGAATAAAAGAATAGTTGTCTATCTCGATGACTTGATCATTCTCTCAAATAAATGAGAAGACCACTTTTAACATCTCATGAAAGTGTTTGAAAGATGCAAGTACCACAAGATCTCATTGAATCCTAAGAAGACCATCTTTGCGATGATAGAGGGCAAGCTACTTGTCCATATCGTTTCCAAAGAAGGGACTAAAATTGACCCAAATCAGGTGGATTCAATTAAGAACTCGTCTCTTCCAACCAAAAAAACACAAGTGCACTCCTTTTTTGGTAAAGTCAACTTTATCGAGAGGTTTGTAGCTGATTTCTCACAGCTAACGAAGGAGATCTCAGCTATGATGAAAAATACGTCCAATTTCATATGGACAGAAGAAGGCAAGCAAGCCTTTACCAAAATCAAAGAAGCTATTGCTAATGCACCAGTGTTGGTTCATCCTAACTTTGAGATGGAATTTATCCTCTATTTTAATGCGTCAGAACACATGTTGTCTACTATATTGAATCAGAAGCTCATTAAAGAAGGTGAATCTCTAATTGCTTTCATGAGTACCAATTTTAAAGATAGTGAATCACGTTATTCCCAAATTGAGAACAATGTGTATGTTGTCATCGGGGCTGTTAAAGGTTTCAGGTTCTATATCTTGAATTCTCATTAGGGATAACTTTAGTGGTGAATCTTTTCCAATTGGCGAATTCCAAGAATTGGGAAAATCCAAATTGGTGAATTCTAGGTATCTAGCAAGGTGTTCAAATCGCCCGGATTTTATGAACTATCGATCCAATGCATGTCCATTCGCTAGTGGTTTTTTTTTATGAGGCATGTTTAGGAAATAAATTTACCATAACAAACTACATGTTTCCAATGGACTGATCTCGCTTGGAATCCTGGGGAGCATGTCATAAAACACCAACATATTTGCCAATACTATTAAGACAACATTATATGAGGACCCATTTTGCCAATTCAAATTTACAAATAGTTTCTTGTGAAGACCCATTCGCCAATTAAAATTTATAAATAGTTGCTTATGAGAACCTATTTCACCTTGAAAATTACAAGGTATCATTGTATAAGCACGTGGGATTCGCCAAATTTTTAACATACCATTTAAAAATTCTGCAGAATTTGCCAAATATGCATTGATATGAATAGAATTGAAACTATTATTTGTTCTTACACATTTTCTTCAGTTCTAAGGTTCTACTTCTCGATTCAGAAGTAAGCGAAACCCGAAAATGTAGACTCAAAGGTGAGTGATCATTTCTTCATACTGTTATTAGTTATTAGTTATAATAATAATATTTATTTATCTGTTTTCTTTTCTTGCTTCAGTCTTAAACATGATTTTGAGTAGGGAATGGGATCTATATTCTCTATCGGTCTGTCCTTCTTAAACAAGAAGACATTTTTTCCAGCTTTTATTCGAAGTGAGATATCAATATGGCGAGCAGCAACTGCAAGGGTAATACTCCTAAGGGTAATGAAGAGACTAAGAGGCCATCAAAATGCCCAAAATGTGGAGGTACCATATAGTCTTAATTTGGAATTGGCAAAGCTTCTAATCCATCAGATCAAGGTGGAGCTACACCATCAACTCTTCCACCAAATATTATTGAAGATGGTAATGACAATACCTCACCGCCACAGGAAGGTCAAGGTGAGATTGTCATTGTGTTAAATCAAAATGTATCAAATGAGGATGGCAATACCGCAGAAGATGTTCCAAGGGATATCTTGGATAGCCAGAATAATATAATTGACTTGGATGAGGATGATGTTGGTAGCAAGAAAAGAAAAGGCAAAGCAAAATTGGGGCATGAGTGGGAAATGACAAGGAATTTTCAAATTGGTTGGTTGTCGAAGTATCCATTCCTTGAAGCAGTGGGGGTATCAAACAAAGATGATATTGAAAAGGCAACAAAGGGAAAATGTAAGATTTTTACTTGGAAATGTGGAAGAGACAAGATGATTCAGCTAAAGATTGACACTATAGAAAAGCATATCGTCAAAGTTTACGAAAAACAAATCATAGATGGAGAGGAACAATTAGTCGTATGATGGAAATCAAAGGAAGAATGTCTTCATGTTAAGTATGCCATAGATTATGGAGAGCATAACCATAGAATATCAAAGATTAAAAAATGTGAAGGTACACTTGAGGCTCATTTTGGAAAAGCCATGGTAGTAGCAAATATGTCAAAAATTGTTCAAATGAGTGTTTTTTTTCATATTTTGTCCAAAGGGCGTCCTATGACAGACTACCCAAAATATTTTGATTTATTATCTTATTTGAATGTTCCCCACTTTCCCTTCTCACATTGGTCAGTAAATGATGGATGGGAATGGGCGAACTATCTTGCTGCAGTGGAAAAGAAAGATTTAAAGGAGAAATTAAAAGAGTCAAATTTCATTGCATTATCTTTAGATGAAGTTACTGTGGTAGACAATACTTCTTGGGTTTGTATGAATTTTTATACTATAGAAAAACATGTTTGCCAAGCTCATCTTCTTTGTGTTCGTAAAATGCAGGACATTTCAACATCGCAAAATCTATTTGAACTATTCAAGAAATATTTGAATGAAATTGCAAGTATGGATGAGTTGACAATTGCCAAAAAGTTGGTGTGTGTAGGAGCTGATGGAGTTGCAGTGATGCAAGGTCAAAGGAGCGGTCTTTGCACAAAGTTACAAACTAATTGTGCACCATACATGCTTGACATTCATTGCATGGCCCATAGAATGAATTTAGCATTCAAAATTGTAAGAAAGTTTCCTACCGTATCAAAATTTGAAAATCTAGTTCGCGAGATCCACGCATACTTCTGTCGAAGTCCCAAACGTTTCCTTGAATTTCAACATTTTGTTGAGGGAATAACACCTGGAAACAAGCTCCTCAAGGATGTTGATACCAGATGGATCTCCCTACATGGACCAGTGCAACAAGTTCTTTCATAATATTAATCCTTGATTGGAGTGATGTACGAGCATCACAACATAGTAGACAAAGCTCCTGACCTCTTACATAGGTTAAGCAATATAGAGACACTCTTGACTTTAGCTAGTCTTCTCCCCATGTTGGATGAGATGAACAATGTCGTGAAGAAAGCCCAAGATATAACTATGTATATTTATGAATATGCCAATCTACGTAAACTTACATGATTGGCCCTCAATCATCTATATCTAGATCTAACACAAGAAGGCATAAATTATCTAATGTGGTGGAAAATTACTGATTTGAATAATCCTGATAATTATTTACAGTTCAATGCAAGCAGGCACTTATGTATTTGTGTACGTGGATATGAGATACCAATGTACCATTGTAAGACATCCAGGCGCTCTAGAAAATAAGTACCTGTTAACAAGAAATATTTTAATGACATTGTTAAATCTGTTAGTGATAATTTGAAGGAAATTGCAAAATCTCTTTCCTCAAAGATTTGTGAAATATTGCCTCGACATGAAATTATTGAAGCCATGGGTATTGTGTATCCTCAGTTTTGGGTAAACCGAGATAACCCAAAATATTTTCATGATCAAGTAAAAATCTTGATCGAATAGTTTTCAGAAAAAGGTAACATACAATGAACAAATAATAGAAGGAATTTTAAATGAAAATAAGCTTAGAAAACAATGTCGGAGTTTTGCAACAACTATGAGGGAGCAGTATAAATCCATGGGCAAGGGGAAGGCCTTTGAACCGGGATCAATAAAAAATGTTTGGACAAGCTTAGTTTAGAGTGAAATATTGCATGGTTCGATGTCAAAATATTTCAAACTTGTTGATTTATGTCAAACAATGATATTCGGGTCAGTGGAGGATGAGAGATTTTTCAGTACATTGCAGTTTTCGAAATCAAAGTTAAGAAACAAACTGGACAAGAATTTGGAAAATTGCTTGAGGATGAAAGGAACTGCGTATAATATCAAAAAAATTCCTTTTGAAAGGGCACTCACAATCTGGATGTCCACGTGTGAAAGAAGAGGGACCGGGTTGTGCAACACAAGCTCTCCAATTCCAACAGCCATCAGTATTAGTGGTAGTGGCAATGGAAGTGGCAGTGGCAGTGGGACTGGGCTTGGTACATATGACAATGATATTGAAATTGACACAAATCAAATAATGAATGTTGAATTTGAGACACAGGCTGAAGAAAGTGGAGAGCAGTCTCAGAATCAAGATGACTCTTTTACTTTATCTGAAGATGAGCATCAGTTTGAGGACCCTGACTCTATTTGGGAAATGGAAGATAATTAACAGGTTTTAGGTATTTTTACTGCACTTCATGAATCAGTTTCCATTGTTCCAAAGTCCAAAATGTAGTTGATGTCTGATGATATTTTATATTGTTTTCAATGAACATTGAAATTGTGAATCATTGCACTTCATGATATCTTATTTTATATTGCACTCAAGCACTGCATGAATCATATTCCAAACTGTAGTTGATGATTTTTTATATTGTATTCAAATAAATTGTGAATCATTGCACTTCAAGTTCAGGATATTTTATTTTATATTGCACTCCAAGTATCCATGATATTTTATATTATATTGCACTTCATGAATCATAATACATATGCCAAATTCAAACTGTAGTTGATGATATTTTATAAATTATATAAAATTCAATACCATCGACCTAACAATGCTTCATCGGTGGAACCCCCATCACAGTCCCACCGATGGCCCGATGAAAATAGCTCACAACCTAGTATCGGTGTAACAATACTCTATCGGGCTGACTCCTAAGGTGCTCTCCCGACATACTGATAGAGTCGTCAAAAAAAGTAACCATCAATTATAATTTATGACCATGGGCATGAATTATCTTATTTTATCAATAATCACAAAAATATACCATGCTTTGATTTTATGAACAATGAAAATTATAGAAATTTGTGTGACAAGATCCATATTATAGCCTACATTCACATTGCATCCATAAATATTAAACAAATTTTAAATTTTGTAGTGATGTAGTCCTTCCCCCATTCCTAACAATATTCAATACCATTGGCCTAACAATGCTTCATCGGCGGAACCCTCATCACAATCTCATCGATGGCTCGATAAAAATAGCTCACAACCTAGTATCGGTGTAACGATACTCTATCGAGCTGACTCCTAAGGTGCTCTCCCGATACCGATAGAGTCGTCAACAAAAATAACAATGAATTATAATTTATGACCATGGGCATGAATTATCTTATTTTATCAATAATCACAAAAATATACCACACTTTGATTTTATGAACAATACAAATTGTAGAAATTTGTGTGACAAGATCCATATTATAGCCTACATTCACATTGCATCCTTAAATATTAAACAAATTTGAAATTTTGTAGTGATGTAGTCCTTCCCCCATTCCTAACAAAATTCAATACCATCAGCCTAACAATACTTCATCGATGGAACCCCAATCACAATCTCGCCAATGGCCTAATAAAAATAGCTCACAACCTAGTATCGATGTAACAATACTCTATCAGGATGACTCCTAACTCCTAAGGTGCTCTCCCGATATACCTAGTATCGAATTCAAAAAGTATATCGGGGGAACTATGGTGCATCGGGGAAAAATTATATGGCATCCCACCGATAGAAGGAAGGATAGGTGTCCATCAGTGGAGAGGGTGGCTATTGGTGAAAGACTGATGTGACATCCTGGGGCATTGTGCAACCATGTTGCGGTGCATTTATGAACCATAATTGAAGTGAATTATATCACAAGTTGATCGCATAGTTGTTACCAAATCCTGGAAGATTTCAATTAGGGCAAAAGCAAAAAGGAAAAAACTTGGAGTTCTGACGCAGCAAAGACCAGTGAACTATGGAGGAAACTCAGCAAGACTCACATAATTACTTCACTTTCAGACCTAGCTGAGAATCTATTTTACTCAAAAGCTTAAGATTTAAATAATGTAAGAGATTATAGACAAACCCAAAGCTAAAAAAACTAAAAACTGAAAATCCTGAGAGACTCCTAAATGAAGACCTGATAGATCAATGTCTTGGGTCGGGGTCGAGACCCAAGAGGAGTGCTCAAATGAATCCTTTCATGGATTGATTATGGGACAAACAAAAGGTCATAGGGATATTTGGACATCGCAACGAGGGTACGACCTCTTCATGTACCATTACAGAAAAATATTTAGGTTTCAACCAATCTGCAATCCATGGAGGTTGAACCTAGGATTCAACCTGGGAAGAGTTGTGGTACCCAATGTGTTTGTGAACGTAGAGCTAGTTAAAGCTCTTGCTACCATATATGACCCCAAGAAAAGAACTATTCAGTCACATGGCAGGGGTGGCATGCTTGTTATTTCTAGGGATCTCATTTCTAATGTATTTCAATTAGAGTGTTCATTGAATTTATCATTCACGATCAAAGATCTCTTGACAGAGTATTGCCACATGGATACTAGCTATAAGAGATGAAAATTACCTTTGCATAGGCCCAAGGATGAAGGAGGCCAACTCAGGAGGTTCTCTAGTAGTGAAGACTCTCCTTACCATGAAGATTTTTTCGAAGAGTATTTTTGATATATCTATTATTCAACTGGTTAGGTTTTGACAGTAGAGGTTCTGCCTCTCATGTCGATTGCCCCAATGGTCTTAGCTACAAACATACAGAGCAAGGATGCTAGGCCATTTGATTATTCTAGCTACTTGGCCAATTCCCTACATCAAGGGCTTGAAAAGATTAAAAATAATAGTGATAATATTAATTTTGAACACAATTCTTTGCGTATGCATTTGCTATTGTACGAGGGACAAGTAAGAGGGGTCTAGAGTGAAGAATTAAGGATAAAAGATACAAATGAAAATGAAAATGGAGATTTTAAACCTGTACAAATGTGGTTCTCATTGTGGGACAACCAATTTGGTAGATCTCATTACCTTTATTTTGAATAATGTTTTGTAAAACCATTGATGAAGTTATTGGGGTGTCTGTGCAATTATAACCTATCCCCAGAAGTATAAAGATTTCTAAGACCAAAGGAAAATGACTGGAGAAATAAAGTGAATCATAACTGGGGAGACTGGTATGCTTTCCCTGATTGTACAATGATAATGGTTTATGGGTTCGAAGGGGTTCCACACTTGATACCACGAGTAGTTCCTGACCGAATTGATTTTTTACAAATTATGATGCAATTGGAAAAATATGATTCCAAACACCTCAAAGGACATATCAAACAATCAATTATGCCCAATACCTTATGTTTTGGAGACTTTACAGTGGTTTCCAATGAAGGATATGGAGAAATTGATGGTAAGTTAGCATAGTACAACCTACCTCTAGGTGATGTAAGGAAACAATTTGATGTAGAAGGGTTTATTCACAAGGCAAGATTATCACAGGGGCTATTAGGGTATGAAAATTTGTTCTCAATTGAAGATGTCATAAGAAACCATGATGAAGTTTCCACCAAGGAAAGAATGATCGCCTATAACAATATTATGCTTGCAGAGGAATGGAAGAGAAAAAATTTCCCATCTTATTCAAAGGCATTTGGTGAGATACAGGATCCTTTATCAAGAATTGAGCAACTCATTGCACATTTCGATGAACTGGTAAAGGATGTTCCCCCAGTTATTTTTGATGCACCTCATGCAACCTATTCAGGAGTACAAGCTAAAGACATAGAGCCCTTGGATTACATACCTTCACATCCTACTCCTAAGGTTTTTTTTTTTGTAGATAATGATATAAGTGAAGAAGAGTAGGGTGATGAAGAGGGTGAGCAGGTCAAACAAATCAGTGCTCCTGTGATTGCACAGTACGAGCCCCCTCAAGAGAAGAATATTGCAATATTTGAGGCATCAAACGAACTATCTGATGATTTGAGGGTTAGGGTTGGAAAATAGTTTATTTCTGATTGTGATTTTGTTAAATCTTATGAATTTAAATCATTTTTTTATAAATATAAAGGTAGAAAAATGAGAAAATAGATATAGGATATCACTCCTAAACATGAGGCAACCGCTCTGGAGGAATTGAAAATGGAGGTAGAAAAGGAAATGGAGTCCATCACTCCTAAAATAGGTAGGGAATTGCTCCAAGAAGCTGGAGTGTTGCTCCTTCCAGGGTGGGATATTAGCTCTTCAATTGTATTTGATAGCTTCAAAAAAAGAGGGGATACGACAATGAACTTAACAGAAGAAGCAAGTGACAAAATATATTCAAGATCTGGGTACAACCCAAATGAAGCCACCTTTCTTATTTGGTCACTATATCCCCATGATAAAAGACCTAATATAATTAGTAATCCAAACCAAGTGTTTGGTCATCTCTTGGTTCAACGAGTAGTGGATAGCAACCCTATGGAGATAGCAGAATTAAACATAAATGTGGAAAAATTTACCAAAGCACAGATTGAAAAATTGATTAAGGAAAATGACAAACTGAAGAATTAGCTCGCAAATCAGAGAGAAAAAACATCTTCCTCCTCCACATCAGATTTGTACTCCCCGTGGATTTAAAAAGATAAGAGAGTGCTTGATGCATTGGCTGATGCAACCTACTAGAAGAATTGCCATCTGAAATCCCAAGGGAAATGCAAAGAATTGGAGAAAGAAGTGAAAACCATAAAATATAACACTGTATCTGAAATGATAAAATAAAGGTTCAATAAAATGATGAAATGTGCTATTGAATATTGGGAAGTATTCAAACAGACATGAATTGCATTGGTTGAGAATGAACGATTGCAGCCTAGAATGATGGAGAAAAAAAAGGAGCTCGTAGATAAGAATGCCATGAAAGGACAAATATTGCTGACATATAACAAGTTGGTAGAATCACATAATGGATATCACAATAGGCTTAGGGAAGATTTTGACTGCTTTGATTCAGTCCCACTCCTGACACTTCATTTTGGCATTGGAAATCTACGAGAAAATGATGATTGGAAGGAAGAGCTTGTTGGGCTTCTAATTGTTGTGTTGCAAGAAATAAATGATGAGGTTATGGTTTTACAAAACACTCATAAACAACTCAAAAAAATAATGTTTATGGAATATGATATGAAAGAGGCAATCTCTAACGTGGACACCTATGCTGAACAAGAGTACATCCATCACCTCTCTACAGTCAATTTGTTTATTAGCCAAACTATAGATGTGTCAGAATCAGATCCAACGGGACAACCATCAGATTCAGAGGAAGAACGCCAGCCAACAACATGATGAGCACCCTATCATGGAGTAGAAGCCTTGAACAGATCTTAGGTGGTCAATGGTCACAGGATTTCACTTGGAGATTAACGGATTGGTGCATTCACCTATGGCATTGTTTTATTTATAATTTGAGCTATGTTTAGTTTTCAAAAGACATGAATTTTTGCAAGGGGTTTGTAGCTTGTTTCCTCTCATATATAAGAGAGATCAAGACCCCAATAGGAGATCAATGTATCATCACATCATTTTTAATTAGACTTTAGAGTAGAAAATAGTAAGAAGATAGATAATAGATTGCACCAATTCGCCCATCCATCTCATATCATAAACTATTTTTATAATGCATATCATTTGAACTTTGAAGATCAATACAATGGAGAAGATTACACATATTTACTGATTTTCTTTCGAGTGCTCAACTATTGTGGATTCATATGCTTATAAGCTATTAACTTATTTGGATGTCTCCAAAGTGGTTGTTTATGTTATTCAAATTGAGTGTGTGGAAGTACATTTAATTTGTCAATACATTGAATTTGAATTCTTCATGAATAGGGGTTGTGACTATGGGGTTTTAGATTTATTTATGGACATGATCATTGATCAAGTAGTAATGTGGGCCACAAAATGGATCTTGTCACACAAATATCTACAATTTGTGCTAATCATAAAATCAAATGTAGTGTATTTTTGCAGTATGTGGGATGTGGGTGAGGTGTAAGCTGGTGGATACTGATCAAGATTTTTAGTCAAAACATAACAGAAGCTAATAGTTCAACATCCATAACTTAGAAGCTCTACCAAGAAGTAAATATAATGAGCTAACAGTTCAACATCCATAACTTGAAAGCTCTACCAAGAAGTAAATATAATGAGCTAAAAGTTCATCACTAGTTCAAATGATAAAATAAATAATACAGAATCAAGATAATTGAACATCATCACATTATTGAAGTTTGAATTTGATCTTTTTAATTGAATTTCACATGAAGGAGTACATATTGGAATTGGCAATGCAAAATTTTTCCAATTCCCAAAGACAAGTTTGCACAAAGCTGAGTTGGAACTTTGAAACTCATATTATCAAAGATTGAAAATAATAAATCAAGTCACTGTATCAACTTTTCTAGCAACTTCCACTCATCAAGTGATAGAATTTCCATTTTCTCTAACTGATGTTGTTTGACTTGAAGTTTTGTTAACATTTCACGATTGTAATTGGAAATGGAACCTGTCTTGAATTCTTCAGTCAATTTTGCATTCAAGGTTATCAGTGTTCTAATGGAATCCAAATAGTTCACATCTGGGTTCTGAGGAAACTGGTCCAACTCCAAATCAATCTTCCTTGCACCTTTCATCTTCTTTTTGAAACCATCCTTTCCAATGAATCATTCATTTTTGTCAAAAGCCTTTGGAAAACCAAGCTCTGTGAAGTTCCTTACCTTTTCATCCACCACCTTCATCTTGTCTACAACCAAATGCAAATATTCCTTTGTTCCACACATTCTCAAACACTTTTCAATGATAGATGAAAACTTCATTGAGGTTTCAATCTGATTAGTAATCCTTTTTGATTTTAGATCATTGTCACTCACTTTGTAGATTGTTTGTAGAACTTGATTTGCAGATTTCTCTAATTCCAACACCTTTTTGTTGTCCACTAAATATTTTTTGAGCTTCTTATAATGTTGTCTGATAGCATCAATCAATTCAAACATGTCACACAAATTATCAAACCTCTACATTATTTCATCCTAGATCTTTTGTTTCATATGCCTCATTGTATCTCTACAAAATGCAAATAACTTATTTTGAGAAGACTTAAGTTCTTCTTTTGCTTCCGTCAGCTCTGTCTACAATCTTTCATTTGTTTTTCTTTGTTTCTCCAATTTTTGTTCTCACTGTGCATTTCCATTCGCAATGTTTAGTCTTAATTTTTCTGAAGTGGATTTTTCCTCATCATATTTCTTGTTGCTCTCATCTAGCCTTCGCTTTAGGTTATTCACTTCTCTCTCATTTGATTTATCCTCTTTGCTTGTTGATGTAGAGGCAGATTTTATTATTCTTTTTTCTAATTCGTTGCTCTTGTTATCTACTACTTTCCTCTTTGCTTTCTCACTTGCTAGGTCTACCTGTAACTTTTCTATTTGGTTCTGCAACCTTTTCTTCTCTCTATCTTTCTTTATCAATGATGTGTACACCAATTCATTGTTCTTCTTTGGTACATTAATTTTGTGAATATTTTTCAGGCCAGGATAATCCAATTGAAAATTAGTTACCTGGTATTCAGATTGATCCATCTAATTTTTTGGTCTGTTTTGAACTGTGGGAACAACAATTGTGTACTCCATGATTTATTTATTTGTAGGATCTTAAGTTACTGCATATGCACTCTCCATCAGTTGCTTCTTTTCTTTTATATTCAAGTCTGATTTCTTTTTAAACTCTTCAATGAAATCATAACCTGGGGAGGCAGGAACAATGGAATGCTTGAATGGCGAAGGAATAGGAGTACTTTTAGTTGATAATGATATTGAACCCACACTAATTGGAATTGGGGGAGTGTCTAGAAATAACTCCTTTGTGGTACTAGTGGATCCATTGATAGTGTGACTTGGACTTGTCAAAATCCTTTGCCTCTTTTGATTGCCTTGATCACCTAGTGTTTCTGTGGTATCTTTTATTCTTTTCCTCTTAGTATTGTGTGTAATTTGTCATTGTAGCACATGTTTACCACTACTAGTACTACTACCCATACCATCACCACCAATGGCACTCCCAGTTGCACTAAGTTTTCCACCAAGGGCATGTCCTAGCTGTGATTGTATCTGACCATGAGGATGAGGATTAAGCTCTAACAAATTGAGTTTGACTTGTATGCCCTTGGTCTACATTTTCACCTCCAAGCCCAAGGCCAAATTTATCACTTGTTTTTCTATGCTCAACACCTGGAATTGTCCAAGGGCCTTGTCCTTCGAACCCCAAAGGACCACCTTCATAACCAATTTTTTCAAGTATGGCTTCTCCTGAAGTATATGTTGAAGCATATGCTTCTTTTGCAGCCTCACTTAAACTAGGTTTGTAATTGGCATGGCTTTGTTCTTCTTCTTCACTATCATCATTAGATTCATCATCACTTCCTTTGTTTCCACGTTCATCAGGATGCTCTATATTCCATAATTTTTTAAACTCTATATCTTCTTTGTTAGCTCCATACTCTACAAGAGCTCTTGGATCACCTAGGTCCTTCCTCATAGACCAAAAGGCAGTATTTTTTTATCATGACCAATTTATATTTGTAACTTCCTTCTCTAGAGAACCTGAAATTTTTACTCTACTAGATGGTTTATCACTTTTTTCATAAAAATTGTTGTATGTCCTGATTGTCTTTCGGTGCAATGCCATAATTTCTGCTGAAAATTGTTCAAAAGAAATACCATTCTTAGCAACACTTTTCTCCATTGCTATTTTGACCTCATCCCAAGAATCCTTGTTTCTCAAGTTTTCAAGTAAGGGTTTACTCTGATGTTGAATTATATTTGCAGCATTCCTATTGGCCATAATCATTGATTTAATGATGTCACATGGATCATACTGCCAGTGACAGATAGCATCAAAGTCAAAAAAATTCAAAAGATTATGTGCCACACTAAATTATTATCTCTCGAATGTGAAACCTCCACATGAAAAAGGTAAAGGAAATAAGGTCTTCTTTTGCTGACTGAGAAACTGTAGTTCATCAACACTCTGCACCTGCCTTACATATTCCAATGAAAAAACCCTTTATGTCACATGTATTGGAAGTTTGTATGGTTGTACTATCGATCCATAAAATCTTAGCACAATATATTCTTCCATTAAGTACCAATCAACCAATTGTATTTCTTTTCCTAGTTGCATGCAGTTTCTACATGACATAAGCAATCTAGGCATTGGAGTATTTGTAATTACTTGATGCAATGGAGCCAAAAATTAGTCTACAAAATGATTGTAGTTCCTTTGAGAATCATGCATCCTTATCTCAGTGGTCCATTCATATACTAGAGCCATTTTATTTTCCTTTGCATTACTATAGGGCTGAATCTAAGGCTTGTTGGTCGAAAACATTCCTCTAAGTTTGAATAGAAAAAGATAGCACAAGTAGGTTGTGAACCTAAATATCTTCGTGGAACCTGCTTTAATCATTAAAAATTGTTTATGCATAGATTCTACAATGTGTTGAGTATAATTATATTTGACATGTTCATCAACATAATGGATATTATATACCATTTCAAGGAGGCTTGCACCCACTTCCAAATTTTTATCCAGACCGAGGCAAAATGCTAGCATGGAAATAGTATCTTGAACCCATGGTTTAAAAATATCCAAATTATAAGGAGGCTTATGATCACCTTTCAATTTGTTTCTATTCTTAACTATTTTATTTAAGAAATCATTTTTTAGCCTTTCTTCCACTGCTTCATAATCACTAGCAAGATTTTCTAGGTCAATGTGGTGGTTTCCAAATTCTCCAGTTGTAAACCCCAACACTTGTCCAAGTTCTACTGCATTAATGGATAATAGTTCTTCTTGGTTATCTTTATTAACAATTTCTCTTTTCTTATCATCATAATTTTCGGCACAGACCATGATAAATTTTGGGCAAGGGAAAACTTCATGTATCATCATGCACCCTAATCCAATTACCCATGGTTGACTGATACTATCAACTTGTGTGTGATTTGCAACCTTATTTTGAGATGAAAATCTAAGTTCTGAGGTATGCCTACCATATATTTCAGGATCATAAATATCATGGTACCCATCGGTGAAACCTGGGGTTTTAAGCAATTCTGCATAATGTATTTTTTTATCAGGCATTGCTCTAATGGTACTGGTGGTAGACATGCTTATACAAATGTGAAGTTGTGAAATTTGAATTCCCCAATAATTAATACCTATTAGTCCTCCTTAATTTTAATGAATTCTTGAGTCTCTAAAGTCTAAACCCAAACTTCAAACTTTGACAAAATAAGATTTTAAGAAATTTCAAATGATGAAACGTAGCCGTAGGAATTCTTTCACTTACCTAGATTTTGAGTCTCGACGCTTGAAAACTGGAATTGTGTTGTTGGAAGTGGAACTGTGGAATCCAAAATAGGGTGGTGCACTGCAATGGCCAATGAGCAATCTAAAGATTGAAGACTTTAAAAATCACTGTACAATTTCAAAGTGCAAAGTGTTTTAAATGCTTTTTTCCTCATAATTGGAACATTAAAGTGAATGACACGTCTTAGGAGTTAGGTCTACAAGACTACAAGTTGAAAATTCTTAACCGTTGATCTTTTTAAAGCTAACGGTTATAGGGTGATTCTGGAGGTTTAAGTTGGGAAGCCCATCACTCTATGCATTTCATTACGGAATGCAACTACAACCATACATCAAATGTTCATCCAACAGTTGAAACTTGAGTAATTTATGATATTAACTTTAAAGTTTAAAAATAAACATTAATCTCTTGACAGTTGACACTTAGTATTACAAAGTGCTTTAAATGATTTGTTTCTCGAAATTCGAACATTAAAGTGAATGACACATCTTAATTCTACAAGTTACAAATTCTTAACCGTTGATCTTTCTAAATATAACAGTTATAGGATGATTCCAGAGGTTTAAGTTGGGAATTCCATCGCTCTATGCATGTCATTACGGAATGCAACTATAACCATACATCAAATGTTCATCCAACGGTTGAAACTTGAGTAATTTATGATATTAACTTTAAAATAAACATTAATCAATTGACAGTTGACAGTAGGCCTAGAATTTGATGGTCTATTTTAGAGTTAGACCGTATATTAAAGCTATAAAATTTATTAGACCGTATAGTTTGACTTGCTATATTTTTATTAAACTGTAAAAAATTATTATATAGTATTTTAATTTATAATATATATCATTTTATAATTTTTATTATAAAAAGAAAATAGAATATAACTTTTTTTAATATTTTTAATATGAATTTAGAAACTTTTGACATTTTTATAATAGCTATCATTTTTTATATTAATATAAGTGATTTATAATATTATTATAAAAATATATATTAATTTAGAATCTTTTCAAAATAAAACATAATTATTTTTAATTTTTAGAATATATTTAACAGGATTTATTTTTAATATGATTTTAGAAACTTTTGTTAATTGTTAATTATAACAGTAGATTTTTATATTTATCACTAATAATTATCATTGTTTTCTAATTTTTCAAGATATTGCATTTATAAAAGATTTTATGTAAAAATTCATAAATTAAACAATTTTTTTGATAGGCATTTAAATGACCAAACCGTCATAAAATTTTCATATGACATGTACCCGGTAGGGGTGACCATCAAATTCCAGGATTGGTTGACAATGACACTTAGCAATACAAAGTGCTTTAAATTCTTTGTTTGATTGTTTCTCGAAATTGGAACATTAAAGTTAATGACACGTCTTAGGTCTACAAGTTGTAAACTTTTAATCTTAATCATTGATCTTTCTAAATCTAACGGTTATAGGGTGATTACAGATGTTTAAGTTGGGAATCCCATCACTCTGTGCATTTCATTACAGAATACAACTACAACCATACATCAAATGTTCATCCAACGGTTGAAAGTTGAGTAATTTATGATATTAACTTCAAAGTTTAAAAATAAACATTAATCACTTGACAGTTGACACTTAGCAGTACAAAGTGCTTTAAATGCTTTGTTTCTCGAAATTGGAACATTAAAGTGAATGAAACGTCTTAGGTCTACAAGTTGCAAATTCTTAATCTTAACCATTGATCTTTCTAAATCTAACGGTTATAGGGTGATTCCAGAGGTTTAAGTTGGGAAACCCATCTCTTTGTTCATTTCATTACAGAATGCAACTACAACCATACATCAAATGTTCATCCAACGGTTGAACCTTGAGTAATTTTTGATATTAACTTAAAAAAATTAACATGACACATGTGTTTTAAAGTTGTTTTAACTTTTTCGCACTAGGATTGTCATCAAGGCGAAGGGGATGATGTTTTAACATTTCAAAGGACTTATTATACTTATAGCTTACATATTACATAATGCAAATTATAGAAATTTGTGTGACAAGATCCATATTATAGCCTACATAATTACATTGCATCCATAAACAAATTACAAATCCCGTACACATAGTCCTTCCCCCAATCCTAACAAAAATCAATACCATAGGCATCGGCCTAACAATGATTTATTGGTGGAACACCCATCACAGCCCCACCGATGGCCCGAAGGTGAAGACTCATAACTAAGGTGTGCTCCCCGATATACCGATAGAGTCAAAAAGTTACAAAAGTAAGCACAACTTTGTAACACATAAACATCGGTGGAACGAATGATTGCTTTCCCCCAATGGCCCGATATAACCATGAATTATCAAGTGCATATTGCATAAAGTATATTACTTAATTTCTCAAAAGAAAAAAATAGATTTGAATATATAAAATTATTTATAGACACCAAAGTTTCGAACTCATAAAACAACTCTTTACTCTTAAGCGTAAATGAATAACGAAGATTCAAGAATAACACAACACAACCATTTATTTTATTGCAACTAAATTTCAATGTCACATTATTATATTATACATATCTTCTTACAGATGAGTAGCACTGTAGATCTTGTTTTATATAGATAACATATGTCAGTGTGTCACTTTAGTACTTTACGTAGACAAAATTCAATAATTTATTCCAAGTTGTTGCTCATTAAAATGGATTACAAATTGATTCCAATTTCCAAGCTTCTACTGCTGAAAATTTACTACAAATTTAACTCTAAAAATAAATGCATGATTCCAAGCTTCTCCTGGTGACAACGTAACAAAAATATGGCTTTGAAAATAAATTCATGATTCCAAGCTTCTGCTGGTGGATTTACCAACCATGCTGGGGAAAGGGGGTTCTAATCAATCCTGGGGAAATGGGAGTCATGAAGATACAAAATGTACTTATCCCCTTCGAGAACCAGAGTCATACAGAAGATGTAATACAAATGTCTCTTTGAAAATAAATGCATGGAGCTTGCCTGGCCAACCATGCTAGGGAAATGGGAGCTGTTAGAATATAGGAGGAGAAGCAAATCTAATCCCATCTTTTGCACGCAACTTCCATGCACTAGTATAGGACTTACCTCCATCAGAGCTCCTCATCCTAGTTCAAAAACTGTCTGAGAAGTCAGGTTAACCAAATCAACTTCTTTCCAATTCCACCCATTTTGAACTTGAAGGAAATTTTTCTCTTACTGATTACTCTGTAACTACATAACTATAGGTAGGAGAATTTACAGTATCCCCAATACTGCATCATCTTCTGTTAGGTTTTCAAAGGCAAATATCTAAAAGCTAAATGCATATTTTATTAGATAAACCAGGAAATAAAAACACACACAGAAAAAATAACACAGAGAATTTAACGTGGTTCACCCAATATGGGCCACATCCACCAAACCACAGCCATCCAATGATTTCATTAACCAATGTAAAACCCTATTACAATATCGCGAATAATCACATTTTCTTCTCCTACTGTAACTCTATTACAAAACCCTTATAACCAGCTTTTTAGAAGCTTCCGGATTAGGGTTATACAAAGTTGGGGTTTTCCCCTTTTCGATGATTTTTCCCTTTTTCGTTAATTCCGCGAGGATACATGAAGAGTTTTCAGTATACAATGATCAGTTGCCACATACCAACAATCTCCCACTTGGATAATGATCAGGCTTCACACCAAACAATCTCCCACTTGGAGATTGAACCTGGATGACACCATTGCACTTACAGCTCCCACTGGAAATAAGCACCTTGGAACCTGCTACTTTGTTATACTTTAATTCAACCTTGAAGGCCAACCAAAGCTGAAGAGGAGCTCAACTTCTCCCTTATCACCGCCTTAGTAAACATATCCGCTGGATATACATTTGTATGTATCTTTTCCAGCTTTACCTGTCCATCATCCAACACTGACCGAATGAAATGATACCTCAACTGTATGTGTTTGGTTTTAGAGTGCAAGGCAGAATTCTTTGCAAGATGTATAGCACTCTGGCTCTCTATGAACAAGTAATTTTCAGCCTGTTGTTTTCCCAACTCTTCCATGAAAAATTGCATCCATATCATCTCCTTTGTTGCCTCTATGGCAGCCACATACTCTGCCTCTGTGGTGGATAAAGCAACCACCTTTTGCAACCGAGATATCCAATTTACTGTTGTCCCACCAACAGTAAATACATAACCTATGGTACTCCACTTGGTATCGATATCCCCTGCCAAATCTAAGTCAACACAGCCTTTTAAATCTGTATTAGAGCCCTCAAAACATAAATATTTATCTGATGTACCACTCAAATTTCTTAAGAATCCATTTCACTGCATTCCAATGCTCAATTCCTGGATTACTCATGTACCTACTAACAACTCCTATAGCATGTGCAATATCTGGTCTCGTGCATACCATGGCATACATTAAACTACCTACAGTTGAAGCATATGGTACCTTGGACATTTTTTTTTCCTCCTCTTGTGTCTTTGGACACATATCCTTAGTCAATTTGACATGACTGGGCAAAGGTGTGCTAACAGCTTTTGCATTCTCCATATGAAATCTCTACAACACCTTTTTAACATAATCAGCCTAAGATAAAAACAATTTTCTATTTTTCCTATCTCTTGTAATCTTCATACCAAGGATTTGTTTTGCTGCTCCCAAATCCTTCATAGCAAATGAATTTGCTAACTGTTGTTTTAACTCCTTTATGTGATCCATGTTAAACCCCGCTACAAGCATATCATCAACATATAAACATAAAATAATGTAGCTTTCTTCACCTTAGCATCTTAAAATAAACACAATGGTTTGAATTACACCTGTTGTAGCCTTTCTCAGCCATAAACCTATCAAATTTAAGATATCATTGTCGATGTGCTTGCTTCAAGCCATATAAGCTTTTCTTCAATATGCACACTAGTTTCTTCTTACCTTTGACCTCAAATCCTTGTGGTTGTTCCATATAAATTTCCTCTTCCCAATCACCATGGAGAAAGGCAGTTTTAACATCAAGCTGTTCTAAATGCAAATCTTCAACAACCACAATACTTAACACAGTACGAATAGAGGTCATTTTAACAACTGGAGAAAATATTTCATCAAAATCAATACCTTGTTTCTGTGCAAATCCCTTTACAACTAATCTGGATTTAAATCTTTTCTTACCTCCATCCTCCTCTTTCATCCTATAAACCCATTTGTTTGCTAAAGCCTTTTTACCTACAGGCAACTTGCATAATTCCCAAGTCTGATTTTTCAGCAAGGATTCCATTTCTTCTTCCATTCCATGTTCCCACTGAACCTTGGTATTTACCTGCATAGCTTCATGATAACATTCTGGTTCACCAACATCAGTTAATAAAATAGATTACAAAGAGGGAGAAAATCTATCTGGAGGTCTACTTAACCTTGAAGATCGTCTAACATTCACTGGAGTTTGTGGTATTTCTTGTTGTTGTTGTTGTGGAGCATGAGGATCCACTAAAACTTCATTGTTTACAGTATCATCGAACACTGCATAATCATTTTCTTTGTTCTCATGCTGCTGCAACTGATCTTTGTACAACACTTTCTCATTGAATATGACATCCCTGCTTCTCACAATTTTCTTATTTTCAAAATCCAAAAGCCTATAACCAAATTCATCAATGCCATATCCAACAAATATACATTTCCTTGATTTTGCATCAAGCTTGGTTCTATTTTCAGAATCTATATGTGCAAATGCTTCACAACCGAAGGTTTTTAGAAAAGAATAACTCACCTTCTTACCTTTCCATGCTTCCTCTGGAATACCACAACCCAAAGGATTAGATGGACCTCTATTAATTAAATAAATAGCAGTGTTTACAGCCTCTGCCCACATGTTTAAAGGCAACCTAGCATGCAATCTCATAGTTCGTGCACGCTCCATTATTTTTCTATTCATACGCTCAGCCACTCCATTTTCTTGTGGAATCCTTGGAACCATTTTCTGCCTACGAATACCATTAGAGGAACAATAATCTTCAAACTCTTTGCTGCAATACTCACCACCGTTATCAGATCTGAGACATTTCAAATTTTTACCTGTCTCATTCTCAACCAAGCTTCTCCATTTTTTAAAAGTTTCAAATACATTAGATTTCTGCCTAATGAAATAAATCCATACCTTCCTAGTTGCATCATCAATTAATGTGACATAATAATGAGATCCACCAAGAGAAGATACCTAAGCTGGTCCCCATACATCCATATGCACAAGCTCCAATTTATCATCTTTCTTTTGTTTCCCATCCTTGAGAAAACTAACTCTCTTTTGTTTTCCATAAACACAAATTTCACAGAAATCCATATTAACACATTTTAGACTTGGTAAAACATTCTTTGAATGAATTACTTTCATACCTTTTGCACTCATATGCCCAAGTATGTTATGCCATAGTGTTGATTCATAATTCGTAGCAACTATCTGATTTTCTTCCTGCTGAACTGTAGCAACTATTCCTGAACATTTATTTTTATCTGCAATAGCTAAAGTAGAAGGAACAGTATGACCTATACAAAGATATAAGGTGCCTACTTTCACACCTTTTTCTACCACTAAGGCACCTTTTGTAACCTTCCAATTTTTATCACTAAATGTAACAACACAACCTTCATCATCTAGTTGCCCTGCTGAAATTAAATTTCTTTTTAGCTTTGGAACGTGCCTTACCTCATGTAGTAGCCAATGATTCCCATTCTGCAACTTAATCTTGATTCTTCCCTTTCCAACAATCTGACAGGGTTCATTATTTCCCAAATAAACCAGCCCAAAATCCCCTTGGACATAATCAAGAAAATATTTTCTATGGGGCATAGCATGAAATGAAGCCCCTACATCTAACACCTAAGAATCATCAACATTGTCAAGAGAAAGAATCAAAGCATCCTCATCAGATTTATTACTTACCACATTTGCCTCTTTATTTCCTTCTTGTTTGTCTCCTTTATTTTTTCAAGACCAACAATCTTTCTTTAAATGACCTGGCTTACCACAATACCAACAATCCCTCTTGTCTCTAGATTGGGACCTTTTGTCCCTTGATTTTCCTCGTGACTTCCCACAACTCCCAAAATTGTTTCGTCTCTCATTTGTTTTGCCCCTGCTTTATGCATTCAAAACACTTCCTGATGTGGATGTTCCACCTGAGCTTTTCCTACGAATTTCCTCACTCAAAATAACACCAACAACATCATCAAATTTCAATGTATTTGAACCAGAAATAGAATTGCTAACAACCATTATCAAGCTATTCCAGCTTTCAGGCAAAGAACACAGAATCAAAAGAGCCCTAACTTCTTCATCAAAGTTAACTTTTACATAATTTAATTCACTGGTAACCGTATTAAACTCATTAAAATGATCAGTAACTGATCCACCTTCTACCATTTTCATATTAAATAAACGCTTCATAAGAAATACCTTATTTAAAGCGAAAGGTTGAGGGTTTCCATCAACTCTAGAGTTGTCTTTGTTGCTGTAATATTGAACGCCACCGATTGTGCCAGGCATAAGCGAATACTGCCAAGTGTATTTTTGTCCAAAATATCCTAGTCCTCATCTGACATTGTTGTGGGTTTCTTGGTATTCCCTTCCAATGGCCGCCATAAATCCTTCTGATAGAGATAGTCCTCCATCTGCATCTTCCATAACTAATAGTTCTACCCATTGAATTTATCAACCTTCAACTTACCCTCGTCTTCCATTGCTCCCACTTAACCGTGAGACCTTCCTGCAAACGATAATCAAAAAACAACTCGCTCTGATACCACTTGTTAGGTTTTCAAAGGTAGATATCTAAAAGCTAAATGCAGATTTTATCGGATAAACTAGGAAATAAAAACACACATAGAAAAAATAACACAAAGAATTTAACGTGGTTCACCCAATATGGGCTACATCCACCAAACCACAGCCATCCAATGATTTCATTAACCAATGTAAAATCCTATTACAATATCACAAATAATCACATTTTCTTATCATACTGTAACTCTATTACAAACCCCTTATAACCGGCTTTTTAGAAGCTTACGGATTAGGGTTATACAAAGTTGGGGTTTTCCCCTTTTCAGTCGCCACATACCAACATCTTCTTTGTGAATCCTTATTAACCCTAGAAAATAAAAACCCTTATGGCACTATCCACTATTCACTAAATCACTATCCCTATTTATGGGCCACCAGTGCCGCTACTAGCCTATTTAATTTGATTGACATCTGGCTACATGCCAAATGTAACTCAAGCTGACAAGTTGTCAAAATCACTGACTCACCACTACCAATGCCACTCAAAGTTCAAACGATATGAAATCTTTACAAATCTTATTTCATTAAAGCTATGAGTTGTCCAAGAAATTTCTTCGGATGTTCATATTACATATGGCATTAATCACCACCACTGCCATTGTCAACCACACTTTCTTCAAAAAGATTGAGAATTTCAATTAAATGAAATGTACAACATCGAGATTTGAGGCATTCAAAAGAGTGAATGAGCGATGAGTGATGGGCCTCTATCTCGCCACATGTCTACATATAATGGTTAATGTGTTATTTTGGAGGTTTCAATTCACGAGTCTAATGCTTCAAAGATTTACTTCCATACTGCAACTCTTTTTTCCTGTTGGTGTACAGATTTGTCACTTTAACCATGAAACTAGATGCAAAATATTTTAAAACAAATGACAAAAAGTCCATTTTTTTGACAATCAGTAAAGAAAATCAATAGTTTCTCTTTTAACAAATGAATTAATCTAAACACAAAGTCTCGGAGATGAAAAAATAAGCATTCTGAATCTAACCTAACACTAATAGATAAACATTGAACAATTATCATGAAGAAACACAATTCATTCATAATTAAAAGCAAGCATTGATAAATACACAGATTTATAAATATATTCTTTTATCTCTCTAATGCCAAAAATGTGGTTTCACAGACTTGTCACCCCACACCCTGTACAATCAAAATTCAAAAAGAGCTCAAAAGCTTAAACTACGCCCCCTTATCATTACATGTCAAAAAATTCACAATTCACAAAAGGATTCATGTATGTTGTTAAACCATTGGAGGTGTCAGGACTCTGTACAGTTCCAGCTGCATTTCCATAACTAAATTATAAAATTTAGCGCGTTCTTCTTCTTCTTCTAAAGTGAAAATTACCCTGTTGTACTCGACATAGCTAGTTTTCTCTTTCCACGCCACTGAACGTAGCTGGGAAATGATGTTGAGTTGCTCTTCTTCAGGCCAATTCAATTTTGGTTGCATGACAGCCACAATTTCATCTTCCCATACCCTAATATTGGCTAGAAGTACCATTTTGAGGAAACTCTGAGTATGGAGTTCAAAATGTTGCCACCTTTCCTTGTATGCAGGCTCACTTAACTTTACTAGCAAGAAGTGACAATCTGCTACTAAATCCATTTCTCCAAACTCCTTAATACCTTATTTAATATCTATCCTTTTAGAGGATTTAAAATATTGCGTTAAATCTATCCAGTTGGTGTTTGAGAAGACATCCCTTAATGGCATCATACAATTCATTAAATGAGTTGTCACTTCAAAAGTTGTGCATCCCGCTAAGGTTGCCCAATCTCTGAGAAACAAAAATTTATAACCATTTGTACAGAAATAAAATCTCAACCACTGATATCTAGAAATCTAACGGTTCTAGTGATATTCCAAAGGTTTCAAATCACAAGTCTAGTGCTTTAGAGATTTACTTCCAGAATGCAACTGAACATTCATCGAATGACCCATATGATTTTTATTTCACAACTGGATTTTTTTATTATTTTGAGATTCATTTTAATTCGCCAATGAAAATATATTTTTTGCTTTGAAAAAAGGTTTTAATCGCCAATGGAAAAAAAAATTTCGTTTGAAAAATGGTTTTATTCGCCAATGATAAATATTTTATTCGATTAAAAAAAATTGCAATTCGCCACAATTTTCCATAGACTTCCAGGGATTATAAAAGATTCGCCAATGGGGATTATTTTTTTCCCGAAAAATGAAAAAAATCGCCAATAAAATTAATATTTTTCATTGAGAAGTATACAGGATTCACCAGGATTTTACACTTGTACCAAGGGGGGGTTTCTTAAAGTTATCCTTGATTCTCATACAATCGTGTTTGTCACCGATCTAGTAGTAAAAAGTGTGTTAACTCAATAAGGGATGGGCACGAAAAAGAGGAAACTGAATTGCAAAAGTTCAAGAATATGATCTAGAGATCAAGTGACCAAGATCATCTATGAGCAAGTTCTTTCTTGGTATTTGGCAGAAGATAGGGATAAAAAGTATCAAAGCAATAGTGGAATTGAAACTGAATCTGAAGAGGATCTTCCTTTGGTCCTATTAGTTGATTCTGCTAAGGAATAATACATAACTTTGTGGTATTATTTGACTTATGGAGAATGTTCACATCACATGGACACATAGTAGAAGAGAACTTTAAAGCTCAAAGCACATAACTTCATGCTTGTCAATAATGTTTTGTACAAGTGTGGTCTTGACAAAACTTTCCTATTATGCGTCAGCAGAGACCAACAATAGAGATTGTTGGATGCTTTTCACAATCAAGCATATGGTGGTCACTTCTCATCAAGAGTCACAACATTCAAGATCCTACGAGAATGGTTCTATTGGCCAACCATGTTTCATGACACATATGAATGGGTGTATAGGTGTCAAATGTGTCAGCAATTTGTTGGTAAAGTCAGATTAGCGGCTACTCCACTCAGGCCAGTAATTATTGATGCTACATTTCAGCAATGGGGTATGGATTTTGTAGGTCCCATCAACCTACATTCCAGTAAGGAGCATGTTTATGTCCTTACGGTGACTGATTATTTTACAAAATGGGTTGAAGTTGTTCCTACCAAGCGAGCTACCTCTAAAGTGGTTTGTGACTTTTTGAAGGAGAACATCATTTCGTGCTTCGAGGTTCCTCACCAAATTGGGGCCGATAATGCAACATGTTTCTCATAAGAGGAATTGCTAAATTTTTATTTTGATCATGACATCATGTTGTCACATTCATCAAATTATTACCCTCAAGGTAATGGATAGGCTGAATCTTCAAAAAAGAACATAGTCACAATCGTGCATAAGTTGGTTGACTCAAATCAGCGAGCTTGGCAAAGAAAGATATATGATGCTCTTTAAGTGGATAGAATCACTCCCAAAAGAACCATCGACACTTCGCCTTTTACACTTTTATATGGTACAAAAGAAATGTTACCCATTACACTAGAATTGTCTACCTTACAACTGGCATCCACACTGGAGGATGGAGAGTTCAAATATCCAATTGAGAAGAGGATTTTGTACTTGATGAAGCTAGAAGAGGAAAGGGTGGAGGTCATCGACAAAATCACTCAACATCAAGGGAGAGTGAAGAATATTTTTGATAAGAAGGCTCATCAGCGAGACTTCGAAATTGGAGATCAAGTCTTATTATGGGAAAAAAAGGCATGAGTCTAAAGGAATGCATGGAAAATTTGATTCCTTGTGGCTAGGGACCTTCCAGATCTATAAATCCAAAGGAGTGAACACATGTATTCTCTCACATCAAGATGGAAGGCTTCTTCCACTACCATACAACAAGAAATATCTCAAGCACTTCATCCCTACAGGGGAGGAGTAATTTTTTGTAAATAATTTGTTTATACTTTTTCATTATGTCATTATGTATTTCCCTATTCCCTAAAGTTATCTTGTGTTTTAGGTGATTTAGGTAGTCTTGTTATAGGTGATTTTTAGGAAAAGTCCAAGTATTAGGTGATTAGGAAGAAATTCTTGACTCCAATGCTCAACTATTAAGTCACCGGTATACAAAAACTCAGAGATTCATAGATTCTCCTATGTCATAGGTATTCGACATGGTCACCAGATGGAACCTAATGTTGTACCCAAACCAAACTTTTTGCTTCATTAAGGCATTTTTCTTAAAATGGTTTAAACCTTGTAAAAATGATGTCAAAACATAGTTTTTGGGAAAATCAAGTATGGGCTTTTAGTTAGTTTGATGTCAAGAAGATACTAGAAAAAAAATTTTAAAAATGAAAATTAGGGTTTTTGGACCCCTGTTTTTAGGTCAAAAACCCTAAAAATTGAAACTTGTCAAAATTGACAAAAAATTATTTTGATTGGCTTATTTTGCTTCATGATCACAATGGTGAAGATAGATTCAGTTAAAACTCAGTGTAAGTCTGGTGGGTAGTTTTCACTTTTTCAAGTGAAAAGTTAGGATCTTTGAGGTTGACAATAGCAGATGACCAAGTACCAGGTGTCAAAATCTAAGCTTGAAATTCTTTGGTGAAGATTCCATGGCGAGATATGTCCAAAATGATGCTTTGTCTTGGAGGGGATTTTCATCGAGGTGAAAATGGGAAATTTTTCTAACTCTGGAAATAAAAGTGCACCTGCTAGCCAAGGGCACCCTTGATTTCAGGGGCCCAAATCAACTTTTTGAGATTTGTCACTTCCAAGAGGAATTCTTTGGAATCTTGTCAACTTCATGATGAGCCTACCAGCTAGTCCGAAAGATATGTCTAGCACCTAAAGTTGGAGATGCGAAATGAGGGAGATGAAAAAATGACAAACACTGGAGTAAAAAGCGTGTTTGCTAGCTAGGGGCACCCATATTTTTGAAGCACCAGATGGAGGTTTCTAATCAAATGATACCTAGGATGTTTGTCTCAGACTTGGTCTCACTTCACAACGCATCCATTATCAAGTGAATCTAAGTTGTTGAATTGCCAGAATTAGGAGTCAAACATAGGGTTTTAGTCATGGTCAAATATGTCAAGAAAAAGAAAAAGCACCCCTGGAGGCCAAGGGCACCCAAGGTTTTGGAGCCTCAAATGCAATTGTTTTGGTCATCTTAGATATTCATCTTGTTTTTGATGCTTCCAAATTTTTGTTTCATACCTTATTCAAGTCAAAAGACTTGTCAACAACTTATAGCTAGAGGTTAAGTGGATTTTTAGCTAGTTGGAAAAATGGATATCTCTGGGAAGAAAAGCGCCCCTGGAGACCAAGGGTGCCCATGTTTTTCAACTGCCAAATGATATTAGATATTCATCATGTCTGTGATGCTTCCAAATTTTTGTTGTATACCTCAGCCAGGTCAAAAGACTTGTCAGCAACTTATAGCCGAAGGTTAAGTGGATTTTTAGCCAGTTGGAAAAATGGATATCTCTGGGAAGAAAAGCACCCCTGGAGGCTAGGGGCATCCATGTTTTTCAGCTTCCAAATGATCTTTTTAGGAGAAGTGCTCTCCAAGAGCTCTTTTTCAAAATTCAGCTAGTTCTAAATTTTTTCTGAATGTCGGGAAATGCGAGATGAAGTAAGGTCAAAATCACCTTCAAAATGAAAATGCATGAAAAATTGTC
>CM021101.1:27373014-27400337 GCA_007115665.2 Sequoiadendron giganteum | reverse complement strand
CATAGATTCTACAATGTGTTGAGTATAATTATATTTGACATGTTCATCAACATAATGGATATTATATACCATTTCAAGGAGGCTTGCACCCACTTCCAAATTTTTATCCAGACCGAGGCAAAATGCTAGCATGGAAATAGTATCTTGAACCCATGGTTTAAAAATATCCAAATTATAAGGAGGCTTATGATCACCTTTCAATTTGTTTCTATTCTTAACTATTTTATTTAAGAAATCATTTTTTAGCCTTTCTTCCACTGCTTCATAATCACTAGCAAGATTTTCTAGGTCAATGTGGTGGTTTCCAAATTCTCCAGTTGTAAACCCCAACACTTGTCCAAGTTCTACTGCATTAATGGATAATAGTTCTTCTTGGTTATCTTTATTAACAATTTCTCTTTTCTTATCATCATAATTTTCGGCACAGACCATGATAAATTTTGGGCAAGGGAAAACTTCATGTATCATCATGCACCCTAATCCAATTACCCATGGTTGACTGATACTATCAACTTGTGTGTGATTTGCAACCTTATTTTGAGATGAAAATCTAAGTTCTGAGGTATGCCTACCATATATTTCAGGATCATAAATATCATGGTACCCATCGGTGAAACCTGGGGTTTTAAGCAATTCTGCATAATGTATTTTTTTATCAGGCATTGCTCTAATGGTACTGGTGGTAGACATGCTTATACAAATGTGAAGTTGTGAAATTTGAATTCCCCAATAATTAATACCTATTAGTCCTCCTTAATTTTAATGAATTCTTGAGTCTCTAAAGTCTAAACCCAAACTTCAAACTTTGACAAAATAAGATTTTAAGAAATTTCAAATGATGAAACGTAGCCGTAGGAATTCTTTCACTTACCTAGATTTTGAGTCTCGACGCTTGAAAACTGGAATTGTGTTGTTGGAAGTGGAACTGTGGAATCCAAAATAGGGTGGTGCACTGCAATGGCCAATGAGCAATCTAAAGATTGAAGACTTTAAAAATCACTGTACAATTTCAAAGTGCAAAGTGTTTTAAATGCTTTTTTCCTCATAATTGGAACATTAAAGTGAATGACACGTCTTAGGAGTTAGGTCTACAAGACTACAAGTTGAAAATTCTTAACCGTTGATCTTTTTAAAGCTAACGGTTATAGGGTGATTCTGGAGGTTTAAGTTGGGAAGCCCATCACTCTATGCATTTCATTACGGAATGCAACTACAACCATACATCAAATGTTCATCCAACAGTTGAAACTTGAGTAATTTATGATATTAACTTTAAAGTTTAAAAATAAACATTAATCTCTTGACAGTTGACACTTAGTATTACAAAGTGCTTTAAATGATTTGTTTCTCGAAATTCGAACATTAAAGTGAATGACACATCTTAATTCTACAAGTTACAAATTCTTAACCGTTGATCTTTCTAAATATAACAGTTATAGGATGATTCCAGAGGTTTAAGTTGGGAATTCCATCGCTCTATGCATGTCATTACGGAATGCAACTATAACCATACATCAAATGTTCATCCAACGGTTGAAACTTGAGTAATTTATGATATTAACTTTAAAATAAACATTAATCAATTGACAGTTGACAGTAGGCCTAGAATTTGATGGTCTATTTTAGAGTTAGACCGTATATTAAAGCTATAAAATTTATTAGACCGTATAGTTTGACTTGCTATATTTTTATTAAACTGTAAAAAATTATTATATAGTATTTTAATTTATAATATATATCATTTTATAATTTTTATTATAAAAAGAAAATAGAATATAACTTTTTTTAATATTTTTAATATGAATTTAGAAACTTTTGACATTTTTATAATAGCTATCATTTTTTATATTAATATAAGTGATTTATAATATTATTATAAAAATATATATTAATTTAGAATCTTTTCAAAATAAAACATAATTATTTTTAATTTTTAGAATATATTTAACAGGATTTATTTTTAATATGATTTTAGAAACTTTTGTTAATTGTTAATTATAACAGTAGATTTTTATATTTATCACTAATAATTATCATTGTTTTCTAATTTTTCAAGATATTGCATTTATAAAAGATTTTATGTAAAAATTCATAAATTAAACAATTTTTTTGATAGGCATTTAAATGACCAAACCGTCATAAAATTTTCATATGACATGTACCCGGTAGGGGTGACCATCAAATTCCAGGATTGGTTGACAATGACACTTAGCAATACAAAGTGCTTTAAATTCTTTGTTTGATTGTTTCTCGAAATTGGAACATTAAAGTTAATGACACGTCTTAGGTCTACAAGTTGTAAACTTTTAATCTTAATCATTGATCTTTCTAAATCTAACGGTTATAGGGTGATTACAGATGTTTAAGTTGGGAATCCCATCACTCTGTGCATTTCATTACAGAATACAACTACAACCATACATCAAATGTTCATCCAACGGTTGAAAGTTGAGTAATTTATGATATTAACTTCAAAGTTTAAAAATAAACATTAATCACTTGACAGTTGACACTTAGCAGTACAAAGTGCTTTAAATGCTTTGTTTCTCGAAATTGGAACATTAAAGTGAATGAAACGTCTTAGGTCTACAAGTTGCAAATTCTTAATCTTAACCATTGATCTTTCTAAATCTAACGGTTATAGGGTGATTCCAGAGGTTTAAGTTGGGAAACCCATCTCTTTGTTCATTTCATTACAGAATGCAACTACAACCATACATCAAATGTTCATCCAACGGTTGAACCTTGAGTAATTTTTGATATTAACTTAAAAAAATTAACATGACACATGTGTTTTAAAGTTGTTTTAACTTTTTCGCACTAGGATTGTCATCAAGGCGAAGGGGATGATGTTTTAACATTTCAAAGGACTTATTATACTTATAGCTTACATATTACATAATGCAAATTATAGAAATTTGTGTGACAAGATCCATATTATAGCCTACATAATTACATTGCATCCATAAACAAATTACAAATCCCGTACACATAGTCCTTCCCCCAATCCTAACAAAAATCAATACCATAGGCATCGGCCTAACAATGATTTATTGGTGGAACACCCATCACAGCCCCACCGATGGCCCGAAGGTGAAGACTCATAACTAAGGTGTGCTCCCCGATATACCGATAGAGTCAAAAAGTTACAAAAGTAAGCACAACTTTGTAACACATAAACATCGGTGGAACGAATGATTGCTTTCCCCCAATGGCCCGATATAACCATGAATTATCAAGTGCATATTGCATAAAGTATATTACTTAATTTCTCAAAAGAAAAAAATAGATTTGAATATATAAAATTATTTATAGACACCAAAGTTTCGAACTCATAAAACAACTCTTTACTCTTAAGCGTAAATGAATAACGAAGATTCAAGAATAACACAACACAACCATTTATTTTATTGCAACTAAATTTCAATGTCACATTATTATATTATACATATCTTCTTACAGATGAGTAGCACTGTAGATCTTGTTTTATATAGATAACATATGTCAGTGTGTCACTTTAGTACTTTACGTAGACAAAATTCAATAATTTATTCCAAGTTGTTGCTCATTAAAATGGATTACAAATTGATTCCAATTTCCAAGCTTCTACTGCTGAAAATTTACTACAAATTTAACTCTAAAAATAAATGCATGATTCCAAGCTTCTCCTGGTGACAACGTAACAAAAATATGGCTTTGAAAATAAATTCATGATTCCAAGCTTCTGCTGGTGGATTTACCAACCATGCTGGGGAAAGGGGGTTCTAATCAATCCTGGGGAAATGGGAGTCATGAAGATACAAAATGTACTTATCCCCTTCGAGAACCAGAGTCATACAGAAGATGTAATACAAATGTCTCTTTGAAAATAAATGCATGGAGCTTGCCTGGCCAACCATGCTAGGGAAATGGGAGCTGTTAGAATATAGGAGGAGAAGCAAATCTAATCCCATCTTTTGCACGCAACTTCCATGCACTAGTATAGGACTTACCTCCATCAGAGCTCCTCATCCTAGTTCAAAAACTGTCTGAGAAGTCAGGTTAACCAAATCAACTTCTTTCCAATTCCACCCATTTTGAACTTGAAGGAAATTTTTCTCTTACTGATTACTCTGTAACTACATAACTATAGGTAGGAGAATTTACAGTATCCCCAATACTGCATCATCTTCTGTTAGGTTTTCAAAGGCAAATATCTAAAAGCTAAATGCATATTTTATTAGATAAACCAGGAAATAAAAACACACACAGAAAAAATAACACAGAGAATTTAACGTGGTTCACCCAATATGGGCCACATCCACCAAACCACAGCCATCCAATGATTTCATTAACCAATGTAAAACCCTATTACAATATCGCGAATAATCACATTTTCTTCTCCTACTGTAACTCTATTACAAAACCCTTATAACCAGCTTTTTAGAAGCTTCCGGATTAGGGTTATACAAAGTTGGGGTTTTCCCCTTTTCGATGATTTTTCCCTTTTTCGTTAATTCCGCGAGGATACATGAAGAGTTTTCAGTATACAATGATCAGTTGCCACATACCAACAATCTCCCACTTGGATAATGATCAGGCTTCACACCAAACAATCTCCCACTTGGAGATTGAACCTGGATGACACCATTGCACTTACAGCTCCCACTGGAAATAAGCACCTTGGAACCTGCTACTTTGTTATACTTTAATTCAACCTTGAAGGCCAACCAAAGCTGAAGAGGAGCTCAACTTCTCCCTTATCACCGCCTTAGTAAACATATCCGCTGGATATACATTTGTATGTATCTTTTCCAGCTTTACCTGTCCATCATCCAACACTGACCGAATGAAATGATACCTCAACTGTATGTGTTTGGTTTTAGAGTGCAAGGCAGAATTCTTTGCAAGATGTATAGCACTCTGGCTCTCTATGAACAAGTAATTTTCAGCCTGTTGTTTTCCCAACTCTTCCATGAAAAATTGCATCCATATCATCTCCTTTGTTGCCTCTATGGCAGCCACATACTCTGCCTCTGTGGTGGATAAAGCAACCACCTTTTGCAACCGAGATATCCAATTTACTGTTGTCCCACCAACAGTAAATACATAACCTATGGTACTCCACTTGGTATCGATATCCCCTGCCAAATCTAAGTCAACACAGCCTTTTAAATCTGTATTAGAGCCCTCAAAACATAAATATTTATCTGATGTACCACTCAAATTTCTTAAGAATCCATTTCACTGCATTCCAATGCTCAATTCCTGGATTACTCATGTACCTACTAACAACTCCTATAGCATGTGCAATATCTGGTCTCGTGCATACCATGGCATACATTAAACTACCTACAGTTGAAGCATATGGTACCTTGGACATTTTTTTTTCCTCCTCTTGTGTCTTTGGACACATATCCTTAGTCAATTTGACATGACTGGGCAAAGGTGTGCTAACAGCTTTTGCATTCTCCATATGAAATCTCTACAACACCTTTTTAACATAATCAGCCTAAGATAAAAACAATTTTCTATTTTTCCTATCTCTTGTAATCTTCATACCAAGGATTTGTTTTGCTGCTCCCAAATCCTTCATAGCAAATGAATTTGCTAACTGTTGTTTTAACTCCTTTATGTGATCCATGTTAAACCCCGCTACAAGCATATCATCAACATATAAACATAAAATAATGTAGCTTTCTTCACCTTAGCATCTTAAAATAAACACAATGGTTTGAATTACACCTGTTGTAGCCTTTCTCAGCCATAAACCTATCAAATTTAAGATATCATTGTCGATGTGCTTGCTTCAAGCCATATAAGCTTTTCTTCAATATGCACACTAGTTTCTTCTTACCTTTGACCTCAAATCCTTGTGGTTGTTCCATATAAATTTCCTCTTCCAAATCACCATGGAGAAAGGCAGTTTTAACATCAAGCTGTTCTAAATGCAAATCTTCAACAACCACAATACTTAACACAGTACGAATAGAGGTCATTTTAACAACTGGAGAAAATATTTCATCAAAATCAATACCTTGTTTCTGTGCAAATCCCTTTACAACTAATCTGGATTTAAATCTTTTCTTACCTCCATCCTCCTCTTTCATCCTATAAACCCATTTGTTTGCTAAAGCCTTTTTACCTACAGGCAACTTGCATAATTCCCAAGTCTGATTTTTCAGCAAGGATTCCATTTCTTCTTCCATTCCATGTTCCCACTGAACCTTGGTATTTACCTGCATAGCTTCATGATAACATTCTGGTTCACCAACATCAGTTAATAAAATAGATTACAAAGAGGGAGAAAATCTATCTGGAGGTCTACTTAACCTTGAAGATCGTCTAACATTCACTGGAGTTTGTGGTATTTCTTGTTGTTGTTGTTGTGGAGCATGAGGATCCACTAAAACTTCATTGTTTACAGTATCATCGAACACTGCATAATCATTTTCTTTGTTCTCATGCTGCTGCAACTGATCTTTGTACAACACTTTCTCATTGAATATGACATCCCTGCTTCTCACAATTTTCTTATTTTCAAAATCCAAAAGCCTATAACCAAATTCATCAATGCCATATCCAACAAATATACATTTCCTTGATTTTGCATCAAGCTTGGTTCTATTTTCAGAATCTATATGTGCAAATGCTTCACAACCGAAGGTTTTTAGAAAAGAATAACTCACCTTCTTACCTTTCCATGCTTCCTCTGGAATACCACAACCCAAAGGATTAGATGGACCTCTATTAATTAAATAAATAGCAGTGTTTACAGCCTCTGCCCACATGTTTAAAGGCAACCTAGCATGCAATCTCATAGTTCGTGCACGCTCCATTATTTTTCTATTCATACGCTCAGCCACTCCATTTTCTTGTGGAATCCTTGGAACCATTTTCTGCCTACGAATACCATTAGAGGAACAATAATCTTCAAACTCTTTGCTGCAATACTCACCACCGTTATCAGATCTGAGACATTTCAAATTTTTACCTGTCTCATTCTCAACCAAGCTTCTCCATTTTTTAAAAGTTTCAAATACATTAGATTTCTGCCTAATGAAATAAATCCATACCTTCCTAGTTGCATCATCAATTAATGTGACATAATAATGAGATCCACCAAGAGAAGATACCTAAGCTGGTCCCCATACATCCATATGCACAAGCTCCAATTTATCATCTTTCTTTTGTTTCCCATCCTTGAGAAAACTAACTCTCTTTTGTTTTCCATAAACACAAATTTCACAGAAATCCATATTAACACATTTTAGACTTGGTAAAACATTCTTTGAATGAATTACTTTCATACCTTTTGCACTCATATGCCCAAGTATGTTATGCCATAGTGTTGATTCATAATTCGTAGCAACTATCTGATTTTCTTCCTGCTGAACTGTAGCAACTATTCCTGAACATTTATTTTTATCTGCAATAGCTAAAGTAGAAGGAACAGTATGACCTATACAAAGATATAAGGTGCCTACTTTCACACCTTTTTCTACCACTAAGGCACCTTTTGTAACCTTCCAATTTTTATCACTAAATGTAACAACACAACCTTCATCATCTAGTTGCCCTGCTGAAATTAAATTTCTTTTTAGCTTTGGAACGTGCCTTACCTCATGTAGTAGCCAATGATTCCCATTCTGCAACTTAATCTTGATTCTTCCCTTTCCAACAATCTGACAGGGTTCATTATTTCCCAAATAAACCAGCCCAAAATCCCCTTGGACATAATCAAGAAAATATTTTCTATGGGGCATAGCATGAAATGAAGCCCCTACATCTAACACCTAAGAATCATCAACATTGTCAAGAGAAAGAATCAAAGCATCCTCATCAGATTTATTACTTACCACATTTGCCTCTTTATTTCCTTCTTGTTTGTCTCCTTTATTTTTTCAAGACCAACAATCTTTCTTTAAATGACCTGGCTTACCACAATACCAACAATCCCTCTTGTCTCTAGATTGGGACCTTTTGTCCCTTGATTTTCCTCGTGACTTCCCACAACTCCCAAAATTGTTTCGTCTCTCATTTGTTTTGCCCCTGCTTTATGCATTCAAAACACTTCCTGATGTGGATGTTCCACCTGAGCTTTTCCTACGAATTTCCTCACTCAAAATAACACCAACAACATCATCAAATTTCAATGTATTTGAACCAGAAATAGAATTGCTAACAACCATTATCAAGCTATTCCAGCTTTCAGGCAAAGAACACAGAATCAAAAGAGCCCTAACTTCTTCATCAAAGTTAACTTTTACATAATTTAATTCACTGGTAACCGTATTAAACTCATTAAAATGATCAGTAACTGATCCACCTTCTACCATTTTCATATTAAATAAACGCTTCATAAGAAATACCTTATTTAAAGCGAAAGGTTGAGGGTTTCCATCAACTCTAGAGTTGTCTTTGTTGCTGTAATATTGAACGCCACCGATTGTGCCAGGCATAAGCGAATACTGCCAAGTGTATTTTTGTCCAAAATATCCTAGTCCTCATCTGACATTGTTGTGGGTTTCTTGGTATTCCCTTCCAATGGCCGCCATAAATCCTTCTGATAGAGATAGTCCTCCATCTGCATCTTCCATAACTAATAGTTCTACCCATTGAATTTATCAACCTTCAACTTACCCTCGTCTTCCATTGCTCCCACTTAACCGTGAGACCTTCCTGCAAACGATAATCAAAAAACAACTCGCTCTGATACCACTTGTTAGGTTTTCAAAGGTAGATATCTAAAAGCTAAATGCAGATTTTATCGGATAAACTAGGAAATAAAAACACACATAGAAAAAATAACACAAAGAATTTAACGTGGTTCACCCAATATGGGCTACATCCACCAAACCACAGCCATCCAATGATTTCATTAACCAATGTAAAATCCTATTACAATATCACAAATAATCACATTTTCTTATCATACTGTAACTCTATTACAAACCCCTTATAACCGGCTTTTTAGAAGCTTACGGATTAGGGTTATACAAAGTTGGGGTTTTCCCCTTTTCAGTCGCCACATACCAACATCTTCTTTGTGAATCCTTATTAACCCTAGAAAATAAAAACCCTTATGGCACTATCCACTATTCACTAAATCACTATCCCTATTTATGGGCCACCAGTGCCGCTACTAGCCTATTTAATTTGATTGACATCTGGCTACATGCCAAATGTAACTCAAGCTGACAAGTTGTCAAAATCACTGACTCACCACTACCAATGCCACTCAAAGTTCAAACGATATGAAATCTTTACAAATCTTATTTCATTAAAGCTATGAGTTGTCCAAGAAATTTCTTCGGATGTTCATATTACATATGGCATTAATCACCACCACTGCCATTGTCAACCACACTTTCTTCAAAAAGATTGAGAATTTCAATTAAATGAAATGTACAACATCGAGATTTGAGGCATTCAAAAGAGTGAATGAGCGATGAGTGATGGGCCTCTATCTCGCCACATGTCTACATATAATGGTTAATGTGTTATTTTGGAGGTTTCAATTCACGAGTCTAATGCTTCAAAGATTTACTTCCATACTGCAACTCTTTTTTCCTGTTGGTGTACAGATTTGTCACTTTAACCATGAAACTAGATGCAAAATATTTTAAAACAAATGACAAAAAGTCCATTTTTTTGACAATCAGTAAAGAAAATCAATAGTTTCTCTTTTAACAAATGAATTAATCTAAACACAAAGTCTCGGAGATGAAAAAATAAGCATTCTGAATCTAACCTAACACTAATAGATAAACATTGAACAATTATCATGAAGAAACACAATTCATTCATAATTAAAAGCAAGCATTGATAAATACACAGATTTATAAATATATTCTTTTATCTCTCTAATGCCAAAAATGTGGTTTCACAGACTTGTCACCCCACACCCTGTACAATCAAAATTCAAAAAGAGCTCAAAAGCTTAAACTACGCCCCCTTATCATTACATGTCAAAAAATTCACAATTCACAAAAGGATTCATGTATGTTGTTAAACCATTGGAGGTGTCAGGACTCTGTACAGTTCCAGCTGCATTTCCATAACTAAATTATAAAATTTAGCGCGTTCTTCTTCTTCTTCTAAAGTGAAAATTACCCTGTTGTACTCGACATAGCTAGTTTTCTCTTTCCACGCCACTGAACGTAGCTGGGAAATGATGTTGAGTTGCTCTTCTTCAGGCCAATTCAATTTTGGTTGCATGACAGCCACAATTTCATCTTCCCATACCCTAATATTGGCTAGAAGTACCATTTTGAGGAAACTCTGAGTATGGAGTTCAAAATGTTGCCACCTTTCCTTGTATGCAGGCTCACTTAACTTTACTAGCAAGAAGTGACAATCTGCTACTAAATCCATTTCTCCAAACTCCTTAATACCTTATTTAATATCTATCCTTTTAGAGGATTTAAAATATTGCGTTAAATCTATCCAGTTGGTGTTTGAGAAGACATCCCTTAATGGCATCATACAATTCATTAAATGAGTTGTCACTTCAAAAGTTGTGCATCCCGCTAAGGTTGCCCAATCTCTGAGAAACAAAAATTTATAACCATTTGTACAGAAATAAAATCTCAACCACTGATATCTAGAAATCTAACGGTTCTAGTGATATTCCAAAGGTTTCAAATCACAAGTCTAGTGCTTTAGAGATTTACTTCCAGAATGCAACTGAACATTCATCGAATGACCCATATGATTTTTATTTCACAACTGGATTTTTTTATTATTTTGAGATTCATTTTAATTCGCCAATGAAAATATATTTTTTGCTTTGAAAAAAGGTTTTAATCGCCAATGGAAAAAAAAATTTCGTTTGAAAAATGGTTTTATTCGCCAATGATAAATATTTTATTCGATTAAAAAAAATTGCAATTCGCCACAATTTTCCATAGACTTCCAGGGATTATAAAAGATTCGCCAATGGGGATTATTTTTTTCCCGAAAAATGAAAAAAATCGCCAATAAAATTAATATTTTTCATTGAGAAGTATACAGGATTCACCAGGATTTTACACTTGTACCAAGGGGGGGTTTCTTAAAGTTATCCTTGATTCTCATACAATCGTGTTTGTCACCGATCTAGTAGTAAAAAGTGTGTTAACTCAATAAGGGATGGGCACGAAAAAGAGGAAACTGAATTGCAAAAGTTCAAGAATATGATCTAGAGATCAAGTGACCAAGATCATCTATGAGCAAGTTCTTTCTTGGTATTTGGCAGAAGATAGGGATAAAAAGTATCAAAGCAATAGTGGAATTGAAACTGAATCTGAAGAGGATCTTCCTTTGGTCCTATTAGTTGATTCTGCTAAGGAATAATACATAACTTTGTGGTATTATTTGACTTATGGAGAATGTTCACATCACATGGACACATAGTAGAAGAGAACTTTAAAGCTCAAAGCACATAACTTCATGCTTGTCAATAATGTTTTGTACAAGTGTGGTCTTGACAAAACTTTCCTATTATGCGTCAGCAGAGACCAACAATAGAGATTGTTGGATGCTTTTCACAATCAAGCATATGGTGGTCACTTCTCATCAAGAGTCACAACATTCAAGATCCTACGAGAATGGTTCTATTGGCCAACCATGTTTCATGACACATATGAATGGGTGTATAGGTGTCAAATGTGTCAGCAATTTGTTGGTAAAGTCAGATTAGCGGCTACTCCACTCAGGCCAGTAATTATTGATGCTACATTTCAGCAATGGGGTATGGATTTTGTAGGTCCCATCAACCTACATTCCAGTAAGGAGCATGTTTATGTCCTTACGGTGACTGATTATTTTACAAAATGGGTTGAAGTTGTTCCTACCAAGCGAGCTACCTCTAAAGTGGTTTGTGACTTTTTGAAGGAGAACATCATTTCGTGCTTCGAGGTTCCTCACCAAATTGGGGCCGATAATGCAACATGTTTCTCATAAGAGGAATTGCTAAATTTTTATTTTGATCATGACATCATGTTGTCACATTCATCAAATTATTACCCTCAAGGTAATGGATAGGCTGAATCTTCAAAAAAGAACATAGTCACAATCGTGCATAAGTTGGTTGACTCAAATCAGCGAGCTTGGCAAAGAAAGATATATGATGCTCTTTAAGTGGATAGAATCACTCCCAAAAGAACCATCGACACTTCGCCTTTTACACTTTTATATGGTACAAAAGAAATGTTACCCATTACACTAGAATTGTCTACCTTACAACTGGCATCCACACTGGAGGATGGAGAGTTCAAATATCCAATTGAGAAGAGGATTTTGTACTTGATGAAGCTAGAAGAGGAAAGGGTGGAGGTCATCGACAAAATCACTCAACATCAAGGGAGAGTGAAGAATATTTTTGATAAGAAGGCTCATCAGCGAGACTTCGAAATTGGAGATCAAGTCTTATTATGGGAAAAAAAGGCATGAGTCTAAAGGAATGCATGGAAAATTTGATTCCTTGTGGCTAGGGACCTTCCAGATCTATAAATCCAAAGGAGTGAACACATGTATTCTCTCACATCAAGATGGAAGGCTTCTTCCACTACCATACAACAAGAAATATCTCAAGCACTTCATCCCTACAGGGGAGGAGTAATTTTTTGTAAATAATTTGTTTATACTTTTTCATTATGTCATTATGTATTTCCCTATTCCCTAAAGTTATCTTGTGTTTTAGGTGATTTAGGTAGTCTTGTTATAGGTGATTTTTAGGAAAAGTCCAAGTATTAGGTGATTAGGAAGAAATTCTTGACTCCAATGCTCAACTATTAAGTCACCGGTATACAAAAACTCAGAGATTCATAGATTCTCCTATGTCATAGGTATTCGACATGGTCACCAGATGGAACCTAATGTTGTACCCAAACCAAACTTTTTGCTTCATTAAGGCATTTTTCTTAAAATGGTTTAAACCTTGTAAAAATGATGTCAAAACATAGTTTTTGGGAAAATCAAGTATGGGCTTTTAGTTAGTTTGATGTCAAGAAGATACTAGAAAAAAAATTTTAAAAATGAAAATTAGGGTTTTTGGACCCCTGTTTTTAGGTCAAAAACCCTAAAAATTGAAACTTGTCAAAATTGACAAAAAATTATTTTGATTGGCTTATTTTGCTTCATGATCACAATGGTGAAGATAGATTCAGTTAAAACTCAGTGTAAGTCTGGTGGGTAGTTTTCACTTTTTCAAGTGAAAAGTTAGGATCTTTGAGGTTGACAATAGCAGATGACCAAGTACCAGGTGTCAAAATCTAAGCTTGAAATTCTTTGGTGAAGATTCCATGGCGAGATATGTCCAAAATGATGCTTTGTCTTGGAGGGGATTTTCATCGAGGTGAAAATGGGAAATTTTTCTAACTCTGGAAATAAAAGTGCACCTGCTAGCCAAGGGCACCCTTGATTTCAGGGGCCCAAATCAACTTTTTGAGATTTGTCACTTCCAAGAGGAATTCTTTGGAATCTTGTCAACTTCATGATGAGCCTACCAGCTAGTCCGAAAGATATGTCTAGCACCTAAAGTTGGAGATTGAATGCGAAATGAGGGAGATGAAAAAATGACAAACACTGGAGTAAAAAGCGTGTTTGCTAGCTAGGGGCACCCATATTTTTGAAGCACCAGATGGAGGTTTCTAATCAAATGATACCTAGGATGTTTGTCTCAGACTTGGTCTCACTTCACAACGCATCCATTATCAAGTGAATCTAAGTTGTTGAATTGCCAGAATTAGGAGTCAAACATAGGGTTTTAGTCATGGTCAAATATGTCAAGAAAAAGAAAAAGCACCCCTGGAGGCCAAGGGCACCCAAGGTTTTGGAGCCTCAAATGCAATTGTTTTGGTCATCTTAGATATTCATCTTGTTTTTGATGCTTCCAAATTTTTGTTTCATACCTTATTCAAGTCAAAAGACTTGTCAACAACTTATAGCTAGAGGTTAAGTGGATTTTTAGCTAGTTGGAAAAATGGATATCTCTGGGAAGAAAAGCGCCCCTGGAGACCAAGGGTGCCCATGTTTTTCAACTGCCAAATGATATTAGATATTCATCATGTCTGTGATGCTTCCAAATTTTTGTTGTATACCTCAGCCAGGTCAAAAGACTTGTCAGCAACTTATAGCCGAAGGTTAAGTGGATTTTTAGCCAGTTGGAAAAATGGATATCTCTGGGAAGAAAAGCACCCCTGGAGGCTAGGGGCATCCATGTTTTTCAGCTTCCAAATGATCTTTTTAGGAGAAGTGCTCTCCAAGAGCTCTTTTTCAAAATTCAGCTAGTTCTAAATTTTTTCTGAATGTCGGGAAATGCGAGATGAAGTAAGGTCAAAATCACCTTCAAAATGAAAATGCATGAAAAATTGTCTGAAGTCAAAAGCACTCCTGAAGGCCAAGTGTGCCCTACATTTTGAAGCCTTAGATATTAGAATTAGGGTTTTCAGTCTCAAGGAGTTTCTTGTCAATTTTGATCCTACTCTTCAATAAAACTGTCAGCTAGTCTATCTGACATGTCAGTCAATCAAAATCAGTGATCAAACATGGGCTTCGGTGACATTTGCAAATTCATTTTTTTGAAAAATTGGTTGTCTGGAAAGTGATGCCTAAATTCAAAGTTTAAATTTTTGAACTCAAGAGAAGTGGCACCCTATAAAGGTCAAAGTTGTGAACTGAAATTAACTCTTCAAGTTGACTTCAACTAGACTTCATTTTTTCTTGTGATTGGGCGATTTATTTTTGCATGTAAAGTTAACTGAGGTGTTTAGAGGCAACACGCTAATTAGGGCTTATTTCTCAATCAGTTAACTATTTTGAGGTCCAATTAGAAGTAGGTGTTGATTTTAGAGGTCCAATTAGAAGGCTAGCACCATTTTAAAGAAAATGCATACATTTATGATGCCTTTCTTGATGAATTTTTAATTATTAAGGCATAGGCGTCCAATATTTTTCATTACAAGTGAGAGCAAACATGTCTTTGTTGAGAAAATAAAGATATGAAGGTACTACATGTATCATATTTCAATGTTCTTGGTGGTGCCAGGTCCATATTGTTCAAAGGAAGTATCTTACATACTTCATTTTTCAAGTGCATGCAAACTTCATCAAATCCAATTCAAGCATAGGCGACTTTTTTCAGAGACAGAACAATAAACTTCTATTTTCTATCTCAAAATTCTTTTATTCTTGTCTTAGGTTTTCTCTCACATGTCAAAGTGAATGGAAAAAAATTTAGAAATAGATCATCTAGGTTCACATATTTCAGTGTTAGCAGCAAAATCCATGTCTTAGATTTTTTTGAGAAAATTGTCTCATTGCTTCCATTCTGAACCACTGTGATTTTTTTTGAAGATTTCTTTGCATGTGGGCTAAGAAATCATTTTTTCCAAAATTGAATCATCTGGGTTGGCTTATAATTCAATTGCCTACAAAACCCATGTTTTAGATTTTCTCAAAAAAAATTGCCCCTATAGCCACTACAGTTTTCAACTGAATTTTTTTTGCATGCCTTGCTAAAACTCATCTTTTTGAATTTCTGATGATTTGGGTTTTGCTTGGAATTCAATTCTCTACAAAACCCATGTTTCAAAAAAAATCATTTTTTTTACCTCAACCGGCTATTTTTAGCCTGTCCTAGAGCTTTTTTAGCTTTTTCTGAAAGTTGTCTGAACATACCCGACTTTATAGTCAAAAATATAGATTTTGAAAATGCAATTCAACCCCATAGATTACAAGGCCAAAGCAATCTTGGTACATAAAATTTTGAACTGCTGATATAGACTTGGGTCACATATATCTAGTGGTCAATTTGAGCATGTTGGAAGGCACTTGCAGCACAACAATCAGAAATCTAGAGCATTCCAGGTTGCTAGTAGCAACATCTATTCCTATCACGGTTTTTTATCTTGATTTTGTGATTACTTGCATTAAGCATTATGACTCGTCCACAAGATGAATCAAATCAGCCGATGAGAGAGTAGTTTGCAACCTCAAGCCAAGGGATGTTGAGAAGTGCTTTACTATTCCTCCTCGCTCAGACAATTTTACCATAACCATTGCAGATTGCGACAAGATATGGGAGGAGGACAAAGAGAGATCACATAGAAAAGTTGCTCAAAGGTGGTTAAAAGTACAAAAGACTAACATGTCGATGAAGGTTGGGAGTGTTGAATTCAAGGATGAGGTTGCTATCTTAATAACTTTTCTCAACCGGGTTACAAGTTCGGAGGAAGCACATATTTTTTGATCGTAGATTTTTTATATCATCTCTCAGATTATCGAAAACAAGAAAAACTTTGACTGGGTGATGCTTATCAACGAGTGTCTTCACTAGCAAATCACAGAATTCCTCAAAATTCACGAGTTTCACGTGGTGTCTTTTCTGGTCTACTTAATTGCATTTCAAGGAAATTTTAGAACTTTGAAGACCAATGGGGCTCTCGGCATTTAGCATGTTCACAAATATTACTCACAATTGGAGTTCTCGAAGGCTGAACATGATTTAAAAGTGGTGAATGATCATTTCCTCATGAAGACAATCAGAGATCTTGATAATGAGATGCACATCAGGATTTCACCAGAGGCGAAGTTAGCAATGGAGATTTGGGTGGATTAGTTCATTCAATTCCCCACTTTCACATATATTCAAGTGTATGGTTACACTGGAGAACCTTTGATTCTACCAAGGTACCCATCAGACAAGGTTCTATTCATGGAGTTTCTGAGATAAGCTCAAGAAGTTCACTATTTTCTTCACAATCAACACAAGCCAACATTCACCTTTCCTTTCGGATTGGGTATATAAAAGTGAAAGTATGTTGCTGATTGCAAGTTAATGATGAACGAGCTATAAAAATCCCATCTCAAGTATCTCACTCAGAGGCATACTTATGATCCTTTGGGTCATTACTCAGCATAGTTGGAGCGAAGTAATTCACACAGGATAGCGCTTGAGGACTTTTGGGTCATCTACGAAGATGAATTTGAGGTGCGCCAATGTTATTACTGTAGACTTACTCTTCCATAGCTTGTTTATTTCCTATTAGAAGATGTTGAGGGTTTGTCAAATGATGATGGAGAGGTACTACTTAGTTCATTTGTTAAAGACCATGTTACTCGCCATCCATTTCACCAACCAGATTGGTATGCCAGGGAGAATAATTCAGTTGAGGACCTGTTGAGATCAGTTATGAAGACAAGCATGTACTTCTTGGAGAGCAAGAGGAAGTGAAGGACAATTCTAGTTTTCGAGCCGCTAATAGGGTTTTCTTCACTACCTTCCACTTCTAGGTTGAGGATTCAAGTTAAATTTGTCTTGAAGCCGCCTAAAGGGGTCAAAAATAGTGGGAGCTCGAAGAGGAAAAGAATCACTAAGCAGAAGAAGGTTGAGAAAGCACTAGAAGTTCCAATAGAGCCAGTGGTTCAAGTTGAGGTCAATTCATCATCTTCTAGTCCACCATTTTCTCCACGATCATCTCCTATTAATATTGAATCAGAGCTATAATCTCCAATTCTTGAGACTTTCATACTAGTTCATCCACTAGTGGTTGACATAGTAGGATAATTTTCTCCTCAAGAGGATAACATTGATCGTTCGTGTTGGCTTGAGAGGTCTTTGGGGAGATAGAGGTGTAGGCCTTCATATCAACTTGATTTATTCGAGTTTGGTGATCCTTATCAGGATAGGTTGAACAAGAGATTCAAGAAGCAAGTGCATATTGAGAAGAATCGTGAAGAAGAGATTGTTGTGGAAGTTGCTACACCACCGAAGGGTAAAATCTTGGATGAAGTTGAGGTTGGTGATTTGACCATCATCGAAGATAATCTTGGTAGGAACACTTGAAACATGGACATGATCCTTTTCATGGTCATCAAAATTAATCTTGAAGAGTGTGGCATGAAGGACGGAGAATATAAGGTAGCCCTCAAGGTTGAGATTAGGTAGCTCTGACAATATATATTGGATCTACTTCATGGAATCACAGGACACACAACTATGCTCCCAAAACTTTGAGAGACACCTGCAAATCATTAGAGACTTCGTCAGTTAGTCAAGCATGGGAAGCTATTGGACAACTGGATTGAAGACTTCATTTTTGAAGGAAAATACCTCCTCACAGAGTTATATCAATTGATGTACAAGGAACATGATCTTTATCAGAGGATCCAACAACTTGAGATATCTATAGTAGAACGCAAGCTAAAGGACTTGATACACATAGCTTAATTGGAAGTTGCATATGACACCATTGTAGAAGAGGAAGATAAGAAGAAGGTTTTTGCTTGGAGAAAAAAAACATCTTTTCAAAGTGGAAATGTATGAGAGAATCTCTACAAAGATGGTTATGCTCAAGGAGAATATTGTTGGAGCTCTCAGACTTATCAACGAGTTTATCACTCAGATCTCATGCCACTATCATCGTGAAAATGGTATGTGTTGAGTTGGATGTAGTGCAGACCGAGTTTGATAAACTGGTTTGTGATAACCTTGATGTAGATCCTAAGGTGTTCAATGTGGATCACTTCTTAGTGATGACAACCAGTTTCAACAAGGTGACTGTAGAAGTCAGAGAACGTTAGAGGGTGATCAAAGATGGAGAGAAGGAGTTGAACAGGCAGTTCATAATCATGGATAGCGCCAAAGTGCCATAGGATGAGACCATCGACAAGTTCTTGGATGAGGTGATAGATAGAGAGGGCTTATAGAAGACAACCAGTTAGAACCTGCAGTTACTTTTTAGGATAGAGTCAAAAGCATCAATTAACTCGACATCAATCTTGAGTTTTGATTGTTAATCTCGTACAGGCCTATCTCATCTTTGTGGATATCTTCACAGAGGGATGGAATTTTAGTTAGGATCCAATTGACTGATGTTAGTTATCAATTAGCTTTCATTTCAATAAGGACATGCATGTTACACATGTCCATTTAATCTAGTTTTTTTTCGGTTAACTGATGGTAACTTTCCAGCTAACTATATAGTTTCATTTGGTTAGACTTAGAGAATAATTTTTTGCATGCTTGTAAGACTGATTATAAACTCAAGGTGATTTTAGGGTTCCCTACACCTTGGAGCTCTATAAAAATATCACCCTTTCTCATTTATAATTATTTTTTTATTGATAGAATACATGTTGAGCCAACTCTTGCCCTTAGTATTGCTATTTGTGTATATGTTCATGAACTATTCATTATGATAGAGATTTGATGTGTTGTCGGCAATATTATTATTCTCAGTATTCATTCACCTTTGAGATTTTATTAGTAATAAATAAATTGTTGAGCCACCTTGTTGTGAAATGTTACTTGTAATGGTTCATCTTTGTTCAATATAATGATGGTTGATCATTTATTTGTGTGATAGGTCCTTCATATAATCTATTGTCTTGGTTTATATTTATGATTAATAAAATTGTTTCATATCTACACCTCGGATAGGAGTCGTCTCCTCCTTGGGAATTTAGAAGTAGGTTTATCATGTTGTGGTGTGATTAATGATCTTTTTTTCATATCTACACCTTAGATAGGATTTTTCTCCTCGGGAATTTAGAAGTGGAGATTGTCATTTGATGTTGTTGCCAATAACCTTTCTTTCAGCCTACACTTCAGATAGGAGTCATCTCCTCCTTGGGAATCCTATCTTAAATTTTATCATCCAAATAATCCCTTCTCCTAAGTCCTCATGCTTTGTTTCTCTTGAGGAATATGATAGATTAAAATAATTTATTTAGTTTTAGTTAACATCTGCAAAACCAAAGAAAAACCTTAGTTGCAACGTTCTTGGTTTCCTTAACCTTGTGCCTCTTCCAGTTGAGTCAAAAAGATAGAATTTAGATCATTTAATTTTTCAAGCATATCAACAAAAGAGGGAGCTTCCCCTCCTAATTTAAAGAGTAGTCATTACACACTGTACATAGCTATTTGTTTCCAAAACATACTCTAGAGGTGTGAATTATAACACCAACAATTAGGTTACACCCCTTTTAAGAGTGTCCTAAATCATAGACCCCTTCCCTGCCAAGGATATCCTGGGCATATCTTCCCTTGCCACCAAGCTTGATCCTAATTAGTGCACCACCTCTAGTAGAGATTAGTAGCTATAGTCTAACTAGTAAGGATAACTTGCCGCAATCCAAGGCTGCCCTTCTATTTTGGCCTACAAATAGACTCCCACTTAACCATAATCCACTTCAAAGATGATAAATTTTTATCCCATAATTATTTTCTAGAGAGAGCATCTAGTTCCTTAATGAAATTTAAGGGAGCAACCTACACTATGCACCTATAAATAGGAAGCACATGAACCACATATTTCCAAAAAATACAACCACCTAAAGGTCCAATTGTTGACTCAACCTCAAAACTTGTCCATCACCTTTTTCTAGGTCCCTCTTGGAAAGAAGACAATAGAGAGAGAGATGCCCAAGTACACAAAAGGAAGAAAACTAATCTAAAATCTAAAAAAAATCAGAATTCTAGACTAAATAAGAGGAGGGGTATGGAAGAAAAAAAATGGAGGAATTTTCTTCATTGATCCTCTATCATGAAGCAAAAATGTAGATATCCAAAGCATGCCTGAAGTTAATCACTTATTTGATTCTAGCAACTCCCAAAAAAGTATTTTCATCCATAAATTGTAAGTGATACTTCTCAAGTAATAAATCCATCACCCCAAATCCAACCTTGAATAAGCCCTTGTCTCAAGTGGGATTTTAAGATTCTTCCCAAGCCTTCAACTAGAATAATAAATAAATAGTGTAATTGGGGGTCACCCTGACAAAGACCCTGTGAAGCTCCAAATAGATTAAAAGGATCATTATTAATCAACACTAAGTAGGAAGTAGACATAATGTAACTCATCACCCAATTGACCCTTCCCTCTCCAAACCCAAACACAATGAGAACTTTATGAAGAAATGACCATTTCACTCAATCATACACTTTGGACATGCCTAGTTTGATGAACTTGACCATCTCCTTGGATACCTCCATGGAGTGAATGACCAAAGCTGTAATAACCACTCCATCTAGGATTTTATTGATTATCACAAAACCCCTTGTTCTTTTTAAATAACTTTGATAAGCCATGGCTTAAGTTTGTTTGTGATAAACCTAGAGATGATATTATAGACCATATTACAAAGGGAAATTATCTTGAAAAGATCCAAAGAATTTTCCCCTTCTCTCTTAGGAATAAGAACTAGGAAGGTAGAATTCATTACTCTCAACAACTATTTTCTTCTCCAATTCATGTACTACCTCCAAAAGATCAAATTTGATAATCTCCTATAATTCCTAAAAAAATCTATTAGGAAGCCATCAAGTCTAGGGGCCTTACCTTTCTTCATATTTAAAACCATCCCCTCAAGATCCTCTAGAGAGATGGGGCTAATAATTATCTCATTCACCCCATTACAAATAACTAAGGGAATACACTCCAAAATAAGATTATCTTCCACCATTGCAATAGGAGAGTCCTTCATGAACAAAGAAGAATAATATTGAGTGACCTCCTAGGGGATATCCTGAAAAGAAAAAAACTTCTCTCCTTGGTAAGACACAATTGAAGAAACCAAATTCCCATGTCTTTTAGCTTTAACAAATTTAAATAATAAATTTGTATGCCTATCTCCCTTCTAAAGAAATTTAATCCTAGCCTTTTATTTCCAAAAAATATCATCATGCATCTCCCATTCTGCTAAATCCTTCATATCTTCCAATTCTTCTCTAAGGGAGTCCTTGGTAAGCCCATGATCCATGTTCTATCCGGTGATGGCATCCAAGCGGTTCTGGGAAATTGTTTTTTCCATAAAGATATTCCCAAGACATTGCCTATTCCACTTCTTAAGTTGGTACTTCATAATCTAGAGCCTCTTGATAAAGGTATACATAGCAGTATCGTGCATAAGAAATCATTTACCCCACCACTCTTTCATGAGATCCTACAAGGATTACTCATACAACCACATAATTTGGATTTAAAATGAAGGGTCCTTAGCAACACCCATCCCAATCGTAAATAATTTAATAGGTCAATGATCAAAGCCCCTCCAATCCAAAATATTTGAACTGGTAATCTAATTGTTTCTAATCAAAAAATGAGAAATTAAAAACTTGTCTAATCTCTTAGAGATAGATCCCTCCCCACACCTCTTATTAATCCAATTAAATATACCATTTCTTGGCTTTATATATTCTATCAAGTTCAATAAGACTATATTATCTCTAAAAACTAAAGAAAAGATCATGCCTATCCACTCCCCCCTTCTTTTCCTCCAAAGTAGTAATAGAATTAAAATCCCCAACCAAAATACATGGGAAGAATGGAGCTAGGGACCGCACATACCTAATATGAGCCTAAAGATGAGATTTACTAGAAAAACTAGTCAGAGCACAAACATTGGTAAGAAGGAAGACTTCTTCAAAGTCAAAACTCAAGGAAACCATGGTCAATGAATGTCTACCAGAAATCCACTAAAGTTATGTGGTACTTCTAGAAAAAATGTGGAAACTAAAGATAGAGAAGACCCTCAAAATTTGGAAGTAGAAGTGAAAGGATAAGAAAGAGAGATAGTCATTGATAATGGTGCAATTCAATGAACCATTAATAATTAGAGAAGAAAATGCAACCTCAGAAGGAATTGGAATAACAAAATTCTAGGATGAAAGACACTTTATACAAGTAGATGAAGTCCTAAAAGAATATGAAGAATTATTTCATCAAAATCTTAATGACTTGAAATGTATACAATAAGTAGGAACTACTAAAATACAATTAAAATAAGGGGCAAAACCATAGAGGAAGAGGCCTTATTGACTAAATCCTAATGTGAAGGCTAGTAAATAAAGAACTAGATAATATGTTAGATGAGATTATTATCAAATTGGTGGAAGATTCATAATGGGTAAGCCCTATGGTTGTATGACATAGGAAGAATAGGAAAAAAGCATTTATATTGACTTTACAACACTAAAAAAACCTTGTATACATGATCTATTCCCAATAAATTTTAAAATTAGTAGTTATAATGGAGGTTTACTCATTCAAATATGGATTCTCAAGATATCATCAAGTAATAATTTGGGGATAAGATCAACTAAAAACCACCTTTGCAATATAATGGGGATCATTTTTGTACACATTTATGCCATTTGGTTTAAATACTTCCCCTGCATTATTTAAAAAATGATAAATACATTTAAAGACTGTATTCATGATTTTTTGAAGTATACCTATATGAAAAGATAGTTTATGGGGTAGTAAAGGACCACATACAAGTACTTGGATTGATATTAGAGTGATGTAGAATTCTACAAGTTACACTAAATTTAAAGAAATGTATATTTTCTTACCTTTCTGGACACTTTCAAAATATATTAAATGCAAAAAAAGATTGATGGTGAATCCACTAAAAATAACCATGATCTTAAACCTACTAGCCATGAAACACTAATAGAAGTAAAGACATTTCTTAGATATATATAGGATACCATAAAAATCATTAAAGGTTATGCAACAACTTTTGGACCTATAAAAAAATCTTGAAAAAGAAAAGAAAAACTCTCCAATGGACTGATCAATATCAAGAATCATTTAACACCCTTAAATGGAAGATTGTGAAAGACCCAATCTTAACATTTCCAAATTAGAGTTATCCATTTCCATGTACATTTATATGCTTTAGGCAACACAATTAGACAAGTACTAGCACAACCACGAGGAAACAAAGATCATCCTATTTCCTATGCCAACCAAAAACTATCATAAGTAGATAAAAATTACACTACAATAGAAAGAGAGGGACTTGCTTGGTTTATACAATACAAAAGTTTAGACATTATCTTTTGGAAAAAAAATTATGTTATTTATAGATCAAAGCCCACTTAATATTTGATGAATAGATTGATAATACAAGAAATGATTTATTGATAAATATACTATTATTTCAAGAATTTAATTTCAAAATTATGGTAAAACAAAGGAAGGCCAACCAAGGAACATACTACTTATATATGATTTATATAGTAGAAATACCAATACAAATAGAGGAAGAATTATGCAGAAAAAATATGTTTAAAATGAATGTACTACCAAAAAAACTCACAAAGGTAACACAATTATTGTCTATAGGATTATTCCTAGCGTATTATTCCAACAATGAAAGATATATAATTTTGTGGAATTCACTACATTTTATTGAAGGGAAACTAAATTTCATAGGTAGAGATGAGATTGTAAGGAGAGTTGTACTAGAACATTAAATAATGACATTTTAAGAGAAGCTCTAAAAGGGATATCAGGAAGACACAGTTTTGGAGAAGACACTGCAAGAAAGGTACTACTAGTAAGATTATGGTGGAATATACTATTCAAGGATAGAAATAGATATATGTGAAATTGTGACATATGATAGAGAGTAGGGAAACCTACCAAAAGAGATGAGATACCCCTACAACCAATATTATCCCAAACCCCATTTGAGAAATGGAAAATTGACCTCATTGAACCTATTGATCCTCCTACAAAGAAACCAAAACCAAGATTCAATTTAATAGGGGTTGAGTATCTTACCAAGTGGAAAGAAGTTGAAGCAACTAAAATTAAATTGTTCAAACCTCCACAAAATTTATCTATCAAAATATTATAGTAGGGTTTGGTTGCCTATTCAGCATAACAAGTGACCAAGGAAAAGACTTTGTCAATAGAATAATTATGAAACTTTTGGACACCTTTATGATAGCACACAATAAGAATAGCCCCTATTATCCTCAATAAAATAGAGCAAGTGAGGAACTAAATAATATCATAGGTACTACAATTATAAATATTTTCAATGAGAATATAATAGACAAAGAAGTCAAGATATCATTGGTATTATTAGTGTATAGAACAACATAAAATATTAACAAAGTTCTATCCATTTGAGTCAGTGTATGGAGTTGATGCAACTTTACCCATTTAGTAAATCACACCAAATTAAAGATTAACTAGTAGATTGTGATTAAATGAGAAGAACCTCTACAATAAATCTTATGCAAGAAGTTTCCTTTGCATTAGTGGAGTATTACAAATATTTTTTTCATGAGATATATAGCCAAGGCCCTAAAATATTGGATTTTCTTTGTAAATGGATGGGTTCTAAGAGGCATTACTAATGAAGTCCTAACCATTTGCCTTGATAATACATGTTTTGATAAATCTTATTTATCATGGGATACTTATTATTTTAGAAATATCGTGCAAATTTATTTTTCGATGGAAAAGGATTGGTGGACATTATAGATTCCTTAGTGGTGAGAAAACTGGATCAAATAAAAGTGGAGGAAATAAAATTGGATCAAATAAAAGTGATATGATTATGGATCAAGGATGATTAGATTTTGAGATGGTGAGGGATCATGGAATGGATTATCTAGGATGCTTGGATCTTTATTTGGAGGGGTACATGTTTAGGTCATGTTCTTTGGTGCAAGCTCTTGATATATTTGGATTTTTTTGCATGATATGAATGAGGAGTTACATTTTGTGTTTTTAGTGATTAGTGCATGGAGGGACTCTTTGAGTGGTGCACATGGATGGTGAAGGTATTTTTTATTAATGTTATCAAATTTCCACAAATTATATTATTTAATATTAAACAAATTTATTGATTCAATTGCATAAAATATTTTTGCATCAATGTTTTGGATCACACTTTGTGATCCATAATTAGGATGATAACAAAGAGCTCAAGGAGAAATATTAGAAGGATTTGAATGAATGACTGCATGGTAAATAAGACATTTGGATGACATGATATTAGCAATGTTGTGGGATGACATAACTTTATTTGTGCTTTGTGCACCATTGTTCCTTGCTTATTTTCCTTTAAAAAATCCATAAAGATGCCATTCTTTGATTGGTGTTTGTATTAATATGGGTTGGATTATGAAGGTTTTGAGGATGAAGGATTTGCAAATGAGGTGTAGGCTACAAGACACTTGCATGAGAGGGGGAAATGTAAAATGAATTCTTGATGCAAGCCTTGGGTTAGAGATGGGTTTCCCTTGTCAAATGTAGCATAAATATCAACAATGGATATGCATTTAGGATCAATAAAATAGCTTATGCTAGTTGATTCTTGGTCTTGATGGCTAATATGTGAGTGACTGGAGCTTGTGGATATTTTTCTTAAGATAATACCATCTAAGGATTCAAGGTAATTTATCTTGGTCCAAACTATTGTCATTATCATTATTTGTATTATATTATTCTTGATTGATAAGGATATCATCGTCATCAAAGAGGTGGTTTTAAATTGACAAGGAGACTCATGAAAGAAAAATAGAGATGATTTTGACTTTGGAGTTGCAATGCAATTTGATGGGGGTTGGATTAGATTGGGATTTGATTAAATTAAAGGTGGATAGGGTTGGTTGGATTGAAATTGGATAAATTATCAAATATCAAGACCTTAGGATTTGATTTGATTAATGTTCAATCCTTAGGATAGGCAATGTTCATAACCAAGAGTTGATTTTGATGAATATAAAGATTAATTAATTTTCTAAAAAGCTAGATTTTAATTTTAATTTGATAAAAAAAATTGATCTTTGATTAGCTTTTGAATTGATTCAATTGTATTAAGGGTTATTGTAACATGCCCATTTTTCTTCTAAATTTTTTTCCTATGATTTAACTACAAGTGAATAAACCATGATGCCATCACATAGCAATAAAAAAAAAAATTCTAAAACAAAGATATCATGCACATTTGAAATAAACACTATTCTAATCTTCCATTGCATTGTAATATCATCATATTTCCAAAGTATTGATTTCATATTGAATAATCTCAAATTTAACATTCTTGTTTATAATATTCAATATAAATGGATACAAGAATACTATAAGAGAGGGGGACCAACCACGTCAAGGCTCTAGGTCACGGAGAGCCGAGAGCGGAGGGATGCCCTAACTTACCTAACTCTAAAGGATGTTTTGGGATGATGATTGAGAATGAAGAGCACTATGAAGTACTTTTGTCACTCTATAGACTTGAAAATCCAATCGGGGCTAGACGAGCCAATTTTTGGAGTCTGAACTACACCTCATACAACTCTTTGTCTAAGGATGGTAGCATGGATTTGGGACAACAACGTGGTGTGTTGGTGTCTGTATGGACATAAAACATAAAGCCAATTTTTGGAGTCTGAACTACACCTCATACAACTCTTTGTCTAAGGATGGTAGCATGGATTTGGGACAACAACGTGGTGTGTTGGTGTCTGTATGGACATAAAACATGAAGCACAGTAATTAAATTACTAGAAGTCTATTGAAAGCATAGATGATTGATTTTAATGAAATAAAAAT
>CM021101.1:26938271-27370289 GCA_007115665.2 Sequoiadendron giganteum | reverse complement strand
GAGTTAAATGTGCACTTCATGGGAGTTCCATTTTTTACCTCAATAGGTGAGGGAGGCGGTGCCTAAGATTCACTACTAGGCTCACTGAGTGACTCAAGAGCAGTGAAGAACTAAGGGGAAGCTATAACTCTCTTCATCACTAGGATGGCACAAGCTAGTGTAGGACCACTCTCTGAAGAAGGTGGGCTCTTCTTATGCCCCTATTGCTAGAAGGGTCAACCTCCACCTTTTTCTTTGTCAAAGGATGTGAATTCTCCACAAGAAAGGTGAGAGGCGCAAAGGAGGAGGAGAATACTGTGGTGAACACCATCGAGGTGTTTGGCATGTCCACAAGTTTCAAGAATGTGAGATATCCAAAAGGGAAATCAAAAGAGGTTGCTTGACTGAAGGAGAAATAATCACCTCCACCCTTTTAGGGTCTGGGGCACTCATTCTCATAGCAGGAGCTAGAAGCAAGACCAAATTTTATTGAATGGAAGTAGAGGGGATGGGAGAGGAGGACACAGAAGGAGGCCTTGAAATAGAGGCAGTTGACTCTCCTTCCTTCCTCTACAAAGCGGCCTACTCAGCCGTCTGAGCCTTTTGTCGATGTGTGTGCTCATGTGCAAGGTAGTTTATGTGACTCTTAGAGCTAGAGGTCAGGAGTTGGGATGGGATAAAAGGCTCCTACTCAGCCATAGGAGTGTCCATCACAACCATCTCTGGTGAAGAGACATACTCTTGAACAGGAGCAAGAGGAAGAGGTTGAGAAACAATGGGGGGAGTCAGCTCTAACACCTCGGTGGTGGGCCTCTTCCAATTCACTTCTTTATGAGCAGGAGCACTAGGAGGCTACGAAGGCTAAGACATAGAGGATTCCCTGTGGGGACCCTTTTTTCTACCGTACAGGTAGGGCCAAGGTCCAGGTTTCATAGTAGGAAGGTCCAATATCCTAATCTTGGATTTGCACCATCAAAATTCTTATGTGGAATCCAGGAGAAGGTATCCAAAATTATTCTTTAGAGAGGGGAGCAAAAGAGGCACCCCAAGGATGGGGAGACCTCTCTTTTCCCTTTCAAGAAGAGGAGGTAGCTTGTCATTGCACTACCAGAGGGGTCAATTTTGGTCGTCCTTTACCCCCGGTCTTAAACTTCACATAGTTTCGATAAAGTAGGTCCATTTTTGCAGGAAGTGGACCGATTGGGCCAGCCCAAAAATGATCCAATGAGTAGCCCCATGGGATACCAATGACTAATATCCAGTGTCATTCATAAGGTGAACAACACCTTCATGGGTTAATTTTAGACATTTATGAATAACGAAAGCAATTCCATTCGTGGAAGCTAGTCACAAGATGCCTAACTTCACCTTGAACAAATCAAATTTTGGAATAACGTCAAAGGTTGTATTCACAACCCTAGGTTTGACTAGGACATAAAGAGTTATTGAGACATACGACTTAAGGGAGAGACCATTGTGTGTATGAATGGTAGACTTTGTTTCTTCATACTCCTCCCTCTACAATGAATTTAACCACAATATCTCATGTGTAATAATATTGACTCGGCTCGTGAGGTCAACTAGGACCCCTATCACAATGTTTCCATTGAGGTGAGTGGGAATGTAGATGGGAGAGGGTTGGTTAATCAAGGGCATATCCCACAAAGTGAATGTCACATCTGGTGAACCAATCATAGGTTGTGGGGAAGGAGTAACCATGACCATATTGACGTATGTTGAGGGATGAGTGGAAGAATCGGAGGGGTCAATAATCTAGTTAGCAAAATGGGATGGAAATGGGTATGTTTATATCTACAACTCACATTGGCCTTACCACCAATTTATTTGCATTTTTTTTCATCCCATCGAGATGAATGGTACCATCATCAATGTGATCTTATATCTCGTGACATAGGTGCATACAACATTCAATATCATGGTCATTCACCTGATGGTATTGAAAAAAATAATTTGCACTGTACCAATCAGTGTAAAGTTCCTTGAGAGGTTGACGATTTTCCAAAGTTATGATCTTGTCCTTCAACAACTTTTGCAAGATGGAAGAATAAGATTTTGCTAGCTTTGTAAAAAATTTATTGCATCTGAGGTCGTTATCTTTTGTCACGACAAATACATTTGCAACAACTTTACCCTTTCCTTAGATATATATAATAGATCATCCTTCTGAATGGGAGCACAAGGAGGATCCCCCAAACCGAACTACCATTTGTTGATATTCTCGTAATTCGGCGCATAAATGCATAAAGGAAGGGTATTTCATAAGGAAAACTTTTCTTTCCAAGGTCTCTACAAGTTACCTATGAACACCTTATGCACATTAGAATTGGGTAGTAGGTATAAGATCTATGAGAAGAGCACCTGGTATAATGCTATGAAATCAATTATCTTCTCATTATCCCCTTGCTTACATCAGATGAGATCCGAGAAGGTCATCTTTAGACTGATGTTAGCTTGGAATTTTTGGAGAAACTGATTTACAAGTTGATCAAATGAAAATAGAGAATTTTTGGGCAAGGAACAATACAACTCGAGTGTTGTATCCTTGAGAGATTAGGGAAATAGTTTTTCCATCAAAGTGTCATGATGGAAAAAAATTGTACACATGGAATTAAAGGTAGACACATGTGTTTGTGGGTCCCCTTTGTTGTCATACTTCTCAAATTTGGGAATCTCCATTCCTTGTAGAAAGGGAGTACTCAAGATTGCTATCGACAATGGGCTATGTCAGAAGAAAGGCTAAAATATAGGTTGGGCAGAGGCTTGGGAAAGGCTTGCCAACTAGTTTTTCATTTGATCCATGTTCTGAAGAAGGGTGTTCAAAATAGGGACAAAAGATGACAAAGAACCAATGGAACCTCTAGAACCAACACTACCAGAGTCACCCCTGTGACCATCGTCAGAGCCACTACCACTAGTAGGGCCTCCACCAGATCCACCTCCACTACTAGCCACCACCATGGCCTCCACCAAAGCCACCTCTACCAGCGACACCTTCGCTTCCAAAACCACCAACACTCATTCCACCAAAGCCCCGACCGCCAGGGGAAGTAGGAGGGGTGAAACTGAACCCAAGGGGTATTCTACTCACCTTGAGAATGTTAGGCCTTTGGGAAGAAGAAGAGAAACTGATTGAGGACCCTATTTCAGCCATGCATACGAATGTGGTAGGCATTGAAACACCTATTTGTCTTTCATAGGTTTTGAGCACTTCTCCTCAGGTGGTACTTGATCTAAGCCTATACAAAGGGATATAAGCTTCAATTAGACTGGCAAGGCCTCATAGAAAATCTATACTTGTTTGATCCTTCCCTAAAAAATTTATCACCTCACTAGTAAGCCTAGCAGCGCTTTCCATGCTCGGTGCTTTCTCTAAATGATGCACAAGGTCTAGCAATCTATTATCTAATTCCAAAAAAAATTATGTAGGGACATACACAACATCATCCTTGTCCACAGATGAAGCTATAGGGAATGTTGGAGGAGTAGGAACATGAATGGTCTCATCTATGAAACCCATCTCGTTAGTGAAGCCCATAGGAAAACCAGTGGTAAAATTAGTAGCCAAACTAGTGGAAAGACTGGAGGTGAAACTAGAAGTGACCTTTGTCTTCTCCATCGGTAGGTGTCACACACTTCTCCTAAAAATGCACCCAAAATTTTTGGATTGGGTTGTGATTCTCATAAACCTCCACAACACTCAAGTTTACAACAACCACCAGGTGTAGGGGGAAAATTCTCAACATAGGAAAATGGATAGACGTTGTTTCACATTGGGTTCACCAAAAATATAAGCGAGGGGGACCAACCACATCAAGGCTCGAAGTCACGAAGAGATGAGAGTGAATGGAATACCTAAATGAACTCACTCTAAAGGATGTTTTGGGATGGGGATCAAGAATGAAGAGCACTATGAAGTAGGGGAGAGGGGCCAGTAGTCATGCAGGCTAACTTTGTCACCATGTAGCCATTGACTAGAATATCATAGAACCTTCATTTTTTTTTAAATGTGGACTAGCCTCTTATCTATCTATAATTAAGGTTTGGAGGTGTGACTCATCATGCAACTTGCCACATCAGCACATCTATTGAGAAGTGTCCAAAATTGACTTTTTAAAGATTTGACCAAAACTTAATCCTGGTACCCCCAGTAGTTGAACAAAAAAATATCATTTGTTGCTTGTAGAATATCACATTTTTATTTTAAAAAAACTTATATACAACCTAAATGGACCAAATACCTTTTGGTAACCATAAATCTTTGTTATCTCTAGCTTTTATATTCAACACAAATGGACCAATATTTGAACACATTAAAACTATTTGTTGTTATAAAAACAACACATAATTATTTAAATTACAACTTATATCAAACCAAAATGGACCAATAGTTGAACACTAAATTTTAAAAAAATCCTTCACATTTATTGAAAAAATACATGGTATTTATTGTGCTCACCTTTTATATTTGTGATAGGACAAACTATTAATATTAAATACTCTAATGTTTGTACATTGCTACCCCAATAGTTGTACACAAAAAATAAATTGTTCACTATGATAGCAATACTTGTTTAAATGGGTGTCTTATTTTATCAAATGAGCATTTAATTTTATAAATGACACACTTATAGTGGATAGTTTAGATATTTTATTTGAGACAAACAAATAATTATTTAACTTGTTCATGAATGTATTTATGTTTTTCTTACTTGAAAAACCATTGGTCCCATAATGTCACATATTTAGTAATATTTTGATTAATATGTGAAATGAATATATACAAGATATAATATTAATTCATTCTAGTATTGATATGAATAATCACAATTGACTGCATGACTATTGGACCCCACATGACTACTAGCCCCTCTCCCCTACTTCTATCACTCTAAAGACCTGAAAATCCAATTGGGGCTAAATGAGCTAGTTTTTGAAGTTTGAACTGTACCTCAAATAACTCTATGTCTGAGGATGACAACGTGGGTCTAGGACAATAGTGCGACGCACTAGTGTCTCTCTAGTGTGTTGTCGTTCGTACGACCAAAAAATGTAAAGCATAGTAATAAAACTAACAAAAGCCTATTGACAACCTAGTTGACTGATTTTAATGAAATAAATAGAATAATAAAGTATAGAAAGTAAATGCAGAAATGACAAAGTAAGTAGATGAAAACTAGGGTGAAAAATATTAACTCACTGAAGCGCCAATTCATTAGTCAGCACCATGCAAACATTCACCTACACACAATAAAGAAGGGAAAATTATTGGGGTTGTATAGGGGTTTGCCTCAGTCAAACCCCCGCTTTGGTGTTTCCACCTCTACGGACAGCAAGAAAAGAAACGAAGTAGGAAATATGAAAAAGAAAATAGAAGAGGAAAAATGATTGTTGAACACTACAAAAGAATACTATGCTACTCTATCAAATCACAAAAGGAGAAGTGAAGTGTTACCTCCTCCACCCAAAGGCTCTCAAGGCCAATGAAGGGACAATGCAATTAATGAACTTGGCAAAGTCACCACAACTAAAGTAATGATGAAGGGAGGTCTCTCAAGACTGCAAGCTCGCAAATTCTATGGTAGCCTCTCACATAAAAAAGTGAATTTGATGAAGTATCAAGCTACTATAATGTTCAATGGAGTTGTGTAGATTGATGGAATTGTGAGAAGATGGAATGGAATGATCAAGAATGTGAAGAAGATCAAATAAATTTCTAAGAGATGAAGTGAGTGTGAAATTAATGCCTTTGAAGCTATTTTCAATTCGATTGGTCGCATAGAGGCGTTACAAACCATCCCCAATGAGGAGTGTAACGTCCTTGCAGACTCAGGGGCAAGAATCTTTCAAGGATGAAAACACGCTACATAGACTTCCACACACTGTGCCAGCGTCCCTAATGAAAATTCCCCCACCAACACACAAAACATGTGCCAAGTGGATGGACGGTAGGTGGGTGATGTGGAATTTTGTCTTCGAATTTATTTTCTAAGGTGAGGGTATGTGAAAGGGGAATTTACACAAGGGGTGAAAATTGTTGGCATATGGCTGAAGAGATTGGCTTGTAAGATTTTTCATTGATGGCAACCCAAGTCATGCAACTCAAGTCTTGCATCCCATAGTGCAAAACTATTTTGGCTCCTACCGACATAACAGAGTAAAGAACAAGGGATTCAATAAAAGGCATAAAAGTTGATCTAGTCATTCCACCAGATAGATATTTTGGGTTGTGGATCTCTAAGGAAGTTTTGTTAAGGCTTGTAGTATCTTGGTACTGATGTGCGCTCACTAGTAAGTGATCTACAAGATACGGTGCACTAATTTGTTAACTATCTATGCTAGAAGGCCGACCCGACAAAGATGGAATTCACAGATGTATAAGATACAATTAATTATAAGTCTCCATGTTGGATTAAGTGTTATTTGGGTCCTCTCTTTGTCTTAATCAACTTTGGAGGATGCACATAAATATTTTTTGGTGGATCTATCCGACAAGTTAAAAGTAACTTAATGTTTTATGAAGCCGACTATTAGATGAATAAGTCTTTGATCACAGATATATATAAGAGATTATTTTTTATAAATTAACAAGGCATGCATGGTGTATGAATATGAAGAAGTGTGAATTGTGAGATCCAACAGAGCAGTAATGCGAATTTGATCATAAGTGATGCAAAGATCAACAAAGAACAGAACAAGGCAGAGCACAGTATAAAGTCAAAAAGAAGATCCCGAATAAGATCCATGAGCTTCACCAGAACTATTACCTGGCATGATTAGATGTTATTATCTTAGTTCACCCTTTAGATGTTTTTTATCTGAATTTTGTAGGCAGTAAGCCTTTTTCTTTTGAGCAGTGAGCTCTAGGCAGTGCGCTTGAATGCAAGTGCATTCCTTTTATAAACTATATTTTGAGTACTCAAATTGTGGATTAATCTCCATTTTGGTTTTTCCCCTAATAGGGTTTCCATGAAAAAATATGTGTGTCATGGTGTTGTATATGTTTACTTTGAATACATACATCTTTTCTTTAATACAATGGTGAAATGGTTTCATGCTTTGAATGAATGGAGTTTTAATAATTGTTGAACATTGATTCACCCCCCTCTCAGTTTTCCCTTGAGTCCAACAATTGGTATCAGAACTAGTTCCTCTAGAGAATTTTCGTAGCTTGGGGTGGATCTTGGAATGCGATGGACTTTGGTAGTCTTCAACAACAACTTATGGTAGCTCTTGATGACCTTGATCAGTCTAAAGCAGAAGTTCAAGAATTGAACAAAATCTTAGAGATGATAAGAAATTCATTCAGTCATTGAAAGACCAAATAGTTAAATCCAAGGTGAAGAGGAAAGATCTCTGTGATCAGATACAACAGAAGGAGAACGAAGATATGGATGATGCTCACCTAAATCAAACCTTGAAGGAGATAACCGAAGAATGTGAAAATATTGCTAGACACAATACAAACCTAAGACATGAGATGGAATCTATGATGATGAAGATGACTAAGGAGATAGAAGAAAGGAAGAAAAATGAGGAATACCTTGCTCATACCTTGAAAAGAGAAATCTAATGAATACAGAAGAATGAGTGGAGAATTCACTCAGTTGGAAAGTGAATTGCAAAAATCCAGAAACAATGAAGAAGAACTTGGTAAGAAAATTACCACTCTTAGGCATGATCTTGTCATTGCAAATGAATATAAAGAAAATTTTAAGATTAGTTCAGTAAAAATTGATGAGATAACTTAAGGGTAGAAGAGTGGAAATGATAAGAGAGGTCTTGGATATGAAAAGGGAGAAAGTTCCAGATCAAGTCAAAATAATTTTAGACAAAACAAAAATGGAAGGTATCCAGTAAGACAACCTAATGCACAAAAATTTAATGGATATTGTTTTGCCTGTAATAAGTTAGGTTATATGGTTGCTTAGTGTAGAAGGTCAATAGTTTCATCATTCTTTCGTTAGTGTTTCAATTGCAAAAAGCCTGGTCATAAATCAACTGAATGCAAAATATGTCAAGTCACTCTATTGATAGAAGAAATGTTGAATCTTATGCAAGTGGGAAGTTTGGGCATATTTCTAATCAATGCAGATTAAGAAGAGCCCAATGGAATGGAAAAAGAAACATTATGTGCTATAACTGTAACATGTATGGTCATATTGCAAGATTTTGTAGAAACAAGAGCATAGACAAAAGAGGTCAGATATACACAGACAAAAATTCAGAGAAAAATGATAAAGGAAAAGAAAAGATAAATACAGATGATATCAAAGATCAGATGAAGAAGACATGGGTAAAGAAAAATGATTTTGATGCTGGAAATGATTTTGTACCGAAACCTGCTTCCGGTAATTCTTCCGATAATTGATTTCAAGCCACTGGCCTAGGGGGAGTCTTACAAGAAAATTTGTCCTCCCCTATCTATGGATGGTACCAAAATGCATATAATAGTAAAAAAGATGCACTCACAATGTACAATTTTTTTGGATGAATTTATCAAATTCATAGGTCTGCAGAAGATTTTTCCGTCGTTGCTTGGGAAAATAGAGTCTCCGTCGTTGCTTGGGAAAATAGAGTCTCCGAAAAACTTAGGGAAAATACATTTATTGCACATGTGCGGGCTATAAAAGTCAAGTCTGAGTCGTCATTTATCACCTTGTATTATCAAAGAGAAGAAGGAGAGCACTCGATAGGTTGATTTCGGAGCACCAAAATCGAATTCATCGGCAAATCTTGGAAATTATCAGGTACTTCGAATCATTCTCGAACTCTTCATATTTCAGTGTGTAGTTGAAAACCCTAAAGCGAAATGGAACAAAATTAAAGGTTTGATCACATTAGATGAATACAATAGTGCAAAGATCAGATCTATGAGGAATTTATTGCTTCCTGATGAATTAAAACAATTGAGCGAAGCCAAGCATGGAAATTTAGATATGTGGAATGAGTTTTCATACCTTGAAAATATGGAATTCATAAAATTCATATTAAGCATATTACATGGTGATGTTCTAACTTTGGAAAAACCTTACATCATCTCAAAAGATGCAATTGATAAATTAACTGATTTTTGCAAACTTGGAGATGTTCCTAGAAAGAAATATATTCAGAACAAAGAGGTTGAAACCCTAACTGGAATAATCCGAGATCAGAGAGCTCTGTTGATAGCAACAATCAAGAATCTTGTTACAAAGTAAATTGCACATGGCATAACCTATAAAATCTTCTACCAAAATTGGGAAGGAGCTACATCGGCTTGCACAGTATACATTGCTCATAAAATGATAATTGAAAGTCATGAATTTGACCTATGTGGATTGTTAAAAGATCAAATGATGGAGAATGTTCAACTGACAAAGGAGTTGGGGTATCCATTCAGATTTGGCACTCTAATTATATGTTTGGTTATGTATTTTTTGAATTTGTTGCCAAAAATCAACAATGTAGCATGGAAATTAGATAAACCGGTATGCACCCAAATTTACTCTTATTCTAAGAGTTTGTCTAACTGGGATTCAAAATTTGGAAGTTTCTATAAGAATGTGCTTGTAAAGTGTGGATCAATCAATATTTTCCCTCTGCTAAGAATAATGGAAGTTGGTTCCTCTTCCGGTAGCACTGATAGAGGACAAAAAAGAGGACAGGAAATCATTAAATACAACCCTCTGAAAAGCAAAGTTCCCAAGATTGAGGGAAAAGGGAAAGAAAAAGAAAATGTAGACATTCCAGATGAAGAATCTAACGAAGAACCTGAGAATCCATTGGAAAATTATTTCGGTCTTCAAAAAGGTAGTGAGGAAGAAGAAGATCTGTCAAAAGAAAATCTACAACAACTTATCCAAAGTGCAGGTGGTATGCAAAAAATTGCAAGGTTATGGTCAATCAGACTAGCATACGATCAAGGCTTGATTCTGGAAGTTCTAAATGCTCATATTGATCATTGTAAGATAAGATTGGAAAGTTTGAAGGAAATTCTACCCAAAGAGATGATTGAGTGTAGAAAAGAATCAATGGGCTCTGAAGACAAAGGGAAAGAAGAAGGTGAAATTATCTCTCACCTGAAGGAACAATTCAGACTATCCCTTGCCAAGCTAAAGAATAAAATGAATGAGTTGAGACAATGCATTAACTCTGCCACAGGAATCTACAACTATTGTGTTTTTTGGCCCCATGTATTCAACAATTACAAGAAGTTGGATCAGATTGAGACAAAACTGAATGACATTGGAAAAAGCTTTGACATGTCTTAGGATCCAGATGGCATTATTAGGAGAATAATTTGGAAGTTACAAGGAGCTCAAATAAAAATTTAACTGTCCAAGAATGTTCTTGTAGACACCTTTTGGAAGGTAAAAGACTTAATTGAGTGCAGGTTGGAGCAGTTGGTGGAAATTCTACAAAAAGGTGAAAATTTGGAAGAAGCAATCACAATTTCTAAATCTCTCATTGATATTATCAATAAGACTTCCAAGAACAATAGCTTGATTATTAGCATTGGAATTGCAATTGATGACTGGAATAATTTTCTTCTAGAAGTGAAGAAAAAAAATAAGATAATTTTCTAAAGATAACATCAAATTTTTGAAATTTTGATCAAAGGAGAATAGTTGTAAGTGTATATATGCTAAATTTTTGAAGAATTGGTGATTTTGAACACTTTTTTTGTCACTTTTTGTCACTTTTTGGAATATGGCACCCATTCTTTGTCATTGATGTCAAAGGGGGAGAGAATACAGTAAAAAAATCCTTATAGGGGGAGAGAATGCCTAATGAATCTTAAGGGGAGAAAGTGCAGCAAGCAGTTTGGCAGTATACCTATAATGATTTTGACACTTAGTTGTTTTTCACTAAGTGTTGCCATCAATGCTAAAGGGGGAGATTGTTGGCATATGGCTGAAGAGATTGGCTTCTAAGTGTTGTCATTGATGGCAACCCAAGTCATGCAAGTCAAGTCTTGCATCCCATAGTGTATCACTATTTTGGCTCCTATCGGTATAACAGAGTAAAGAACAAGGGCTCCGGTAAAAGGCATAAAATTTGATCTAGTCATTCCACCAGATAGATATTTTGGGTTGTGGATCTCTGAGAAAGGTCTGTTAAGTCTTGTAGTATCTTGGTACTGATGCACACTCACTAGTAAGTGATCTACAAGATACAATGCACTAATTTATTAACTATCTATGCTAGAAGGCCGACCAAACAAAGATGAAATTTGCGGATGTATAAGATAGAATTCATTATAAGTTTCCATGTTGGATTAAGTTTTATTTGGGTCCTCTCTTTGTCTTAACCGACTTTGGAGGATGCGCATAAATATTTTATGGTGGATCTAGCCGACAAGTTAAAAGTAACTTAATGTTTTATGAAGCTGATTGTTGGATGAATAAGTATTTGATCACATATATATAAGATATATTTTTTATCATTTAACAAGGCATGCATGGTGTATGAATTTAAAGAAGTGTGAATTGTGAGATCCAGCAGAGCAGTAATGCGAATTTGATCATAAGTGATGCAAAGAGAAGAACAGGGTAGAGCACAGTATAAATTCAAAAAGAAGATCCTGAATAAGATCCATGAGCTTCATCGGAATTGTTACTTGGCATGATTAGATGCTATTATCTCAATTCACCCTTCAGATGGTTTTAATCTGAATTTTGTAGGAATTAAGCCTTTTTCTTTTGAGCAATGAGCTCTCGGTAGTGCGCCTGAATGCAAGTGCATTCCTTTTATAAACAACTATATTTTGAGTACTCAAATTGTGGATTAATCTCCACTATGGTTTTTCCCCTAACAGGGTTTCCACGTAAAAATCTATGTGTCATGGTGTTGTATATGTTTACTTTGAATACATACATATTTTCTTTAATACAATGGTGAAATGGTTTCATGCTTTGAATGAATGGATTTTTAATAATTGTTGAACATTGATTCACCCCCCCCCCCCCACCCTCTCAGTGTTCCCTTGAGTCCAACACAAATTCACTCCTATACAAATACATACATAGCTCTTCTGAGCTTCTGGTAGTAGAAATACATATGGTCCAGGTAGTCCCTCTTCTAAATCCTGGCCACCAACTGATGAGGAGAAGCATCACTCAAGCTCTTTTTCGCCAACCACAGACTTATTGTGGTCCCCTACACACTACCCAAAACTTGGTAAGTTGGCCCTCCCTTCGACGAAGAGATTGGTTTAGTAACCTCATAAATTCATTAGCCTTTCCTAAGCATTGTGAAGTGTCCTACATAACTAGAAATTTCCCATACAATGGCTATAACCTACGTGTATGACAATCATGCATAACTAGATCATTGTGAACTGGCAATGTAGACAGTGGCTACGTACACTACTTTGTCCAAAGATTCATCACCCAATTATTTCAAGTGAGATTCATCCTGTTCACCACAATAAGTGCTCAATTTGTGTTGACCACACATATTCGATGTATAGGCTATCCCCTTCATTGGATTATCCTAATCCCAGGAATAACCTATATTATTTTCAAGTTTACTAAGACATTTTAACTAAAGTAATTCAACTAATTCAAAATCCAAACTTCTTAAACAACCTCAACAATAAATGAATCCTTTCCAAAGTATATCTCAACAATAAATGACCTCAAACAAAAAGGATATTTCTATCAATTCAGGGCTCTATAAAAAGTATAAACTCAACAATAAGGCGGCTCCATTTGAAAGTATAATAATAAAATGATCAATTAGATCATATAATTTATTCTCAACCTATTTTAAATTCAATCAATAATCAAATAACAACCCTACCAAAGAGGTTATTTCTAGTTTCCATCAAAAGTAACGTAATGATCAAGTGTTCACAAATAAATCATAAAACTTCTACATTCAGTTTGACTCAAATAATCACATGTTCACAATATTCGCTATATTTGTATATTGTTTGAAGGACAATATCAACTTGCGAGGGAATTGGTACTTCTTCATCCATAGTCCTCTTCATAATATGGTTTTGGGTTACCAAAATGTGATTCCTTCTTTAGAATTTCGTGAATAGGAATAGACTCTTAATCCAAATAACAAAACCATAAAATACTTTATATCAACCCTATTGGTGAATAATGATATAACCATTAAGTTTATACCCTAACCCTAGGGATAAGATTCTCTTCCTACTTCCTTAGAGAAATAAGTAATCATTCAAGTAAATATTATCAATCGAGGTTTGCATAACATCACAACCTAACTCCCTCACTACTTGGGGGCTCTTCGCTTGTGTTGTCTAGGGTGGAGTCGAGCATCTCACCATTCTCTTCGTTTTCTGATTCTGAGCCTCCTTGGTCGGTTGTTCTTCGGAAGAAAAAATCTACGTCTGCTTCTCGGACTTGGGTCCATGAAGCCAGTCTTGACCCCTCGGTATCTAGGGATGCTTAATCTCTTTGTGGTTTCCACAGCTGTTAGTCAGTTGTTTTTGTTCGTCCCTTAGTTCAATTTTGGTTTGAAATTTGTTTTCCTTTGGCCCTTTGTGAAGGGTTTGACACCCTGTAAATGTTGCTTACCTTTTCAAAAACATCACAACCTAACAAAGATGACATTTATATCATGCCACCAATCTCGTTGTGTTACTAACCTTATCGTCCATAAAGGATTACTCAGCATTATAAGCCAATAAATCACTTCAAAGTAATATAGTCTTCTCAAGCCAAGCAATATCTATATAATCTTAATGTATTATAGTATCTATTACAACATAGACACTCATAATCCAATACATAAAGTATTTTTGTATAACCTAATAATGGGGTTCACAAACAACTTGACTCAATAAGTATCTTTTAACAAGGAAGAATATAAGCATTTCATAAACAACACATCTAAAATCTTTTAACATATTCTTTCCAAACAAAGCATATAGAATCATGCAATCTTTTCCAACATAAAATATATAATGAATAGAAACTAGCATTCCTGTAATAAGCCAGCTCCACTTGATGAATCTAGTTTCCTAGCACAACCCTCATCGAATATAGTTTGCAATTCCTTCTAAACTCAACTTATCTCTAACTTCTATCTTTTCTTGATGAATTCTCACAATGCAAATCACTCTATCCTCACTAAACTCACTCTCAATATCCTCACAAACTCACAACTCAAAAATGTAGCAGAGTATCTCTCTAAAAAATTAGAAAATAAGAATGTAATTATGCGTCCCCCCATATGAAGAAGAATGCTCCCTTATTTATACAAAAACCTGAGCATTCTAAGACTACAAACAAGCTCTCAATATTTCCACAAAGGTTTGACTTAGCTAGTAGGGTTCAAGGTGGCAGATTTAAAATGATGACTATTTGCACATGCTCAGCCAGTCATTGTATGCATATGACAACAAAGTGATTCAATCAAAAATGGAAGGATAATGTTTCTACAGGTCGACCATTCTCATCCAACTTCATACTTAACTATTTCTCACATTCCACTTGCCTCATACATAGGAAATGATATGCAAAACAAACCTCTAAAAGATGTGAACTATTCATACTTTGGTGCCACATATTTCATCATGCGCCCTATTATTTTGGTTGTTGTTTGGTGCAGTCCAAGTCAAAGCTCTTATACATTGCTATTCACTCTTCCTTCACAATATTTGACTAATTCTTACCATGTTATACTCATACTATGGTTGCCTTTAGTTCCATGTGCCATATTCTAGCGTTGCACTTATTCATTGTTTTGTTGGCTTTAAACTCTTTTGCCAAATGCTTATACATATGTGCTACACATTCATTACAATGATGCTAGTTTTCAAATGACTTTACACTCTCCTTCTAATTATGTCGAAGGCATGTCCCTATATGAACTTTCCAAGTTCATTTTCTCCTTCAACAGTTGAAACGTAGCAAGAGGCCCTAGTTGACAATAAAACAAATCTCAGTCGTCCATCATTTTTTGCCATTTTTTGACTATTTTTCACTGTTTTCCGACTGTTTTTTCCCGCCACTACCATTTTTCCAGCCGAATCTCAGCTGTTAATCATTTTTCGCCATTTTTTTGGTTGTTTGTCATTGATTTTCATTGCTTTCCTCGTCAATTTTCTCTACTTTCCCTTCCGCTTTCTACATCGATCCTCCATCTCCAATTTGGCAAGTTGCAGCTTGAAAATAAGTCTTTGACGAGGGTTTTAGAGTATGTTTCAGTCCGTTGATCCTCAAAATATCTCCACTTTTAAAGGAGCTTCACGCTTTCAATGTACTTTATGCTTTATTAACTTCTAAACATGTATTTCTACAGGGAAGCCCATGTCCAAATACAATACAAATAAAAATGAAAATTGTGGCTTAGATCCTAATAATGAGCACATTTAGGTTTTGAAATAAAATGAAAATTATGACCAAGATCCTAACAATGAGCACATGTAGGTTTGAAAATTACAACATTCTTTACCCTACGTAGTTAAGTATAAATTAGCATAATTAATATATAATGTATATTTTATATAATTAAAAATAAATTATAAATAATATAATTATATTATTTATTATATATCTTATTTTTTAACAAAATTATCAAATACATATATACTAGGTTTAAAAATTCAAGCATCCTTTATTCTACGTAGTTAAGTATAAATTAACATAAATTACAGCCCTAATAACGAGCACATTTAGGTTTTAACATTATGACATAATTAATTAGTTTTATATAATAAATAAATTGGTTTATAATATATAATGCTATATTATATAACAATATAATAGATAATACAATAGTTAATACATAAATAATAAATATAATAGATTAATATAATAATGACATAATAATAGTTAATACATAAAATTTAAAAAATAAATATAATAATATTATTCTATAATTAAAAAAAATTAAAAAATTAATAATAATATTAAAATCATTTTCTAAATGACCTACCAATTGATCTCATTTACTCTACAAATGTGCACAAATAATAAACCAATTTTTTCCATGCCTTGCACAAGGTGCCATAGCTAGTTGTATTTACTACATGCATAGTTCTTGGTATATGCAGGCGCCTACAAACCTCTATCGCACTACTCAAACTTAGCATTATTACTAGTTATGATATTGCTATCAGGATTCAACCGTGTAGTTTTCGAGTCAAACTCATTGACCCATGATTCATGAGTAGTGGTTCACAAGAACCCATCTCTCATGATAATGAATGGTCCACTTAGCACTCGTTGCATCTAGGTGATGCTCATAGAGGTGAAGCATTGGTCTATCCCGAGAGAGGTGGGTGACGGGACGAACCAATGCTTCACCTCTGTGAGCATCACCTAGATGCAATGAGTGCTAAGTGGACCATTCATTGTCATGAGAGATGGGTTCTTGTGAACCACTACTCATGAATCATGGGTCAATGAGTTTGACTCAAAAACTACACGGTTGAATCCTGATAGCAATATCATAATTTGACACGCTGTGGAAGAAACCTCCTACTTATCAATTATTACTAGTGTTTAAATTGCATTTGAAATCCTATTCTATGTGCTAGCAGGTAAACCTTTCTTTTATATGCAGGTCATAAGCATTCCCATTATACTTAATTTGATAGCGTTGGTTATAGACTTTTGGCAAGGCATTAATATATGCCAACACTATAATGCGCTAGGCATTACTTATAATTCTTTTAAACTTATCAATTCCTACGCTTTTAGTATCACACTATATATATATTTCATAATTCGTATCGTTATGATATATTTTATATCTAATATATATATGCATATATATTATATCATTAATATATATTATATATATATACATATATATACATATATATATATACATATATATATATACATATATATATATACATATATATATATATATACATATATATATTAATATATATATACATATATTATATATATGCAAATGTTTTCGTTAGTGTTTCGATTCAACAGATAATGGAGATTATGTTGGCAACCTCATTTTTGGTTTGTTGGAGTAGGGTTATCGAGTATGATCATTTAAATGGTTGTCTCATCGGTACAAGAGCTCGCTCTGTAAAATCTTAAAAGCGGGTAAAATTTCAGGAAAAAATGAACAGTACATCTTACTTCCATAGTCTCTTGTCCCTTCTACGTTAATTTGAACCGTTGATGGCAAAAGTGAGCTTGCTCAGTTCAAATAGGATACGCCTTCGATGTAAATTATTTTATCTCCACTACATACTACGACTCCAAAAATTACCACTAAGATTATCATTATGTTAGTTAAAATATTTGAGTAATCCATTGCTTGAGATTCAAGAAGTCGTCTAAATTTTACAATAGTGGGATGATCTCCTTATGTAAGCCATTAAGTTTCTATGGATTTTGTTGTCTTGGATTTCAAGAGGGCTTTGGATGAGTTTGATTTTGATTAATTCAAAGGTTTTGATTAGATGGGGATGGATTTGATTAGAATTTAGATTTGGATGATGGAAAATATTAGGATTACTAAGGAATTAAGGTTGGGTTTTAGATTTGATGATTGGTGATGGATGATTTGGGAACAATAAATTTTGGCTTAGGATTTAATTTTATGGATTTTGGATTTGAATTCAAAGGTTAGAGGTTGAACGGACTTGATGTTTTGGATTGAAGGAGATAATTTATTTGGATTTGGGGGGATTTCACAAGTTTTGAAAAGAACATGTCAATCACATGAACAACCTAGATCTATTCAAGTAGGAGTGTATATAATTGTAAGCTCACCAATATGTCTTATTTGTTCATGATATGTAAGTCCCATGGTGAAGAGATAACTATTTTAATTACTCAATATTGCTTTATGATGCAAGGGGAGAGAATATACAAAATACGTACTTAGTTCTAGGGACACAAGGTGAGTAACTTCTTAGAGCTAACTACTTATCTATGCATTACAACTAAGTACAACAAAACGATCTTAATCTAGGATGACCATGATGACTAAAGACATCATCTATATATACCCAGACATGTGATGCCTAAGTTTGTGAATGGGAGTCCATCTACAAGCATGTGTGAATAAGCATAAGTCAATTCTACTTCACCTTGTCTCCTTATGGAAAGGGGCATAAATATTGTGCCAAATATGATGGCACTCCTTTGAAATACAACTTTTTATGTCCCTCCTTTGTATACCCTACTAGAACACATTGTTCAATTCATCCCCTAAGGTGATGAAATTCTTACACAAAAATAAATATTTGCTAAATGGAAATAATTCTATGTTTTTTATTCTCAAAATCATCTTACAATGCAAAGGAAGAGCATACACAACTTGAATTCTTAGATTAACACAACAAAAGAGAACTAGAAAGTGTTTCTAATATTTAAGATTAACTTTCAATGCAAGGAAATAACACACTTTAAATTTATCACAAGCATGACAAAGAATTTTTCATTCTCATTAAAGCATACAAAGATGTGTAACTAATCGAGTGCTTAAAATATAGTCTTCAACACATGTTCTACAAAAAATACATTAATAGTCTGATAATCAAGAATCTTTGACAAATAATTTGCTACAAGAAACATGTTAGCAATGAAATTTAAACCACTATAAAAAAAAAAAATGTTATCACGCTACCAAGTATAGGTCACTATGATGATATTCATGATTCTTTATCAAAACAATCATTAAATTGGGCTTCTATATGCAAAAGATATATGTGCATTTGAAAATAAAAAGTAAAAGAGAAGTTTGCATGATTATACTTAAAATCTGGACCAAAATCATAAAAGTACTTTATTATAACGAAATTCTCTAAGTCAACTTTTCAATGCCTATAAAAACATGAAAATATGATGTACTAGCAAAAAGTAATGATATTTTAAAAAATGTTATTTAAGGTCCTAAAGAAAGGGAGTCTAGGCATAGTGGTTAGTCTTGGCCACATGGACGACTAGGATCTAATAGTTCATGCTAGTGGTTAAGGGTTGGTATTTAATGTTAGTGGCTTAGAAACTAATCACATGTTGGCTATTAAAGTTGATGATTAGGGTTGGTGGTTAAGGGTGATAGCCCTTGGTCATTGATGTGACTATAGGTTAGGGATTAAGGGTTGGCAAGAGGGCATTAAGCCTTAGCCACCAATATGATTAGGGGATAATGGGAAAAAACAATTTATCTGTTCGATAATAGTTGATGGTCAAAGATGAGTATATATTCCTTTTAGCTAGTAGGCAAAAAAATACACAATGGATAAAGAATTTAAATAGTAGATAAAGAAGATCATTGACCTACAATAACAAGGGGATATTTTTTTATAGACCACACAATATGTACAGCCTATACAATATGGATCTATATAAGATACAAACACCTAGAAACCTTAAGAACAAAAATTCACCAAAATAGATCAAATTATATATGAATCTTCGTTTTTTAGGCCTTTAGGACTCAATTGTGAGGTTTGTTTATGATCCTTGTAAAAGTGGACCCCAAATTTTTTCAAAAATGAAAGAAAACTTGCAAGAATGAGTTAACAAAACCTACAAAAATGAAGTTTAAAGAGGAACCAAGTCCTAGTGGGCATTGCCAATAATATGTACAACAAAATGTGAAAGAAAAATGTAGAATAAAACCTAAGTTAAACCCTATTTCATTTTTAACAAACACCTTAATTAGAGAAAGAAATCATAAAAATACCAATGAAATAAACTACAAAATCTCATTGAACAATTCTTGTTGCATCAAAATTTAGTTGTGCTTGAAAGATTGCTATTGAAATGAATAAAATATATAGTTTCTTACTACAACAACATGATACTACATATATCACATTTTCCAAAATGATTTATGGAAGGATGAATTTATAGATTTTCAAATGGGAGAATCAATGATGAGAATTGACTAAAAAATCAAAAGTTGGAACTAAGTTGGTTAGGTAAATGTAAGATGAAGGATAAAAATAAAATGAGAATTTTATATTTGTTTTTATGTATTTTGAGTATAAAAGATTAATTAATGATTAATTAGTTCTTTTATATGAATGCATTTTATGAAATCATGTAAAAAGGAAATATGGATAAATATATTTATTTAGGACATTTTTTTTAGACTAGAAGAATCAGATAGCCCCCCTATAAATTGAAGTGTGTTGATAAACTTTTTTCACGACACGCCCTCTATATCATAGAGACGAAAGGGAGTTTATTTAGAACTTGAACATTAAAAAAAATAGATAAAGTCAATGGGCCTTTGGTCTACTGGTGAAGTTGAAAGGTTCTAAATGAGCCCACCAGGGATCAAGTCTTGCTGAATTTGGCAAAACGGCTCTTAACCGAAGAGGTTCAGCCCAAGAAGGTAGCAAAAATGAATTTATAGATGACCTCCATTAAAAAAAAAATACATAAATAATTAAATAAATTGTTATAATTTATTTATTAAAAATTTTTTATAAAAAAATTTGATATTAAGAAATGCATATTTTTAAAAATGTACATAACTATATATATTTTTAATATTACCTTTAATCTACATATTTAAATCAAATATGATATCCCTCCTCTTTCATGACATTGTTTCAGGTTGCAGGGCACCATTTTCAAACTAAACTTAAACTGTGTTAAAGTATTTGACTTGCAACAATAACAAATTCTATAAGTTCAATTTAAATGTCGATTATTCCTATATGATTGTTTGGATCCGCTTGCTTACCAAGTAGGATTTCTTGCCATTGTTGTTTAATCTTATGAAGGCTGCTGGCAAAAGCCTTGAGTGCCCAAGAGGTTGTCTGGTGTATAATTATACTAATCGAGAAGAAACAAAAACAGCAAGTCTTTAAAGCAGTGGCCTGACTAATATGCAATTGGTCAAGCGAGTCAATTAATTTTAAATAAAAATTAAAATTACAGGAGCCAAAACAAAACTAGTTTAGCAGGAACTTGGCTACTGCAACAATTATTAATTGAAGCGGCTGCAATCTTTTCTGATTTCTCCTTGATTGCCCACCTTGACACCAACCCGACCCAGATTTGTGATTGCTTGAATGAAGTTTGCATTAAATGTGGAAAGATCCCTTGCATACGTTTGGACGGTGTTTCTTGAGCGGTTGTCTGTGAATAACACCTGATCAGAAAGGAAAAGGCCTTTACCATTCATGAGATTTTGGTAGTAGACATTGTCAAATGTACGAGGTGTTGTAGGGTCCATGTTAATGGCAATGGTGGGATCCACATTTCTGGGACACATGCCCCGCAGTTGGCTGGTATAGTTGCTGTTCAGAGTGGGGTCGACTCGGTTACTGTAAATTCTGTTTGAAAACTGGTTGCAATGAGAAAACCCCAGTGTGTGAGCCCCTGAAAATAAATGAAAACATGGTATTAGTAAAACAAGGTGTTATATGTATTGATTTTATATCTAATATTTAGTTCCACAATTTGTATTTTTTTTATAGAATGGAAGAATTTTAATGTTCAGGAGGTTAAAGATGTTGGACTAATCGTCAGCGTCTCCCTTCGGATTGGGAACATGGACTAACCGCCTCTGGTGGATCTGTTTATCTCTGGCGTTCGTATCGGACGTTAACAGGTCGATCTTTTGACGCAATGGCAAATGTGTTCCGACAAAAGATAGTCTATGAGATTGCAGATCCTGTCTTTTTAGCTTTCAGATTTGCAAAATAACTGTTAAGAAGTTCGATGATGAACTTACCAATTTTTTAACCTTATCCTCTTTGAACAAATCTCACAACAATATAAAATATACTCATTTATAGATTGTGGAAAAATCATGGATATGGCCTATTGCCTGTGGACAAATTGATTAAGCCTCAGACTGGGCCTGCCGGTTAGATTGAGACCTTAAAAATGTACTTGGAAAAAAAAACGCCCTAATGAAATTTCTAGGATTTTGTCTTACATTAATGAATGCTTTATCAAAATCGTGGAATCTGGTAACATCTTTAGAAATCAAATGGAGAAGGTTCTTTACAGCATACGGTAATAAGTTGCCAAAAGAAAAACTCTTCAGCTAAGATCAACTATTATGGAAAAAGGACAAACTAGAAATGACAGGGATTGGAATCTGTCTTTGTCCTTAACTGGATTGCAGAAGGGTTAGGTGAGATTAAGAAACTAAATTAAGGAGATAACAAACAGGGAGAGTAGACAGCTTTTTCATTGCATGAACTTTGACTTGGTCCCTTGAGTTGTTTCTTGATTTGGCATCTTGAGAAAATGAAATAAGTGGAAGTTTTTCTAAAGTAAGTGAACTAGGATTGTTTCGGTCATTTGCCACAGAAAACAACCAAATTAAAAGTTTACTAACACTAACATTCCTTTTCAAACATGACTTCGAGATCCAAAATGGTAAGAACTAAAACAGATTATGAATTAGAAGCTGGTGTGAATTGTTACCAGATAGAGCAATCATGTCTGTTTGAGATAAGCCTTTGCTTTTGAAAATGGAGACTAACTGATCGAGATTGAATGAAGCCTTAGGTAGGTTTCCATTGACTCTGGATGCTTGAGATATGAGTCCATCTCTTCTCCCCAGCTCCACACTATACGTTGGGCCTCCAGCCTGCATATAACACAACAACCAAAAGTTTAATTCTTTAAACAGTCATCTATTGAATGCATTAATGAATTTGCAAAACAGATAATCAAATGTTTTGAAGGAAATAGGTTTTGTTTCTTCAACTGTACAGGCATTTAAAATGTCAACCATAGTGTCCTGAGGATTTCTATGCTAGCAGTAGCAGCAATTCAAGACAAAAAATGTCTGTCTATTTATGATGTTAAGCATGGTGTCATATGAAATGCTTTTGGTAGCAGCAATTTAAGACTAGTGCCTGGCTAAGGAAGGATGCCTGAATCTAGAAGGTACTGCACAACTTTCATCCAAAACATAAGCTTCTTAAGGGCAATCTTTTCCTAGGAAGTTCAGTTGAACTCTATAGGATACAGTGACACTTTACAAATTAACTGAATTGCATCCTATGTGAAAAACTATGCACCTGTTGTGAGGTTCCATTTCCATGATCCCATAAACACAAATTGTATATGGTTGTATTAGTATGTTGATAGCTAATCCCTGTTTATGGCCCCAGGCCTCAAAACTCCTCAGGATTCAACTTTTTACATATTTACAAGGATTACTCACCAGACTGATAACATCCCTTGTAGCAATGGCTAGGATATCAGCACAAGACACAGTGTTGGGACACACGCTCTCTACAGCTTGTTTTGCTTTGATTACAGTATCAAACCCATCCCCAGCCAGGGACAAGTTGTCATGAAAGTCCTTCTCTGCCTGATTGTTTGCAGTAGACTGGATGATCACAGAGGCGTCACATCCCTGTCACACACAGAAAAGCACAAAACCATTTCAACCATAGCACCACATGTTAATACTAATTCCCGCATTAATCCAGCATCAATGGATACAAGCAATGCTTCCCATTTCACCGACTTAAGCCAAGTCTGTCACAATCTAAAAGCAGTTAATTCATATCTAACAAAATGAAAATTTGGGTTTCTTAGGACCCTTCATAATTGACTGAAACATGAAGAAATGTAAATCATCTCTTGCTTACCTCAACGAAGCAATCATGAAAGAAAAGCCTGAGCGTGCCAGGAACAGTCACAAATGTCTGGATGAATTTCTGACTAACAACAATTCTTACAATGGACTCAACATAGGGACATGAATTGGCATAAAAATTCGTCCGAAGCAGCGTGGATTGAGCTGATCCTTTACAAATGCACACTCCCAACAACAACAACAACAACAAGACCAGGCTCATCTTTCCTCCCATAGTTAACAGTACATACGTCCTTCAGCCCTCACTGATCTCCAAGAAAGAAAGTATATAAACACAGTGCTATAACCCCCCCTTCCTCACCCCCTCCTCTTTCCAATCTCTTCTGCTTATCTATCAAGTGCTCTGCCCTTGGTCTAGATTTATCTATTAAGATTGCTTAAACCCAATATGCAGAGGTTTTTCCCATTGGAAGAAATCTCTGCTACAGTATATATAAGAATGGAGGTAAGTTGCAGGAATCAATACTTCCGATATTGTGATCTCAAGTGACCAGTCAACTTTATTAAACAATGAATAACAAGGAGGCTACCCAGTGAGTCCTCTTAAATCTTAAATTATGTATATGATTAAAAGGAATCTATATCTCCAATTGCTTCCAAGCAGAGATGTCATGTGCACATTGATGCATGTTCACTGATCAACCAGCTCCTTATTAAAATAGCTGAAAGGAATCTGAACTACCTTTTCCCTCGTGGGTGTTATTGAACAAAGATTTTCCTTACTTGTCTAATTCCCCTGATTTATCCCAGCTATTTTTCTGTCCACGGGTTACCACATAAAACATGTGAATTTGCTTTATGAGATGTTATGTTTAGAAAGTTCACGGGACATTCCATGAACTTAAAAGCAAACTGCAGCTTAACCTCCAACCCAAAGCTCAAGGCAATTATCTAAAATAGACTGTAGGGGGTTCCTTGAGTTTTTTATATGTGAAGGGAGAGGACTTCAGGCACTCACACCATAGAGGAGACTAAGGGTAAGGCCCCATGAGGGGGCTTTCTTAAAAGTCTCAGTGGATGCTGCTGTGGACTTTCAGGCACTCACACCATAGAGGAGACTAAGGGATCCCAGTTAAACAACTTTTATAGGAAGGGTTTGGTTAACAATTCCTTTCTAATAAGTTTTTAAAAATATTTTTCTTTCTAAGTTTGATATGTTAAAAAAATTTAAAAAGTCTTTATATTTATAAAATTTAATTTATATTAATTAAAAGTTTTAGTCTCGAATAACATATATAATTTAATATTTTGTCAATGGGTTGATTAATGTTGGTAGAAGGATTGAAGTTAAATTTTGATGGGGTCTCTAAAAAAGACTTGGATGTTGAGAGGGTAGGTTATGTGTTAAAGAAATTCTCTAAGTGTCATTGTCATGGGAGGTGATAAATTCTTAGATGATAAAATTAATAATGAAGTGGAGTTGGAAGCCATTTTGTTGGACATCCAAATAACTTATAAGAAAGGCTATCATAATATTGAGGTGGATGATAATTCGCATATTATTGGTCATGTAGTGAACAAACATTTTTGTCATAATTGGAAGCTAAATGCACTCTTAGAGAAAGTGTTGATTTAGAAAGATTAAGTTTTCTTTAGTTAAAGTAAGACATTGATTTAGAGAATAAAATGGTGTTATAATTTTTTTGGTGAATGAGGGGGCACACCTCTTAGAAGTTACTCATATAATCATCAAGTATAGTAATGAGGGGGCACACCTCTTAGAAGTTACTCATATAATTATCAAGTATAGTAATGAGTGGCCTAGAATTGCTATGTTGTTAAACAATGATTGACTCCCTTAGTTATGGTCTAATGAATAACTAATACTAATTATATTTTGGCCATTAACACTCTAGAGGATGTGCATTCATATGTGATGTTTTGATTATGTTTGAGTATGCAAGCTTCAAGTTTAGTTTGGAACATTGCATAATAATGATTCAATTTTTTGGTTTTATGTTTGGTATGTGATGTGTTATGGAAATTGGTGGAGTGGGTGGTATTTGTAGGTGCATTGTTTGGTTTCTATTTTGGCTTGCTACTAATGACAAGTTGAAGCAATGCAAAACTTGTATAAATGTTGAAGGTGATAAAAGCAATCTTAGGTCTTGATGTCTTGAAAGATAACGGGATTGCAAGACCCAAGGGCTCCATTATGAATATTTCTATGCCAATTGAATGTTGTAGTTATGAATAAAATAGTGGGAGAAAGTATCTTGGTCTTGCTAGTAAAATCCCTAGAGGAAGTGAACTTCTTTAATGGAGGTGAGGAGGGTTTTAAGATTCTACCAAAGGTAGTTGAAGTGAAAGAAAGAAATCCTTTGGAAATAGCGGAGTTGATATAGGTACTATGGAAGCAATGGTTAAGGAGATCATGTTGGACACCCAAAAGTTGGAGATGTGTTGTTAAGATCTTCACCAAGTGATTAAACACAAGGTGGTCTCTCAACGTGGAGGTATTTAATGTAGTTGATGAGTAACTACATGATGTCATTTTTGGAGAATGAGTATCTAGTACACACGATGTGATGGTTAGAGTTTATTTATGGTTTTAAGTTTACTAGTCTAGAGTCCATGATGTGGAGCTAATTGTGCCTTTTGCAGAGTTCATGACAATCTTTGGTAATGGAGTTTATAGTAGGTTGCATTATCAATAGGTGATAGCTCCTCCCATGTATAGTATGACACACTAGGTTATGACTTATTGGATTTAGATCTTGTTGGATATGTTGGATGTGTTGTAGTGGATCTCTTTGATATACTCTTTTGTTTTGTTGGTATTATGTTGGTTGTAATTAGTTTATAATTTTGTGTTTAATATGTTGGTGTCTACCACACTATATTTTCTATTGAGTTAACTTTTTATCGCACAATGTTGATGCTAGTGTTTTGGTATTAGTTATGGGAAGGGCCCAATATATTATTAAAAAAGATAAGTAAATTTTAGTATACTATAATTTTAATGTAGAAACATCATAATGAAAGTGGAAGGTATATAGTCTAAAATATTATAATTTAAATGGGAATGATATTTTAATATAAGCGACCTTACTAACATATGATTGATTGCTAAGAAAAATATTTATGTGATTGAGAAGAGAATTCATCATAATTAGGCACTTGCATATGAGATTAATGCAACTATCCATATCTCTCCCTTAAATATGTGTTTCTTTTGTAGATAGTAGAATTATCAATTATGTGGCAAGATGAAATGACCAAAAATAGAATGTCTCATGTTAAGACTCTAGTTCCACTTGTAATTTAATCATTTGCTAACTTATGATATTTAATAGCTATCTACTCTATATCAAGCACTTGGTTGATGAGTTACTTACATTAGGAAATTGGCATGGACCAATGGTTATATACTATATATACACATATAAATGGGTTATACCATAAATAAATGTCACTTTTGGGTCAAAATGGAAACATGCTTGAAATCACCTTGGTTTGATCCAAGGTATTCAATTGAACTTAGTTAGCACATGAGTGACATAAAGTGGTAGGACATAGCTCAATTGAAGCCCCTTGGGGATTTTTCTATAAAAGAAGGTGTTAGCCAATTACTTTGGCTCTTCTATTTGCATTCCAAATGAGGGATATCTTTATGCATTGAGAGAATTTAGGGGGGCAAGACATGAAAAAATTGTACACTTAGAGGTAGAAGTGAATTAGATCAATAATTTTCATTTGATTGGCTAGTGTTGCTAGTCAACTAAAGGAAAATCCTAAACTTGAATCCAACCTTTTCTATCTAAAGGACGTTTGATCAAACATGGTTATGTGGCATCCCAATATTCTCTTATCCACATGATGTATTTTTTTAATTCAAAACATTTAACTTCACATTGTACATGTAGGGGTTAAATTATTGTGGTAGTTTTTTATTCTCTTATCCACATGTATTTTTTTAATTCAAAGCAATTAAATTCACATTGTGCGTGTGGGGGTTAAATCACTTAGAGACAAGATTTTAAATGTATGTAGCTCTTTGAACTAACTTTCTAAAAATATAATACATAATTATTTTTAGTATTATATTTTTTATTTATATTATAGGCAAGTTGATTCTATTAGAAAAATAAAAACCTCTACTCAAAGAGGTCCTCAACAATTGTAAATTAAGTTTAAAACAATAAGAATGCACTAAACTCCACATCAATGTCTTTGTTTAAGAAAATGATAAATATGGAAAGAGAAACATGTTACCATAACATGCAAGTTATATTGGAGTTAATTAATTAATTTGAAGAAATCTTAAAAATATGTTATGGGTGATCTCACAATAATGGGTTACACTTTTTGGCCAAACTTGACATTTTAATCAACATTTTTCACCAGATCTTCATTTTCTTACACCTATAACAGCTAAACCATTAAAAATTTGAAGATGAAGAAAACTAGTGATTTGTGAGATTTTGTGTGTAGATTGTAATTTTTTATTTTTTTTAAATTAAAAATAAATTGTGAATCCTTTTATGTAATTTTTAATAACTTATTTTTCTACAAAACAACATTTTTAAAAAGTGATGTTTACTTCGGCCCACATAACTATTTTTATAGAAAGGATACATTTCTAACTTTTGAAATACAGATTTTTCACCCCAATATCTAGTGCATGGATATTTTTTCATAATTTTTTGTTGCATTTTTTTTTTTAATTAATTTACCAAGAGTAATTATAATTTGGATAGAGGTGTACTTCGGCCCACATAACTTTTATTGTATGCATTTGAATTAACTTATTCTTTTTTTGTTGGAATAAGGACATCAATACCTAGTGCACATGTATTTTTCAGAAAAAAAATTTCTCTATTTTCCTATTTTTTCGTATGTGTTAAATAAAGACCTTAATGTTCGTTGAAAATCCTACATTCACAAGAAATAAAAAATAAATATAATAATCAAAATAAATACATTTAAAATTATACTTTTTGGGAAGCTTATAATAAGGGCTACATTCTTATAAAACATAAATTTTGAATGACTTCATTTGATCCCCCAAAAGTTAAATCAAAAGTGGTTTTTTATCAGCATTTTGATAGGTGTAGAGGAGACTCCATTATAGGTTTAAATCTAATGGGGTTCTATCCAAGGGGGTTTGATCTAAGGGGGTTTGATTAAACCCTTTTTAATTAAAATCTTTTAAATGGAAACTTTAAAGGCTTAAATCATTATATTTTCCAAAAATATGTGATTTAAGGAAAAAATCAAGATGTCCCAAAAAGTGTAACCCATTATTGTGACAACACCCTTATTTGTAGTAAAAGTTGTGTTATGGTAAAAAGTCCCTCACTATAAAATAAGAAATATAATATACATTGTTGCATTGTTTTTAAATTTTAAAAAGTTTGTTTGGTATAATTGGCTGAAAATAGATTTTTGTAGCTCAATAAATGTGAATAGTGACACACACTATTATACTTTTACCCCATATATTATACTATTTTATGTTTGAATTTATTGTTTATCAAACATTAAAAGCTTATATAATCATTAGATTATATATAAAGAAGATGAACTAATGGTGAGCACTTGTGTGAAAGGTTAACTTTGTTTATAGGTGAACAAATAGCACAATAGCCTCCTTTAGTCTATGTGGTAGAAGAGATAGTTGAGTGTTCTTCACAAAAGATCACAATGCATGTCTCTTAATGAAAAGCTTTTATAATTATTATACTTTTACCCCATATATTATACTATTTTATGTTTGAATTTATTGTTTATCAAACATTAAAAGCTTTTATAATTATTAAATTATATATAAAGAAAACGAACTAATGGTGAGCACTTGTGTGAAAGGTTAACTTTGTTTATAGGTGAACAAATAGCAAAATAGACTCCTTTAGTCTATGTGGTAGAAGAGATAGTTGAGTGTTCTTCACAAAAGATCACAATGCATGTCTCTTAATGAAAAGAACACCTTCTCTTGAAAACCATGTTAATGTTGGCCCCACGGTTGCCATTGCATCAAAAGGTCGACCTATTAATGCCCAATACAACCGCCAAAGTTAACGGATCCATGAGAGGCGATTAGTTCATGTCATGAATCCCGAGGGGAAAGCTGACCATTTGCCAACAATTTCCTCCTCAGTGTTATCTGAGGAGATTCGAACTTGACACCTTTGGCTCTGATACCAATTGTTGGCCCCATGGTTCCCGTTGCACCGAAAGGTTGACTTTTTAATACAACAACAACCATGAGACCAACAATTAAAGTAGGCACCTTCTAATCACACTAAAGAAGAACATGTCACATTGAATGAGGAAGATTAATCCATAGTAAAGAAGTAAAAAGACTTAAAAAGACTTAAAAAGAACCCACCCACTTCATATAACTCTCCTATAATAGATGTAGAGGATGAAGAATTGTCAATTACCATTTTTGTTTCCCATTTACTAATAAAATGTGAAGCTACATTTTTAATGTTTATTTACTGATATGAGTTGACCCTTAATACACAACTTACCTATTAAAAAATATTAATAAGATCTTTTTTCAACATGGATTTATTTATGGAAATAAAATATTAAACGGGGAAATAAATATAGAATACCAAGTTTTTAATGATGGGATGAGTGCATAAGAAGGAATTGTTTATGATCATATCAATGTCCAACGACTCCTCTATTTTATAATGGAGGGCTTAAAATTGAAATATAGAGTAGATCACATGGCTTATTTCATACGATTCCTTTACAGATGAAGAAATACTGAAGACGTACAGAAAATATAACATTGTTAGAAGACTTTGATAGAAAATATGGCATTGTTAATGGAAAATTAGTACCAAAATTCTAACGGTTACTAAAATCTTGACAAATAATTGAACAAAAATGGTATTCTTGACAATATTTTGGTGGGAATAACAAGCAATTTTGGGCCTTGTTTCACAGATGGCAGCTTCATGGTGTTCAGCTGGGAAATCATATTCAACGTGATTGATGGAATAATTGACGACAAATGATCTTCTGTTTAGGTTTATGTTCAGATTGGATCTCAATATTATAGTAATATTTATAGTGTCAAGATTTTTCGCATTTAACATTTTGGACCACATTCTATGATTCATTTTTTGGGAGGAAACGTTTACGATAGATTGTAATCAATATTCCTTTAAACGATAGAGAACTTTCAATAGAAAATAGCGAGGATAAAGATAAAGAAATGGACAAAAAGAGTACAACATCAAATTAATAAAAAAGTTATTAAAAGAATTATAAAGAAATTAAAAAAAAAACCAAGAGAAGTAAACTTGAAAAGGGGGAAAAGTAAAATAAAAGATAAGGAATCAATTAAGAAATTAAAAAACAAGAAGAAATGAAGAGGCAATAAGAAAATTCAAAATTTATTAGTCCAAGGAAAAAGATATAATAAAAAGGTTTAGCAACTAGATGGAAAATGAAGAAAAATAGAAACAAAAAAGTTAAAAAGAGAGGAAAGATGAGGCTGAAAAAGAATAGAGGAAAAGGACATAAGATGACAGGTAAGGAGAAGGTCAAATGGAAAGGAAGGAGGATAGATGAATAAGATTCAAGAAGTGGATGAGGTTTTCAAGGAGGCAAGCATGAGACACCTAACCAAATTTAAGCCCTATGCCTCATCTTGGTTTAATTCAGTGAGATGGCTCCCAATTTCAATCACTTCTTTTAGTTTTTTTCTTAAAATAGTTAGCTTTTTTGGTTAGGACCTGAGCCTCCTCTAAGAAAATGTGGTGTTTGTATTTGAAGGAGTGTTCTACAAGGGAATATCTAACATGATTTGCGTGTATTTTATGTCAATATTATGCTCTTTGATCCTTATGCTAATAAACCATCGCATCTATCCAATATAAGGTCCCAAAGGAATACACAATCTTATAGACTCCTAAGTTTAGAAGAAAAAAAATCTTTGGGGTCTTTGATTGTAGGAATTGAACTCCAAATGGAGGAAAGAGGTTTAAAGGTAAATTTAATACCTTTTTAAAGAAGAATTTTGGATAACTTATTATATATATGCCTTCAATATAGAGGAGGGTGGAAAAAGGGGCAATCCATGAGTCTAGTTCATTTTGTTTAGGACTACAATAGCATTGGGATTATTTAAATGCTCTAGTGATGTACTTTGTCTAGGTGGGACACCTAAATGTCAATGTGATATGAGTCACAAATGTGAAACAATCTTGTAGCTAGAGTCCTTAACCTACTAGCTTTTGGGTAGGGTGGTGATGAGAAGATGCATGTAGGTAAAGGTTAGCATGGATGGCTTTAGAATAGACTCACTAGGCTAAGGAAACATCAATTTTTTGATAAAAAGAATATCCAAGAAGGGAAGATGGTTGTTGGTTGAATTTCTTTAGTAAATTTGATGCAGTCTACCATGTTTTTTAAGTGATTGTGGAAGTCTTATAATTTATCAAGGCCATGTGGCCAACATATATTGGTGTCGTCCACATAACACTTCCACCATATTGGTTTAGGGGGTAAGGAATTGATGGCTAACTCTTCAAAGTAACTCATGTAAAGATTAGCCATAATAGGGGAGAGAGAAGATCCCAAGATAAATACCTCTAATTGTTTATACACCACTCCTTGGAAGGAGGAAAAAGTGGATTTAAGGTAGAACCTAACAAGGGAAGAAACCATTCATTCCTACAACCAAAGACTATAGAGACCTCTATCTAAACTTAAGAGTCTATAAGATTGTGTGTTTCTATTGGACTCCTTATATTGAAGAGACCAAATGGTCTATTAGCATGAGGATCAAGGAGCATAGTGCTAACATTAGAAATGAATAAGTCATTAAATCCCCTTCCAAACTACTCCTCCAAATCCAAACACCACATTTTCTTAGAGGAGACTCAAGTTCTAGCCAAAGAAGACAACTAATTTCAAGAGAAAACTAAAAGAAGCAAATGAAATTGGAAACCATCCCACTAACTTAAACCGAGACAAGAGATGGGATTTTAATTTGGTTGGGTTCCTCATGCTTGCCTCCTTATTTAAACCTCATCCACTTCTTAACTTTTGTTAATCTATCTCCTTTCCTTTTGGCCTTCCCCTTCCTCCTCTCTTATGTCCTTTCCCTATATTATTTTTTAGTCTTCTCTTTCCTATCTTTTTAATAATTAGTTCCTCATTTTTCTACATTTTTCATTTGGTTGCTAAACCTTTTTTATTTTATTTTTAATTTGGTTGTTAATTTTTTTATTGCCTCTTCATTACTTGTTGTTTTTAACTTTCTTAACTCATTTCTTACATTTTGTTTTACTTTCCCTCCTTTTAATTGTATTTTATTGGTTTCTCTTTAATTTCTCTATAGTCTCTTAGTAACTTTTTATTAGTTTTGTGTTGTATCATTTTTGTCCATTTTTAATCTCTGTCCTCTTCATCTCATTTTTTGTTCCATGGTATCCCTCTTTTAAGGAGCATTGTTTGCATGCTATCCTAAATTTTTCCTCTTCCTAAAGATAGATCGCATAGTGTGATTCAAAATATTGATGTCAAAATCTTGACATAGTTACATCTAGAAACAAATTAAGCATTTCTAAGGATATGAAAGACCAAATACCAAAAATTTCCACATAAATTCAGAGTAGACGATAATGCTACTAAAGACAAAAATGATATGAAGGGGACACTAAAGAAACCTTGTTATATTTGTATTTCTTCTGAATATACTAATTTTCTCTTAAATGTCTTAACCTTCTTTTATTAATTTATTTATTTTTCCATTGGGTTTAAGTGTAGATTCTTATTTTTATATGTTTTTTACTTTAACTTTTACTATGCTGGTTTCAGTGTAATTTGATTGAGTGAAGTTTGCTACAAATGAGTTTGTGAATGCATTTTTTATTTCTATTTTTAAAATATATTTTATACTTACAATTGCAGTGTCGAAAATTGTCACCCTTAACAATTTCACACTATGTTTTTCTCCCCCTAAATTATTGAGCTTAATTGACCCCTTGATGTCCTAAAATTATGTATTTTGGAGCCCATTTGTACTTTTCAAAAAATTACAAACATTGAATAAATGCACCCAATTCATGTGTTACCCCCAACATTTAATGTCCTAGAAGTTTGGGTCAGGAGGGCGTATGGGTCCTCCTTATCCAGGACCCATTTTTGGGCATGTTGTTGGTGACATTTTAACATACAAAATTCAAATTTCGAGATCTAATTTTTGGAAAATTAGAATAATAGCGTATAAATACATAGTTATTACATCATTTGAAAATAATATAGCAAGAGGTGAACATTAAGAGCATTCGAGAGCAATTCAAGAGAAACATTTCAAAGATTATTGTAGTATTTCAAGATCCAAGCATCATGTCAAAGTGTATGTGAGTTCATGTTACCATATTAGCATTGTTTTGTGAAGGCTAACTCCTTTTGTAGGTCTCCAAAGAATTTAATCAAATCAAGAAAGTAATATGCAAGACCTTGAGGTGATGTTTATGACTTCAGTCCTTCAAGGAGGCCATTGAAGGGTAGTGAGTTACAACACTTTCTGATTTCATCATTCCTTCCTTTCAATTATCCATTTATCATCAACATTGCCATTGCAGAAGTGGAAAAATTTACACAAGGTTTGACTGAGGCAAGCCCCTAAAATGGCCCAACATTTGCTCTCTTTGTGAATGTGTAAATCTTAGGTTGAAGAGGATTGAAGGAAGTGTGAAGACAAATTGTCCATTGTTGCATTTGAAGCCCTACATCTTGTCAACCCATAAAAAATTGCCTACAAAATTATTCGACAACGTTTTGACAACTTTGCATGCAGGAATAGGAGTCTCAGATCTACCACCAAAGGACCCCAAAAGTTGATCAAGACCCCCTATCAAGGATATACACCCCTTGGCAACTATGTCCTCATAAAGTGGTTGAAACAAGCTTTTTTGGGTTGGTACATATCACTCTGCACTTCCCATATCCACTTGTAAATTACTATTTTTGTCTGTTAGTTGTTGAGATATTGTATTTTTCATATTAGGTCATATAACTTAATTAGGTTAATCATTTCAAATAATTTTCAATCCATTTCTAAGGCTCAAAAGAAGGAGATCCAAGTCCGATTGACTCACCTTCATGGTTGATAGTCAATCTATTCACCTTGTTGATCTCCCTGTTTAATGAAACTTGGAAAAAGGTCCCTTGCATCCTAGACTCTTTACATTTAGGACCTAGGATCCCTTTTTCTATGCTTCATTTTGGAGAACCCGACATATTCCATCGTAATTGTTTTGAAATTGAAAGTCTTTCAAACCCTAGATCTAGGTTTTGCATGACATTGTTTGCATTTCTCATTTAGGGTTTTATTTTTGCATCATAAAAGCATAAAAATTCAAAAACATTGTATCACATATTGCATCATAGGTTGCATTATAGTTTGTTTCAGTCATCTAGATCAAATCTACATTCAAATTGCATTCATTAGATCTGAAATTGTTCATTGCATTTAAATTTCATATTTCATTTAGATAAAAAACAAGTGAAAAATTACATAGTTTTGTTTCAAAATTGTATCAAATCATCATTCTTAGAATTTTGCATCATCAAATCGATCAATTAAAGCATCTTAGATCTAAAAATTGCACTCAAAATTGTCCTTTATTGTTGCATATTTACATTTGAATCACATTGTCTTAAATTAAAGAAATTTTGAAAAAATAGTCACTATCAAACCTATTTGTAGATAGAAACAACCTTAAACAACAACATAAACATTCAACTTTTGATTTTACAAAACCCTTATCAAGGACTCAGACGCCCTTGGGCACCTCTGTCCTTGTACCCTATCATTATCCAAAATTTTCACACATTTTTGTCTCTATTTTCTTAGTATGTTTGTGCCTGCAAATCCCATAATTGGAATTAATAATTACATCTTTTTACGCATCTTCCATATAGTTCAAAAACTGAAAAACATTGCATCAAAATCATCACTTTCAAATTGTGGAATTTTAGAATCAGTCAATTGTTGCGTTTCAGATCTAAAACTTGCATTCAAAACTTGTCAAAACATTTTCAACTTTGTTGTACAATTACATTTTGAAGTACATTGTCTTAAATTGAGAAAAATCTATAAAAATAACTGTTTAACCTATTTGCAAGCAGACCTAGAATCCTTCAGCAATGCTTTATATAGTCAACTTCTAAATTTTCAGAGCCCCTGTCTAGGACTCAGACGCCCTTGGGAACCTATGTCTTGTTTGGGAACCTTTGCCCTGTTGTTTTTGGCTTAAAATTTTGTGGAAGACCTCTCTTAGTGCCTTCTATCTAGGTCTGATGTTTATTTTTCAATTATGTTTATAGAACTAGTTGATTTTGATAATTTCATGCATAAGGCAAGTAGCAACATGTTTCCTTTACAAAGATGTGGTTTTCATAGGGTAATACATGGCTTGTATGATTGTAATCTCCCTTCTTATGAGCACAATATAAGGAAGAAAAATGAAATCATTAATAAGCATGTTAGTCATTCTCCCAAAATCTCTCCTAATTATGAGAGTATCTTGGTGCAAGAGGATGCAATCATGACAATCATAGTTGTTCTTCTCTTGATATCTCTCATACTTGTGACAAAGGTACCTTGGTGCTAGAAGATACAATCATTGATAATCATGAGAATCTTGTTTGTACCTCTCCCAATACTTCTCTCACTTAGGAAGATATTATGGTCCACAAGAAGATGAAATCATTGACACATTTCTTAATATCACTTTGCCTAGTCTTCATTGATAAAATCAATTATATAATCTAACTAATCATTTGTACAATTCAAAGCACGATTAATTAAAGAAAATACTATCCATTTTTCAAGAATGTAGATGTTTCCAAAGGACTTTTACATGTATTTTTCACATCCGTTCTTCCCCAAAAATAATCTTATTCAACTGCATCCATATATTTCTCTAAGAATATCTTAACCCTTCACATAGATCTAAAAGAAAATGTTTTGGTCTTCCAAAAAGATTTTTTTATCTCCTCCCTTCATATTAAAAAAAAAATATCATCCATCGAATCCCCTTAACTCATGGAGCTCATATTATCTATCAATCATAATATTTCACTTGTTGGCTTCTCATGGATTCAAATATCTCATTTGACCCTATTATCCTTATATCCAGTTGCGATTGATTCACGGGATAACCCTTACGAAACTTGTCTGTTTTGTAGTCTCATGTACTCTAAGCATGCAAAATGAGGCAAATTTCACTTTGCCCTCATGCATGGTCTTAAGTCTTGGAACATCTTCCCAGCATCAACCTTCAACAGTTCGTCAAAATTCCTCTTTTTTCCCAAGTTACAAAAATAGATTGTCATGAGTTAGAATTTTTTTTATACTTGCAAGGTTGGGGTTTTTCCCCGATCTTGCACGTCAACATTGTGAGTGGCAAGTTACTTGTCAAATCGGATATTTTTCACGACTTTACAAGTTACTTGTCAAATCGGGGATTTTTTACAACATTGCAAATTATGTTTGTAAACGCACCAAATTTCTCTGCTCCTGCAATCTCAGTTTTTGCATTGAGTGCATTAATTGTCATTTTGATGTCTTTTTAAACTATTTTAAAACCTTTTTAATTTGTTTTTCATCTTCATTCTCTTCATCATTCGTCCTCTTACCTTTGTTGCAAACGTATTGGGATTCCGTTCATCTGATTCTACTTCGAGTTCACATGGATTCAAATGGATTTCAATAGAAGTTTGACCTAGGTTTATCATTATCTCTGGGTATGCTATTTTCTTCTTTTTCCTTTATGTAGGGTCGTGTCTATTTTAAAATGTGTATCATTGTCTTTGAAACGGTTTTCATCCATGCCTAGGTTTTTGGTTTTAACACGTTTATTTGAGTTTTTAATGGTTTTTAGTTTAAATTCCTTTCTTTACAGTCGTTTTTCCATGCTTTCTTCATATATTTGCAAACCCTAGGTTTACCTTGCCTCCATTTTCTGGTTTGGTGTTTTCCTTAATCCCTGTTTCACTCCATGGAGTTTGCAAATATGTTCTTATTCTTCTTGCGAATGATGTTTTGAACCTTGTGTTGTGTGGATTTTAATGATAAAGCCTCTGCACAATTGTTTGTTACTCTTTTCTATGTCAGTGATTTTCACTGACAGTATTTGATTATACACACGTTTTTGTTTAGTCGAGTTTCAACCCTGAATAGACAAAGGAATGAATCCAATAAGCAAACATTACCTTCATGTAAGGTCGAGGTATTTCCCCGACCCCACATAAATAAACTTTTTCATTTGTGCCATTGACAATTTCTATCGATGAAACAATTCATCAATAAACCTTTGTTGCATGGTCGGGGAGATTCCTCAACCCTATAAAGGGTTATCTTTTCCTTTGAAAATGCGTCAAAATTCCTTGGACTTACAAGTGTTAACCTTTTTACATTTGATGACTTTGCAATTTCGTCTTTTTTTAACGATTTAACAAAATTTTGTTCTACCCTATTGTAGGGTCGAGGTTTTTCCCTGACTTGACAAATAAAATGAAGGATACTTGTAGAATCGCTAAATTTCTTCGATTTGATAAGTAATTTGATCTACCCATTTGCTATGTCAGTGATTTTTACCGAATTTGCAATAAAAAAAAGTTCTTACTTGCAATATTTTTAGCGACTTGACAAAATGATCTTCCCATTTGTAAAATCGGTATTTTTTACCAAAATTGCAAAAAAGGAAATCTTCCCAAAGTTGCTAAGTCGGGCATTTTCAATGACTTTTCAATAAAGAAAACTATCCCCTTTGTAATTTCGATAATTTTTACCGACTTTACAACTTTTTTATCAAAGGCAATTTCCACTTGCAGTTTTGTAATTTTCTAGCACATACACTCATTTCTCGCCAAATTTTCCTAGCACTAGAAATTTTCCTGCTTTTCCAAGGTAGTCCTTTGCACTTCATTTTTTCGTGTCCACCGTGCTCAAACCCCAATTTTTGTACCACCACTCTATTATCAACCTTCACTATTTTTTCCTAAATGTAAAATTTTTCCTAACATTTGCAATATGTTAATCTTCTCATGCAATTCCTTTATGCACGCTTCTCGAGATCTTGCATCTATATTTTTGCAAGTTCATTCTTCCATTGATGTCAGATCCATCTCCTTCCAAGGGGAAAGTGATGAAGCACAAATACCACGATGTGCTTCCTCCTACAATGGTTTCATCGAATGTGGAGGAAATCAAAGAGAAATCGATCATGTAGATATGGGCGAGTTTGTTGAGAGAATTGAGAATGACCTGTAACCAATGGGATGAAGTCAATAATTCACAACAACATGCATCTCGTGGCTTCATTCCCGGTAGCTTCTTAGAATCCAGAGTTCATGCTACAAGTCGCTTCTCATTATAACAAAGATGATAGGAAAGTCAGAGATTCAAACATAAATGTGGTAATGGAGTTAGATCCAAATTTCTTTGACAAATTTTTCATGTGTTGAGGTGTTGATTCATATGTCGAGATTTCTAAGGAATCTGCACAAGAAAAATATGATAAGGATCCTAATTTTTTAAAGAAAATGATCAATAGTAAATGGTTGAAAGCTCCTAGGCTTGGTGTTACTAGATGGCCCAAAAACTCTCGTCGTAGTGATTTTACTGAAGAGGTAAACGACCTCATCACTCTTCTCATCAGAGTGCATGGTTCGCCTACTTCATTTTATTTTGAGGACTAGATGTACATATACATCAAGATCATTCTTAAAAGGAAGCAACACATCTTTTGGGGAGATGAAATCAACAATGCTCTCCATGAGAAATTGACACAGGTGCATACAACGCATAAGATCTACATGACCTCATATTTGGTCTATGTTGCAGCCTCCATGAGGAATTTTTTGGGTCTAACTTTTGAAGGTGACAGGAAGGTTACACCAATTTTAAAATATTTTCCACATATCACCCTCAAGGGAAGTATCAAACCATTTAGAAGGGTGAATGATGCCTTATTTGGACCATTTATGTTTGCCTTTGATCCTGAACTGGAGAACAAAAGGGTATAAGATGAATCATGGAAGATTGTAAATAAATATGGATGCATGTATCTACAGTTTCCAAATTTTACCTATTTGAGAGTAGGATTCTTTTCTAGCTATCCATATATGCTTCCACATTATCCTAGTGATAGAATTTTTCTAATGGAGCTATGCAGGCAGATTATTGTGGTTCATAATAAATAGCTAGAAGCTCATAAGTCGGGGTTCAAATTTCCATTGGAAATTGGAAGGTACTTTATTCAGACCTCACATAAGGCTAAGGTTGATGAATTAGAAATGTAGCAAGTGGCAATCAAATTGTACAAGGAAAGTTTTGACTTTGATTACAGAGGAATGAAGTCTCGAATCAAAATGGTATTCTCTCATGTGCATTAGGTCAAAGACATTTGGGCCAATATTAGGACAAAACAAGAGATCGAGAGGATGAATTATTATAGATTGACTTTGGATCAGATAAGAGAATTGGATCTTGTTGATATTCCAGAGGACATGGAGGATGAAGATTTTATTTTGGATGTTGAATATGAAAGAAAGAATATTGCAACTTCTCCTCTTCCTTCAACCCAGTGGTCTTGGAAAGAAGTAATATCAATCCAAGAAAGGTTTCAGCCAATATTGGCTAATAGAAATGTTCGGTTGGATGAAAGAGATATAAAATTGAATCCTTTCTTCACGGGATCAAAAGATGAATCTCAAGTACAAGCAAGTAAGAAATCAGAGCTAAGGACTAAAAACAAAAATGATGCTCCAAGCTCAAGCTGATCTTCAAAGACAAAGATCAAATTTTTGGTCAAGGGTGGAAAGAAGACTGGGAAATCTAGTAGAGGGACCATCCACAAAGTCCCAAAAGGAGCATGTGCGAGAAGAGGAACATGTGCAAGAAGAGGGAAAAATTAATGAAGAGGATCATGATGAAACAAATATGTCCCCTCATGAGAATATTCTCGAGGAACCACGTATCACTTCATCCCCCATTGACAATGTTGTGTCTACTTTTGTTCCTCCTCCTATGACCACATCTGCACCTAATTTACTTGTTAATACTCCTCCCTCAGTGATGATTGTTATGGCACCTGCTATTTTGATTCATTCTTTGCATTCTTCTCCCATCTCAGGATTTACATTTGAAATCGCAAGACAAGGGTTAGACAATGTGACTAGTTCTCCTATGTCATTGACAATTCTATCCTCACCATCTTTTGACCTCACATCACATTCTAATTTGGATCAATTTTTGAATGATTTTGTGCAAGTCTCTAAGGCTGAAATTCCTAAGTTTATTTTAACTAACACATCTCCCATTGTGACCACCACCTTTGTGGATACAACCACTACATCATGTCCAATGGCTACACAACCTAAGGAGAGTTTGTCATTTCCACCATGGTTGTCTTCACAAGCACCATAGAGAAGGAAAGAAGCCATCTCTCTTGATGAATTCAACTTTTCTCAGCTTGTGATTGCTAGCACTAGAACCAAAAAGAAAGAAACGACTCTTTCTAGGATTCTTTTTGATAAAGATGGTAATAAGTATGCAGAGATAGCTTAGCCTCCCGCTGATAAAACTTATGAGGAAATGAATGTTGTAGAATATTCTATCACAAGGGTTGAGTTGGGTAAAGTGACTCATGATAGTGTAAAGGCAGATGTTCAATCAGCTTTAGATTCTCTCATTCAGAAATATGATAAGGAGAAAGATGAAAGATCACTACAAAGCTAAGGCAGAGCAACTCACGTCCATGCTACAGACGATCACTCAATCTTCTAAATCCATCAAACCAAGGGTAATTGTAGTTGGTGTTGAGAATCCCATCATTCAAAAGGTGGAAAAGGTACATGCTAGATGCAGAGTGGTCAACGAATATCTTGACTGCTTCATTGCTTTGGGTATAGAAATGCTAGGGTCAACTATGGGAAAACTGGAAAAGGTGGAAAACATAAGAGAAAAATTGGATGACACTGTGAATGCTTTCTCTCAAGAGAAAGAAGACATGGAAAATAAAGTGTAGCCTTGGATTAAGATGAGGAAACTCAAAATAGACAAACTTGAGGAATTTGGGATCATTCCCAATCGAGATATGTACGTGGAAATTGAAGTCTTTGATTCACAAAGACGCTATTCTCACCAACATGCTTAATGATCTACAATCCACACAGGAACTTGGTGAAGAACATGACTTGCAACTGATTAATAAAATTGAAGAAATTCCATTTCAGTTGCGAGATGGCAGCCAAAAGCTACTTCCCCCAAATAACGTGGTTCAACAATTCAGCACCATAATTCAGAAGGATTTTGAAGACCAGGCATTTTCAATACCACTAATGGATCGAATTTTTGATCTTCAATTATATTTTAGCAATCTGAAACAGTATCTTAGGCAACATGTGAAAACCTACAACACTATTAGATATTTAGTATCAAGAGCTCGAGGCATCATCAAACACACTTTAGTGCCAAACAATGAAGTACATGTGATCCTAAAGAAACATAATGATTTCTTGATGCATAATGTTGAAGAAGGCTGACCGTGCCTTATTTTAGTTTTCAAGTTTTTGTCATTTACAAGATTTTGTAGCTAGCCATACATGTCATTTGTCAAATTGTAAATACATGTAACAACTTTGAAGTCCTCCAGTAATTTTGGACTCCATCGTTGAATAAGTCAAGTAGTTAGACTTTTTCCTAGAATAGCTCTTAGATCTCACCTATAAATATGAGAGAGCTCATTTGTATTTTTTACCTTTTATCTATTGGAACAAAGTTTTTTTCTGAAATTATTTCTCAACTTTGAGACTTTGAGCTCAAATTGAAAATACAAATCTATTAATAAAAGAATTTAGATTTTGATATCAAACTTTATGTTGAATCAAGATTGTTAGAGAAAGAGTGTTCTTATGTCATTTTTGCTTGATCTTTCTTATTGTTAGTGGAATAAGTGGTGTTTCTCTATTATGATTGGAAGGGCTTTCAAGATCAAATTTATAAACTTTGTGTTATATTGATCTCTTGGAATTATGTGTGTGTGTTGAAAGTGATTGTTGGTGAAGAATTACTAAGACTTTGAGCTTAGAATTATTCATTTTATGTGTGGATCATTGATATTGGTAGTTGGCAGAATTTGTGCTACAACTAGTGATACGATTACTTTTGGAATTATCTTGGAATCATCATGGAAAATCAGTTGAAGACTTTTTGTTTCAGCGGGTTTTTCTAAGTTACTTTTATTCGCTGGTACTTGCAAGTATCGGCTATTATTGCTCTAACTAGTTGTATTTGAGAATATCATTGTCATTTTGTTTCTCTTATCTTGAAATAAGAGGATATGTTAATGGAGACCGCCCCCATGGATAATCACAATGTATATATTTTAGTTTAATTTCTAGTTAATTGTAGTGAGCAATAAGAAGGGAGCCTCCCCTTTCTGAGAGGAGAGATTTATCTCATAATAACTGTGGTTGAAATCACTCATAATTTATAAAGGGATTACAAAATATTCACCCAACAGACCCCAACCATTAATCTTCAAATCCAATCTTACCATAAATCATCCATCTCAAAAATCTGTAAATAACACCTCTTATGGATTATTTTAGTATATTTTTTGAATGCAAAATTATGTTGTTTGAATGAGCAACCGACATATCTTCAATAACACGTCTAAATCTTGAGCATATCCATATTCATTGTGTGCAACTATAGGTATTGGGAGGCCTCTTTAAAGGTCTTTTAACTTGGGTGTAAATATCTCTTTGGCTCAAACAAATGTGCAATTAGGTATAAGATAAATGATTAATTTCTTGTGTTTAAGTCTTATTTTTATGATGTGTATTCTCTTTTCCACAAGAGGATTTTTGGAGAAGTGGGGAGCATGGGCCATGTACATATGTATGGCATGTGAAAGCTTGACCATGGCTTAAGCATGCTTAGGAATGTGCAAGTGGGTTTTTTAGTTAGCTACTTAATTGTATCCATCTAATGGTTTGAGGGAGAATTTTGGATATTTAATAAATAGTGCATATTTATTTAATTCATAGAATATTGAGATATGAAGGGTGAACTTGCAATGTCCCCTCCTAGCCTCTGAGCAGTGCACATGACCTTTATCCTATTCTAGAGTTCCCATAGGCTAAATGGTTATGGCAAGGGAACTCAGTTTCAGTTCTTGGTGTTAGGGTTTCAGTTTTTTGGAGTACTTTCTATTTTAAGCAAGGTCCAATGCTGAGCTTCAGTCATCAGTGAGCCCTTTAACCTTATCAATTTCTCTTCGTCTCGATTCTTGGGTACTACTTACTATTTTTAGTACTTTCTAAAAATAGTAAGTCTATTCTGGGTAAGATTGACCCGACCAAGGTTCTCTCAGCAACATGTTCTCAGTTGAGGCATCAGTTTACTAAGGTTGAAATATTTTAATATTTGTTTTCCCCTTGAATTTGGATTAATATAAAGTGAATTTGTATTTTCAAGTTGAGGGAAAAGGGGACATAAAAAGTACCTTGGGCGCCTAGTCAATGACTTGAAGTTGTTTTTAAAGCATCAGAAACATTTTTGTATGTTGAATAAGAATTGGATGCCTAGACTATAGTTGAAGCCAATTTTTTATAAAAAAAAATCAAATAAAGCAATTACATGAGGCATGGTTTTGAAGGGGTTTAGGGTTTAAGACTTTGGGTCACCCTAATTTGCTATTGAGTTTTTTAAAAGTGCTTTTTGAGGCCTCATTCTTCATGGATAATTTTGGCTACTTAAGGAGATGTTGTTGGTTTCTCACCAAGAGGTCTGAAAGTGAGTATTGAGGACAAAAACCCTTGACATCTTGGACTAGTTTCAGTAGTGCAAGACTTGCCCTAGTCGGTGGAAGAGTGGTTTCATCCAAAAATCCCCTTTGGAGCTTCAAGTTGCAGATTCCAGTCTTTGGGATGAAGATATTTTAGCATTTTTGATGAGTTTCAGTTTGGGTTTTGGCTTGAGATTGTATAATTTATTTTTGGGATGGATTTATAAGTGTTTTGGTGTGTTTCTATTAATTTTTGGGCACTTTAGTATTTGGACTTGAACTTGATGATTTGCTCATAACTCCAAAATGGTTTGGGTTCTCCATATGGGTATTGGTTCTTTGAAAGGCTCTCCTCAAGGTGTTCACAACAAGTATTCATTTGCAATTTTTGGAGTTGATATATAATTTTAGAGCCAAGTCAACCCTATGTATCAAGCACCCATTTTCTGGGTGTTATCATTACCTCTGGTCACCTTTTTTGTGTGGTGTTAAAGGCGTATTTTTTGTAGTTGTTGGTGTGGATCTATGGCGATTTTGTTGGGTTTTTGAGAGCTCATCTCATTGGTGAAAGTTGTGACAAGAATAAGTCTTATAGCTACTGTTGGAGCTCTAAAAATAGGTCTGAAAATTGAGTATTCTGAATTGTAATGATTGCAAATTTTTTGATATTAAATTCTAAGCTTATAAAGTCTTGGGAGTGTTGTTTTCAAGATAGTTTTTATTTGTTATCATTTGCATATTAATATCTCTCTATTGGCATGTCAAAATGATGAATGGCACTTGAAATACGAAGCAAAAAGCATACACAACAAACCCTCAAACAATAAACAAAACATCAGTAATTTTTTTTTTTAAATGGGGTCTTATATTACAGTGGTATCAAAGCACATAAGATCTTGTCATCCAATGGGTGCATGTGATTCATGAGCATCAGTGAAAGGGAAAAGAGATATCAAGAGAGGGTTAGAAATAAATAGGAGAGTTTTTTGGAGCATTGGCAATCAACTAATAATTCATCTAGATCAGAAACTTTCTGAGTTGAAACACCCAGATCAGAAAATTAATCAGTAGAGTCATCTAGCTCTAAAAACATGGGAGATAGGAGAGGAGAAGATGAGAGAAATAAGCAACCACCAGATAGAATGATGCTTTTGTTGGATGCTTTGGTTAGGGGAAAAGTTAGAGTAGAGCAACATACGCTTGAAACCAATCAACAATTAACATGGTTAGTACAAGAAATGGACCAAATGAGATAGGGAAATGGTATAGGGTAGAAAAGAGTTGGTAATCAACAAGATAGGGAAGCAATGGAAAGACCCCTTATGAAAAAAATTTCACCAAGAGTAGAAGCACCAGCTGAGCTCACTTTAGTTGAGCAGCAGGAACAGTTTAGACAAGATTGGCATGATGCAGTGCCCTATTTTCAACAGGATATCTCTCTTAGAGAGTACATTGACCTAAGAATAAGGTATACAAACACAAGGGGTAATAGGGACTAGCAAAATGGCTTGAGTAGGAAGGTTGAAAATTTAACAGTCCCATACTATGATAGTTACTGGAAGATTACAACAAGAGCATGGGTTCAAAAACTTGACACATACTTCACATTAAACCCCATGCCTGAGGTGCAGTTTATTCAATATGCATCCATTCACCTTGATGGTATTTCTCACGAATGGTGGTACAATGGAATGGTGACATTGGGACATGCTCAAATCATTTCTTATTGAGAGCTCACTGAAAGATTGATTGAAAGGTTTGATAAAAAGGACCCTAAATTGCACTTCAAGGAACTAGCTCAGTTAAAACAATGGAGTATAGTAGATTCTTACATTGCATATTTTTAGAAGTTATCAATGCTTGTGACAAATATTTCAAAGAGGAGACTTATAGTGATGTTCATATATGGTCTATATAATCCTCTAAACGGGGGATCAAGGATTTTAACCCACCTACCCTTCAGGAAGCCATAAAAAAAGGCTAGAGACATGGAGACATTGGCCTTTAAGAGAATTTCAATCAAAGAGTTTGTTGCAAAAAAAGGATAAGGACAAGAAAATTAGTACAAAGGAGCATGAGCAACCTAAAAAACAATATACCAAAATAGATAGTGAGACCCTGAATGACCTTAGAAGGAAGGGGTAGTGTTTCACATGCAGGGAACCATATACACAAGGCCATAAATGCTCAACCAAGGCTAAAGCACTAATTATTGAGTACCAATTTGATGAAAAAGTTGTATCAGAAAAATCAAACCAGCAAGCTGATGCAGAAGGAAGTGATGATGAAAAAGCTTCAAAAGAGGGTGAGAAGGTGGAGAACAATGATGGGAAGCTAGCCCAACTTCATAGCTTCCAGAAAAATGAATCACTACGCATTAGAGGAGTGCTCCATGGGTAGCATATGGTGACTTTGATTGATACAAGGGCTACTCACAACTTTATAGATGAGGGCTTAGTTGCACATAGAGGTCTTTAGAAACAAGAGGTGAGAGGATTTTATGTTATGGTAGTTGATGGGTTTACTATCCAGTGCACTAAAATAGTTCCTTGGTTGAGCATATTGTTTGGAAATCATGAGGTTAAGGAGTATTTTTATGTGGTGAACATAGGAGACAAAAATGTAGTGATGGGTATTTAGTGGCTACGCTCTTTGGGGGAGATTACTCTAAATCTTCAGACCATGGAGCTAAAATTTCAATCTAGGGGTCAGAGTGGTTTTGAGAGGCATGTCTAATGGAGGCTCACATGTGGTTTCCATCAAGTTTATGGAAAGAATTTTTAGGCATGACCAGGTTGAGTGGGTAGAAAAATGCATCATTATGCCTACAATCACTGAAGAGGTTAAGAGGACATATCCACCTGATTTACAGGAGATTCTTACTAAATGAAGCAAGGTGTTTGGTAGTATTTGTCAAGGGAGGCCTCCCGATAGAGGCATTGAGCATGTTATTGAACTTGAGGAGGGATCCAAGCCAATTATTACCACTCACTATCATCATCCTAAGAGACACAAGGATGAGATAGAGAAGGCCATACAAGAGCTTATTAAGATGGGACACATTCGGCCTAGTAAAAGACCATTTGCTTCTTCAGTTGTCTTAGTGAAGAAGAAGGATGGGACTATGCGCATGTATATGTGGACTAAATGGCCTTGAACAAAAATATGATCAAGAATAGGCATCACATTCCACACATTGATGAGCTCATAGATGAGTTGCATGGGGTGGTTTACTTCTCCAAGATTGATTTGAGATCAGGCTATCACCATATTAGAGTGAGGGAAGAGGATGTGGAGAAGACAACTTTCAGATGCCACTTTGGGCACTTTGAGTTTCTTGTCATGCCTTTTGGCTTGACAAACACACCAACCACCTTTCATTCATGTTGAATAGAGTTTTCAGCAAGCAACTTCATAAGTATATTCTTATCTTCTTTGATGACATTCTCATCTATAGTAGATCATGGGAGGAACATTTAAGACACTTGGATGAGGTTCTTGGTATCCTTGAGAGTGAATCCCTCTGTGCTAAAGAATCTAAGTGTGAATTTGGGATGAAAAAAATTATATGTTTGGGTCATATCATTAGTGTTGATGGTGTGCGTGTAGATCCTGAGAAGATTAAGGCAATACTTGATTGGCCACCACCCACAAACTTGACACAACTTAAGGGTTTTTTGGGCTGTGGGTTTTACAAGAGGTTCATTAAGGGGATTTCACAGGTTGTAGCCCCACTTACATATTTGACCAAGAAAGGGGCATTCTCTTGGTCTGAATCAGCACAGAAGGTATTTGATCAGTTTAAGGTTTTGATGAGTTCAATTCCAATGTTATTTATTCCTGATTTTACTAAACCTTTTGAGCTAGAGTGTGATACATTAGGTGAAGGCATAGGGTCTATCCTCATGCAAAACAAGCATCCCATTACTTTTGAGAGAATAAAATTAAGGGGAAGTGAGAAAAATTATTCTATATATGATAAGGAGATGTTGGCCATCATGCACATTTTGGCCAAGTATAGGCAATATCTCATTGGGGGTAGTTAAAATTGATCATAACAACCTTAAATACTTCCTAAATTAGGACTTAAGTGAGAGGAAGAAAAAAAGGGTAAGAAAACTTCAAACCTTTGATTTTGACATTGAATATGTCAAGGGAAAACGTAATGTAGTGGTTGATGCACTCTCTAGGAGACCACATTTATGCATTCTTTTAGAGATTGCAATAGATTGGAAAGAGAAAATTCAAGTAGATTGTGCTAAGAACACTTTAGAAAACAACATACTTGATGGTACTTTGGTTGATGAGAAATACCGTGTGAAGGATGGGTTGATATTCTACAAAGAGAGAATATTTTTGGTGCCTTAAACTAAGATGAAAGAGCAGATTTTAAAAACATTTCATGACATCCCTATGGTTGGTCATCTGAGGTTCTACAAGACATACAAGTAGGCCCATGAGAGATTCTCATGGAAGGGCATGAAAGATGACATCACTAAGTATGTGCATGAGTGTCAAGTGTGCCAGAAAAACAAAAATGAGCACACATACCTTGTTGATCTGCTACAACCATTGCCCATTCTTGCTCAAAAGTGGGAGAGTATCTCAATGGATTTCATCATAGGGCTTCCCAAGGTGCAAGGGAGGGATTGTATCTATGTGGTAGTTGACCGTTTGACCAAATTTTCCCACTTTTTTTCCATATCAGTAAGATATACATTGTTATAGGTGGCAGATTTATTCTTCAAAGATGTGTTCAGGCTAATGGGGCACCTAGAAATATCATAAGTGATAGGGACAACAAATTCATGAGTTTATCATGGCAAGAATTTTTCAAGCTTTGTGGTATTGAGTTGACTCCTGGCATGACCTACCACCCCCAGATAGATGGGAAAACTAAAAATTTTAACAAATGGGTGGAGGGCTATCTACGAAACTATGTTTCAAGGCAGCAAAAGGATTGGGTTATATGGCTGCATTTGGGGGAGTTTTTCTACAACTCCTCTTATCATATGTCCATTAAGTTGTCACCCTTCATGGCATTGTATGGTTATGAAGCTCCTAACTTCATTGAATTGTTATTTGGTGATTGTAGAGTTCCCTGAGCCAAATATTTCTTACAGGAGAGTCAAGACATTATGAGATCCTTGAGAGAAAACATCTAGCACGCATAGAATCAATAAAATATGTATGTTGATCATAATCATATTGAGAGGGAGTTTGAGGTGGGTGACATGGTTTATGTCATATTACAACCATATAGACAGTCCACTCTCAAAAAGAGTGGAGCAGAGAAGTTGAAACCACATTTTTATAGCCCATTCAAAGTTACCATGAGGGTTGGAGAGGTTGCTTATGATTTGGAGTTACCTGAGGAGAGTAGAGTGCACAATGTTTTTCATGTATCATGCCTTAAGAAGGAGCTTGGACATAATGTGATACCTTCAGTAGTATTACCCCCATTGGATGAGGAGGGGAGATTGGAGCTTATTCCAGAGGCAATTATTGATTTCAGGGAGAGGACCATCAGGAGGAGAGTGATCACAAAGTACTTGGTGAAGTGGTGGGACCTACCAATTGAGGATGCTACATGGGAGAGTGAGGAGATACTACAACATCCAGCATTATGATTGCTTGAGGGAAAGAAATATTTGGGGAGGGTAGACTGTAATGTCCCCTCCTAGCCTCGGAGCAGTGCTCAAGACCTTTAGTCTATTCCAGATTTCATGTAGGCTAAATGGTTCTGGTAAGGGAACTCGGTTCCGGTTCATGGTTTTGGGTTTTCAATATTCTGGAGTACTTTCTATTTTTAGCAGGGGTCCAGTACTGAGCTCCAGTCGTCAGTGAGCCCTTTGAGCTTATCAGTTTCTCTTCGGCTCGAGTCTTGGGTACTACTTACTATTTTTAGTACTTTCTAAAAACAGTAAGTCTATTTTGGGTAAGCTGAACCCGGTCAGGGTTCTCTTAGCAGCATATTCTCAGTTGAGGCATCAATTTACTAAGGTTGAAATATTTTAACATTTTCTTTCCCTTCGAATTTGGATTAATATAATGTGTCTTTATATTTTTAAGTTGAGGGAAAAGGGGACATAAAAAGTACCTTGGGTGCCTAGTCAAAATGACTTGAAGCTATTTTTAAAGCATCATAAATGTTTTTTGTATGTTGAATAAAAATTGGATGCCTAAACTATTGTTGAAGCCAAAAAATAAAAAAATCAAATCAAATAAAGCAATTACATGAGGTGTGGTTTTGAAGGGGTTTAGGGCTTAAGACTTTGGGTCGCCCTAATTTTCTATTGAGTCTTTTAAAAGTGATTTCTGAGGCCTCATTCTTCATGGATGATTTTGGCTGCTTAAGGAGATGTTGTTGGTTTCTCCCCAGGAGATCTGGAAGTGAGTGTTGAGGATGAAAACCCTTGAATCTTAGACTGGCTTCGATAGTTCAAGACCAGCCCTAGCTAATGGAAGAGTGGTTTCATCCAGAAATCACCTTTGGAGCTTCAAGTTGTAGATTTCAATCTTTGAGATGAAGATATTTCAACATTTTTGATGAGTTTCAGTTTGGGTTTTGGCTTGAGATTGCATACTTTCTTTTTGGCATGGATTTCTAGGTGTTTTGGTGTGTTTCTATTCATTTATGGGAACTTCAATATTTGGACATGAACCTGATGCTTTTCTCATAACTCCAAAATGGTTTGGGTTCTCCATATGGGTATTGGTTCTTTGAAAGGCTCTCCTCAAGGTGCTCACAACAAGTATTTATTTATAATTTTTGGAGCTGATATGGAATTTTAGAGCCAAGTTGACCATGTGCATCAAGCACCCATTTTTTGGGTGTTATCATTACCTCTGGTCACCTTTTCTATGTGGTGTTAAAGGTGTATTTTTTGTAGTTGTTGGTGTGGATCTATGGCGAGTTTGTTGGGGTTTTGAGAGCTCATCTCATTAGTGAAAGTCGTGACAAGAATAAGTCTTATAGATGTTGTTGGAGCTCTACAAATCTGAAAATTGAGTATTCTGAATTGTAATGATTTGGTAATGACTGTAAATTTTCTAATATTAAATTTTGAGCTTATAAAGTCTTGAGAGTGTTGTTTTCAAGCTAGTTTTTATTTTTTATCATCTGCATATTATTATCTCTCTATTGGCATGTCAAAACGATGAATGACACTTGAAATACCAAGCAAAAAACATACACAACAAACCCTCAAACATCAAAGAGAACATCAGTAAATTTTTAAAAAATTGGGGTCTTATATACATAACTTAACTAAATAAATATTGAATTTCTATAATTAAAGTGGACTAAAGAGGAAAAATAACTAGAATGATAGATTAATTAAATAAATTATTGGAATTTATATAATTAATGCTAAAAATATGATAGGGAGGATTAATTAAATAGTTAGATTTATTTAATTAATGCTAGAAGGGGACAAGTCATGTGATAAATTGAATGAGGTTAGGATTTAGATGAATTTAGGTGACTACATTTTGCCCCTCTTTGAGATAAAATTATGACTAGAAGAAGCTTGTCATTCCAAGTAAGATAAGTATAAAAAATTGGAAGAGGTGGGACTAGTGGAAAGGTACCCTTTTCATTAATAGGAGGGGAGTGATGAAGAATTAGGTAAGGATACCCCCTCAAGAGGATATGTGGGTTCTTAAGAACATAGTTTTTCTTTACAAATAGATTTAATAAATGCTAGGAAAGAAAAATGGATGATAAGGATAACATATAGAAGTAGATGAAGGAATGAATTGATTAGAATGAGAAGATTGGTTGAGAGGGATGTGAGGGAGATGCAAATTGATGGGGGGGCGGCGGGGGGGGTGGCAGGGGGTAGTCATAATACACCAATTAAGCAACCATTTATTTGATGTTACACTTAACCTTATGAACCAAGGTATAAGGACCAAGTTGATGATGTTCCAAGTGCATAAAGGATTGACCCAAAAGAAAAAGGTTGCAAGTGAACATATGTGTAATCGAACCATGATATGGAAGACCATATTGTAATTTGGGTTGTATGCTACAAGGACAATGAAAAATGTAAGCAAAATGATCATACACACAAGAAATAAATCAAACATGCCCAAACAATACAAAAATAAATAAATATTTTACCCTTGGATAAGTTAAAAATCAATTCATTGACAAGGATGTGAAAGACGATAACATTGATGATGATGAGAACAAGTTGAGGATTGGTGATGATATATATTTATGATGATGATTTGAGTAAAATGGATCAATATTTACAACAATGTTGGGAACAAAATTGATAGATGTATTGGATTATGTGCTAGATTTCTAGGAAAGATTGGTGTGGATTAGAACTTTTTGCATTAGGATGGACTATTATGGTATTATTGGGGATATGGAGGCTTGGAACTAATGACAATGGAGAACCAAGTTCAGAGAAAAGGATGAAATGATGGAGGGATGGCTTAGATAGTGGGGGTTATGGATGCATGATTTCAAAAAAATCTACTCTTTCTCATGTGTGAGTATAGAGGGCATCACAAAGAGTAAAATTTTAAGATATAGATAGATAGATAGGATAGGAGGAACTGGGGATAATTGGGTTGATGGATGGATGGGTTCAAGGTGAATTATTGAGGGTTAAGGATGTGATCTCCAAGGACTATTTTGCATAGGAATAACATGTCCCATGCTAGATGGGCCATAGGGGGTATTTTTTGGTGGCTAGAAATTTGATTCGTTTTGAGATTCATGCTAGGAAACAAGGCATAATATGCACAATACACATACCAATGAAGTTAATTTGATGGCTTAAGGAAAAATTAGCTCAATGAATGGAAGATTACAAGAAAGGTCAAATTAATAGAAAGTAAGGCTTATATTTTCTAAAACATGTTTCAATATTATGCCCTTGTCCTTATCAAGGTTGAAAGTGGGAAGGGAGGATGGAATGGATATAATGGAATAATTATTTGGATGTAATGGATGGGTAGATATAATTTGAGAAGATTTCCCCCAAGTGTAGATTGTTCTTAGAAAATTTATGCATGACACAAATTTCCTAGATTTTCATCATGGTACTTGTCTAAGGTGCCATAGGAAGGGCTTTCACTATTGGATGCTTTTTCTCTTCTTTTTTTCTTAATTTTATTTGGAATGAGATGGGAGGGATAGAGATTTGGATTTGGAAATTCTTAAATTGGATTATGTATGGAAGTTCAAACTCAAGAGTCTATTTCAAAGGTGAGTAGATAATATCCCTTGTTGAATAGCTACTTTATATGAACTATGCTAATTATTTTTGCTCCTATAAATATTGGTAGAAACCTTGTTGGTTGTTAATTTTCTTCTCCAAAATGTAAATGTGGTACCATCATATCTTTAGCACTATAGGATGATACTGATAGAAATGGAAGGTAGGTTGGATGGAGGATGATATGGATTAGGAAAAAAATGAGATTAAGGGGGTGTAATATATTTTCTAATGTATTGGGTGATGGAAAACAAGTGCATGGAATGATGAGATGGTGAAGGCATGATAAAATTTCATAGGATAGAGGGGAACTATGACCAATAGTTGTGCATACCATGATGGAAATTAAAGTTTGGGATGAGGATGTTGTATTTTAAGTGTATGGGATTTTGAATGTTGGGATTTAGATGGGGGAGTTAGGATTGTGGATTTTGGGATGTAGTGATCCAAAATGGATTTAGGATAAGGAAACTTGGATTTATATGGATTCTTTGGGATTAGGGAGGAAGATGGGAATTTATGGATTTGGGAATAAAGTTAGCATTTGGAGATGTTGATTTGGATGCACTACATGGAATAATTTCTTCTTTGTGCTTTGGGACCCACCTTATATGTGTGCATCCTTTTTATTGGTGGTCCTATATGGCCTTTTTTCTTTGTGTTCATTATGGGGCTAATGTTTTTTATTAAGGAAAAAATAGGTTTTGAAGGGGCCCCGAAACCCTTTAACAACAAAGTAGAGATAGATATAGCATGACCAAGTACATATCATAAAATAGAAAGCTTCCAAAAAAGAAGACCCATAAAAACTAGCATAGAGGCAGCGCCACAAAAAACCAACAAAAGCCCAACAACAAGCTAGCCACTAGGCCATATTCTTCAGGATGTTTGCCACCTGCTGCTCCAGTTGGTTCATGTTGAGTGCCACTTTCTTTAGCTCCTGAATGTTGACAGGGGCCTTGTCTTCCTTTCTCTTTAGATTCACTCTAGTTCTTTTACTTGGACCAATATACTCCTCTTGGCCTTTCTCTTTTTCAGCATCCAGTTCCACAACAGTCTTTTCTTGATAAACATTCTCCAGATTGCCAACCATGATGTTCATTGTATCTGTAGTAGATTTTAATATCTTGTGGCTCATGTTCATCACCATTTAGATTGACCCTTTTATATTCTTAAGATTTTCCTCAACAAAAGAAAGCTTGTCATCATGATTTTTCTTAAATTTTTGAAGATCTTCAACTATTATCTTGAGGAATTCCACCATGTAATTCTTTTCTTCCCCAGTCCATAAGCCAATAGCCTTATCACTGTCTTTGATTGTGTGGTCAATCAATTTAGGCCCTTCCAGCTTGTTTCTCAAAGCCCTTTGTTTTAGCTTAATTTCCTTAATCTCAAAAAAAACCCATCTCATCAATCTAAAAAATACATAGCCCCATTGCGAGCAATGGCGAGGATGTCAACAAGGAACTCACGTTCAGCTTTGAAATAATGGTCGTATGCATTGAGTTCATTGGGAAAATGAGGCCTATCCTCTCTATTAGTGGCAGGGTAGCTAGAATACTCCAACGAAGGGGTCAACTGAGACTCCTCATGGTTAGAATCACAGGAAAGGTCCACTAAAACCTTTCTTTTAACCTTTTCCTACGGGGAGGCAATAGATTTTCCTTTTGCCTTAAAATTTGGCGTCTTCAGAGCCCTTAACTCTTCCTTTAGGGGTCAAAGAACCAGGTGTAGAGGGGGTGCTAGCTTTCATCTTTCCTTTGCTTCTGCCCTTCCCTAAATCCTTCGAGGATGGGCCAACCTCATCCTCCAAATCCATTTCCCATTCCTCCTTTTTCGTGTAACTTGTGCCCAGTTCATCCGTAGCAGATACAGGTAGGTGGGGAGAAGGGGACACATGGGACAGGGCCAACATGGCTTTAAAATGCTCAAAAATTAAGACAAGCAAGCCTTCATGAAGGATAGGGTCTCTAACAGGGTTCATGCTATGGTCATTAAGGTTGGTGTTCAAAGAGGTAAACAGATAGAAAGGAAAAGAAACCCTTACTTGATGTCGGAAGTGGTTGAGGAACATGAAATGGTAGCCAAAGACCCTAGTGTATCTCCCATCTAGAGTGATGTATTCCATAATCACCTTTAAAACCTCCTGCCAGAGAAACTTAATGTTCTTGGAGTCGTAGCTGCTTTTAGAGACCCTATGAAGGTCCTCTTTTTCCTTCTTCGTCTTCAAAAAAATTTTCACCGCCAGGTCTAAGAGTTTCCTATCCCTGTAAAATTTGAGACCCTCCATAGAAAGCCCCGTCACCTCGGCTATAAGTTGCTCATTGATGGAAACCTTTCTCCCAAACAGATTTATTTTACCATTCTTCCATTCCCTATCAATGTACCTCATTACCTTCGGGTTCTAGCCATGAAGTTTTTCAATATAAGGGGTGAGCCCCCCCTTCTTCAACAGTGGCCACACCTTAGCATTCTTCCTCAACTCCTCACAGTTCATCGGTTCCACACGATGGTGGTCACCACCCATTTTAGCAGAGTCACAAAACCACTCAGAAGGCTCCTGAAAGCCACACAGACTAATCGCCAAAATACCCAGAAAGCATGCGAGGAAAAATATCTTAGAATAGCAATTAAAACTTTTGTACTCCATCCTTCTATATGGAATTATTAAACAATAGTTCCAAAACCGCATGACTTGACACTCCTCATCCATAATCATTAGTTGATAGGGATATTAGTAGCCTTCCCATGGATTCTATCATACTTGAGTAAGGCTATGACATCAGCCTCCATATTGTCACCCCTTTGCCGCATGATTTTTTTGTTGGCCTAAACACCCTTGTTAACAAAAAATTCCACCACCATTTTAATTTCTCGATAGGCATGGGAAATGAAGCATTTTTCAAAAGAACTTATTATCCTTTTAGATAGATTGATCCAACTTTCTATGGTCCATAAAGGCTTTTGTAGGCCCTTGATAAATTGTATGATATTATTAGAGTCCCCTTCTAACCAAACATAATTGCAATTCAATTGACAAGCAAGATTTAAAGCTTGGAATGCCCCTATGGCTTCAGCAAGGTGGTTGGTCTGGGTGCCCAATTATGGGGCTAATGTTATGATGCAAGACAAAGTGGTAATGGATTCTAACAAACAATTTCCAATTAATTTGGAAAGTCCCAAACAACTTCAAGGGTGACTTCTTGAGTTAAGCACCTATTCACTTGTAGCCTTGGAGACACACTTATTCAACTATATCTCCACTTGTAGACCACTTCATCATTTCATGAACATATTTTTAGAGACCCTTTAAGTTGTAGTTCAACATATCAAATTCTCTAGTAGGGTTGTTTTGGACTATCACAACACAACCCGCCCTTCACTGTTTCATAATGACCTAATTAGGCCTCTTTTCCAAAGGAGGTCCACCAAACTTCACTCCCCTATCCTCAAAACCTTCATGCACACTTAGAACCTATCACAAAACTAACATTTCTCAAGTTGGTTTCCTTCAAACAATCCATTAACTGACTGCCCTACACAAAAACCAGTGATTCACCATTGGCAAGACAACTTGCCAACTTTCAAACACGAGCTATCACTTTTCTTTCCACACCACCCTATCTAGAGAACAAAGAAAACACAATCCTACATGTTAACAGGCCCATTCCACAAACTACTTCACTGTTCTACAGGCCTCTAGAACTCCATTTCTTTCACAAAACCTAAGAAACCCTACCACCAAACTAGTTCTCAGAAAAAACAATTTTTTCTGCCTTCTTACTGAATGAAAACTCTTCTACAAGGATTCAAAAGAAAGCTAACTCGAATTCCTACTCAGTAATGTAATTCTTGCATTGATTGGTTACTGTACGGGCTCATATAGAACATGGAAAACACATATTTTCAGAGAAAACACCAAAAAACACAGTATTACTTTTATTCAATCTTCTCAATCTTCCACTTTCAAAGCTTTCTCGCGAGTTTTACAACATTTTTACATGTTTCTCAACCTCCATCAATGGCCACTACAGAATTTCAAAAGGCTTGACCCTTAAACTTCCAACTACCTTCATTTAGACACAACATTACACTAATTGACTTTGTAAAGAAATGCAATACTAATTGTAATTATTGAGACCTCACCCCTAACACTACCTAATAATATTCTTTACATCACAAATTTGGTCGCCTTGACCTTATTACAAACATAAAATGCCATTCTCCAAAACTAGACCCATTTACAATGCAAAACAAGCCAAGATTGTGAAGGTGCCCTGCACCATGTTAATATGGTATTGCATATCAATTCTTGGTGACATGGTGAGTCTTGGATTTTTGTAGGCTCTTTTCTTCATATACTTAGGCATCCAAATCACTTTCAAATCTAGTGGTATGGTCCCATGTGAAGATAGTGTATTGAAATACCATGAATTTAATGATGAAATCATAATTTTAGAATAAATCTAACAATTCATTTATTTGTTGATCCTAGTTGGGGATTTTACGTAATGGTGGTTGTTAGGATAGGGATAATGGTATCAATGAAAGGATGTGTTGGGAGTGATGGAGGTGATGGTGCTAATAGGAGTTATGGAGGTAATAGAGGTGATACGTTCAATAAAAGGATTGGGGGTGGAACTCTCAGTAGGAGCAACACAAGGCACATGTCTTGTTGTTGGAGGAAGTTTCCTTAAGATTTACCAAGGTGTAGCCAACATTTTTGTTATTTGTAATTGAGGCCCTCAATTTTCTAATTTCTTTGATTTGTATGGGCTCCAATATGCCTTGATTATTCATATTATGAAAACTCTTATTTGAAATGGAACAATTATTGCTTCAAAAATAATATGTAAATCCATGTTAATATGGGCAAGGACTCGTGATGGCTGTAGTTTCCTTGACAATGAAAAAATCAAATTAGATAAAAGTGGAGGATCCAAGGTGATAAGCTTGTGGTTTGTGGATGTGATTGATATGGATGCTCTAATATTGAGAGGGTATGGGATCATGAAAGGGATTAGTATGGATCTTTGGATCTTCGTTTAGGTGTGGACATGTTTGGTGATGCTTTGGAAAAACTCTTGACATTATTATTATTTTTGGATGATATGGAATGATGGTTCTGGTTTTAGAAAATTCCACTAGTTATTAACGCATGGATAGAATCTTTGATTTATGTACATATATTATGGAAGAATATTTAAACTTTATGGATTTGCAATTTAATGGATTGGATAAACTTGAGGTTGATGATTGTATTATTGATGACATACTTAGATTCATGGGGTTAGTGATGTTGCAAGATTACACAACTATATTTGTGCTTTGTGGCTTATAATCTTTTGTGAATATTCCTTAGAGAAAATACATGAAGTCATTATTTGATTGGTGTTTGGATTAGTGTGGGTTATAATGTGAAGGTTTTAAAGATAAAGAATTGGCATAGGAAGTGGAGGCTACAATGCACTCATGTGAGGTGGGAATATGGGATATGGATGGGTGACATGAGGGCCTTGGAATATAAAGGTATTTCCTTTGTCAAATTTATAATAAGGATGACCAATGGATATGTGTTTAGGATTAGTGAGATAGCTTGTGCTAGATTATTCTTTATCTATGGGCTACTATTGATTTATGCTTGGGTGACTAGAGCTTGTGGAAATTTTTCTTAAGGTGATGTCATCTACATATTCATGAGTGAATCTCTCTTGATCCACAAGAATCTCATCATAGTGTTATGTTCAAATAGATCATATTCTTCTTGATAAAAGTTCTATCATATTCTTCTTGATAAAAGTTCTATCATATTCATATTCATCATAGGGGTTTTTAGATTGGGTGTCATGATGGGACTCATCAAAATAAAATGGATTCATGATGTTGGATTGGGTTATGCCGAGGGGTAGGTTTAACCCTTGGACTGGGTTACCCACTATAGAAAGTTGTTTACTATGTGAATCTCGAATGAACACTATATCTAAAGTAAAATAAATAGTATTCCTTGTACCACTATGTGCTATCTTATATATAGAAAGAAGATTGTTGGTAAGCTCAAGAATATATATGACATCATTAAAGCTTCCAATACCCATGTCAACATCTCCTTTTGCAAAAACAACAATGTAAATGTTGGGAAAATATGTCTCAACCTTGCAAATACATAAGCTACTTTTGATACGTCAACGCGGGGGGGTGTGGGGATGTGGGGGGGCTCATCCCCCCCGATTGGGGGTCTGGAGGAAGTGCGCCCTAGTGGGGGTTTGGGGGCAACACCCCTGAAATCCATATTTTATGTATATTTTATTATTGTAAATCTGGACCATTCGTTATTAGGTTTTATATCTAACATTCAATATTTTGTTGGCCTGACTTGCCCTAGAAGGAAACCCTATTTTATGAGGGTGTTGTATTGTGATGCATTCTAAGAGCTCGATAGCTGTCGTGTTGCCTCTAGATCTTTGGTTGGTTATACTCCTAAGAGAAGCTTGCTCTGCAAGTATATTGTAATCTTTGTGATTATTGAATAATATATTGGGCAACTTTTGGAGTGTGGGGTTTTTCTCCCGAAAGGGTTTTCCCCACGTAAATCACTATGTTTTGGTATGCATGATATTTATGTCTATTTTAAAAAAAAATTATAACTGTTAAAGATCTATAAAAGTTTTGCATTATTCTCCTCTCAAGATTAGTGTAGGAAGTTGTTCCACTACCTTAGCTTCCTTACAGTAAATACTATTATCCATCAATATATTAGTTGTAATGGAAGGCTAAAATGAACAAAACTGATCTAGTGAGCATGTCATGTGATTGAAAGCTCCAAAGTCAAGAATCCATCCAACATACTCATCAACTACAGTCACAACAAGGGCTTTACCTTTCATCTTATCACTTCCATTAGCAAAACCTAATGATCTTGATTATGTAGATGATGAAGGTTGTGTAGAAGAAGGTGAACTAGAATACTTGGAAGATGGGGAAATATTATACTCTTGAAGGATTTGCCTCATTTATTCTAACTATTTCTTATAAAAATTATGTTCACCATGCCCTAATTTATTGCAATATGCACATTTTGGTTTTTTCCTTAGGTTTATCCTCTTTGGAAGACGTGGGAGTCTCACTAGATTTTGTGTTAGTATTAGATTTCTTCTTACCTTTTCCTTTGGGTGATTGTGCTAAAAATGTATGATTTTTAGGAAGTGCATCAAACTAGATAAGGTTTGCTTTCCAAATTTCTCAAAATAAGGCATGTTAAAATATTCACCTAGGCCATCCACGGTGGAATAAAATGAAGAAGATAAGAAAGAATGGCCCCTTCAACTTAGACAAAATCAAGAGTATACATTCCTTATCAAATTTATCTTTGTCACATCCAACAAATTGAGATCTTAAGTATTTGAACTTAACCAAATAATATTTAATGCTAGGAAATGAATAAGTGGAAAGAGATGCCAATTATGCCTCTAATTGTAAAGTACATACATCACTAACTAAACCAAAAAAATATTTTTACTTATCCCATACCTGACGTGGTGTAGCACACTCCTCAATATGGAAGAATAGGCTATCAAAAATATGCAATGCAATCAAACCCATAGCCTCATCACATTTTTTCCTATGAGAAAATCTCTCATACTTCCTAGTAAATTATGGGTGATGATTGTTGGTGTGAATAAATTTCTTGCACCTAGCTAATTCCTAGTAAGGGAACTTATTCACATGTTAAGTTTACTTAGGTTCTAGATATCTCTCTAGAAATCTTAGTTGTCTAGATAAATTTTTATCGTATCTTATCTTTTTTACTTTTTTGTGATGTTAGTTGTCTCATAACATAGGATTAAGACACTAGTCACAATATTGTATAATCCTATTACTCACCTTGCCTTTATAAGTAAGGCCTCTCATGTAAAAATTTAATACAACTACAATCTTGAGTATTTCATATTGGCTATATTATCTTGCATCTATTATTGAAAATTTATTCTCTTTCTTTTATTTCTTGTAGAAGGTCATTTTTTGGTTTTACAAATGATCCTAGAGGCTTGAGTCCTTGAGTGATTTAACATGGTATCAGAGCTTCAGATCTACAATATCCTTCTTAAATTTGGGAGATAATTAGGCTTAAATTTTTTCTATGGTGCAAATCTTGGTGGATCTTGAAACGTTTTTGAGTATGCTCTTCTCTTGCATCAAATGATGACCTAGAGAATCATAAAAACTTGATAGAAATACCAAATTTGGGGTTTTCTCTTTGTCGATTTGTATTGCAAGTTCATTTTGGAGAATTTTGGTGCAAATTGAAGCTCACTATTGAGTTTATAATGTACAAGAAATTCAAATCTAGCTTTTATTTCACTCAACTTGGCCATTGTATGATATAGTTGCAAACTGGGGTTTGAAGCTTAGATTTGGTGAAAAAGTTGTTATTGGAGAACTTATAACCCAAATGGATGCTATCATTGCATTTATATGGCCCAAAAACCCCTATTTTCATATAAAATTTGTCCATTTTAGACGAATTTGATTTTTGACAACTTTCTATTTTGCTAGGAGGGTCATCACTATAGACTAAATTAAACATTTTTTTTCAAAATTCATAACTTTTGATCCATAAATCAGATTTTGACGAACTAGATATTGTTTGAAAGAGGATTTTGAGAAATTTATAATTTTGCAAGTGATTTTTAATAATTTTATTTGTTTGATGTTTATTTTTCCAACTTGAAGTAAGATCTTGTTTTTCAGCCTCCAAGCTCATAACTTTTTGTTTCGAACTCTATTTTTCTCAATTCTTGTGACATTAGGAAGGTATTCAAGAGAAATTAATTTTTATATATGAATTTTTTATAAATTGTTTCTAGAATTTCAAAATTTTAGTTTGAATCCAGATTTGTACTTAGACATAGCTTGTAAATTTACAAAAAATCAGCATTTTCTTTGGGACAAAAGAGTTATTTGCATGTATTGTGAGGGGTAACTTGTTGATCCTCTATTGTAATTTATGATTTGTCATGAATTTTCAAAAATTTGTATCTATAACCCCATATAACTATCATGAGTGGAAGTCACAAATGGGGGTTTTGTTGTCAAAATTGAAGTTGCAAAGAATCACATTTGGCACAAATCTAGAACCCACATGAGCTACAAAAAAAGGAAAATAGTTTGATAGAAGGGATGAAGCCCTTGGTACTCTTATTTTATTAATTTTTCTAGATCTTAGATATCATGTTGCATATTGTTCACATCCTAATGATGTTTGGAATACTTTAGAGAGTCTCTTTAGTAAGCCAAATAAAATGAGGAAATTTATGTTGGAGAATGAACTTATGAGTCTTAATCCTTCAAGTTTTGATAATATACAAGACTTATTCATAGCTAAATTCTCTTAGACTACAATCATCCAATTGTGGGGTCACTCAAGAGAATGAGTAGTTGATTTTTCTATTCTTGCTAAGCTAGGTCATGATTATTCAATGTTTGTTTCTACATTTTATGCTACAATGGATTCCCTTGGAAATACATACAAAATGTCTTCTCTTGATGGAATTGCAGCTCAACTCACAAGAGAACAAACAAATTTGGCATATATTGGAAAATTGAAGTCTTCCACATCTAAAGCTCTTCTTGCAAAAGATCAAAAGGCTTCAAGTGACAAAGGTACAAAACAGAATAAGGACCCCAAGTCTAATGAGAAAGGTAAATATTCACCTTCACATAGCACTCATGAATCCACTTCCTCTTTCAAAGAGGGATCATCTAAAAAGAAGTTGAAATGTGCATATTGTAAAAAACTAGGAAATGATGAGCATAGATGTTATGATAAGAAGATTAATGAACTAACACACCTTCTTCAAAAGAGAAACATTTCACTAGCATCATTAGTGCCTTCTTCTTCTTCTTCTTTAGCATCTCAATCCATAACAACTTCATTATCACAGTCATGGAATGTAGGAGTTACAAATGGTCTCAACAAAATGAAAGGACAAGTACTCTTGGCCTCTACAAGTCTCGAATATAGAATATGGATTCTTGATTTGTGGGCATCTCATTATATGGCATCATCTATGGGTATTTTTTTCTGAGAGCCTTGCAATTCACCTAATATTTGATGGGTAAAAAAAAATACATGAAGGTATGTGGGAAGGGTTTTATTGAAACAAGAGAAGACGCTTTTAATGATGTAATTTGTGTTCCTTCCTTGTCCTCTAATCTCCTTTCTCTTTATCAAATTACCCATTGTGGACAAGGTAAAACAATAGAGTTCACTCCTGATAGAGTACACATAAGGGAATTGGAGACCAGAGATATCATTGCTATTGAGATGGTTTATCATTCATCTCATTTGTATTCCTTTTCCCATTTTTATTTTGCTGATGATTTAATGCTTATTTGATTGCTATTCACACTCATCCATCAAGTGTGAATCATGTTTGTGAGGAGAAGCTTGGTCATCTAAACCTTGGTATTCTAAATAATAGTGTTGAGCTTAATACTCCTCCACCTCTTGCTTCATCGATTATCAATGCTTATATTCAGCAGGATGATCATAGTTTTCTAGATCTTGCTTTATGGGATGAATATTTGATAGGGATTTCTAACTTGTTTGTGGAGTTGCATACTATAGATTTGGAGGACACACTTGAAAGGGTTTATTTCCTCTTTGATGGTAGTTTCAACACAATTGTTATCTCATCTTCTTTATCTTTAGATATTCACATTCATGATTTCCTTGATTCCCTTGGTTTTTCATGTTTATTGGTTGAGTTTGACTATGATTATGTTGTGACTTATTCAAGCTTGGAGACTCCTAATCAGTTTTCAGAGACATCTATGTTGAGACTTCATCCTTCCTCCTTTCAGTTGGATATGGAGTGTCTTCTTCATAGACCTATGGGTTTTTTATTCTTAAGGGGAGATATGTTGCTTGCAAGAATTGGATCATCTTTTGTTTCAGGTATTCTTCATCAACATTGGAGATTCTTCACTATGGGGGGGATATCTTGTATCTCTTTTTCCCTCTTATTGTGGGGTGGTCTTTGATTTTATATTCATGATGGATGGATTCCTTGGGGGTATCATTGAGTCCTCCATACATCATCCTTGTTTATATATTTTCTCTCTTTTGGAGAGGAGTTTTGTCCCACTGGGTTTTCTCATTTTCTTCATTTGTGAGAGATTACATTGTAAATGGGTACCTAACATGACCTAGTAGTCAAGATCCATAATAACCATTTTAATGTTTTAAATCTTTGCATAATAATATAATCCCAAATTTGCACTTAAGGAGGGTGTGAATAAATGTCTTATACCTAGCTAATTCCTAGCAAGGGAACTTATTCACATGTTAAGTTTGCTTAGGTTCTAGATGTCCTTCTAGAAGTCTTAGTTGTCTAGATAAGATCTTATCATATCTTATCTTTTTGAATTTTTTGTCATGTTATCTCATAACATAGAATAAGACACATGTCACAATCTTGTATAATCCTATCTCTCACCTTGCCTTTATAAGAAAGGCCTCTCATGTACAAATTCAATACAATTGCAATCTTGAGTATTGCATATTGGCTATATTATCTTGCATCCATTAGTGAAATTTATGCTCTTTGTTTTATCTCTTGTAGGAGGTTATTTTCGGTTTTGCAAGTGATCCTGGAGGCTTGATTCCTTGAGTGACTAACAGTGATCACCCAAAATGGACCAAAAACCCTTGGAGCAAAGTAACGGTTGCATTCTTACTTTCTATGTGTGATAATTATGAGTGAGTGCCTCAAATGAACCTAGTTTATTCATGAGAGAAACAAGCATCGAGAAAGAAAAACAAACAATATACTGCAAAAATCTGATATGAAATCTCTCAAATCTGAGTCAATACTTTAATGAAGTCCCCCAAAAGAAAACACTTCTCTAGGTATCGGGATATCTAAGTAATCAGTCACAATGTAAAATGTGCAAATACTAAATAAATTATACCTGGGTTTGAATCTATAAAAAGTACATGGACACAAAAATATTGCTCCTCAATACCTTTTTGATGCTGCAAGAATCATGAAAAATGAAGATCCTGTTGGATGTTGTGGTTGAGTTGCTTTATGCTTTCACTGTTATTAATTAGATCTGAGATTAAAGGTTAATAAGTTAAATAAGTTTGAAAATCTATGACAACTGATTCACCCCCCCTCTCATTTTTATGCCCTTGTGTTGCCAACAATTGGTATCAGAGCAGGTTCCTTGAAAGAAGTTTAACAGCTTGAGGTGATTCGGGATGGCGACATACAAGAACGATAGTCTGAGATTTGATGGAACAAATTATTCTATGTGGAAGACTCGAATGGAGTGCCATATGAGATGCGTTGGCGAATCCTACTGGAACATTACATGCAATAGGTATGTTATCCCTCCAAATGGTCCTACTACTACTGTTGAGATTAGGGATGCTAAATATAACAGCAGGGATAAGGAAGCATTGTTGAGTGCTTTGACTGATACTGAGATGACAAATGTTATGGATCTGAAAACTACTTATGAGATCTAGGAAACTTTATATGAAGGTGATGCTAATGTGAAGATGGCTAAGCTGCAATGTTTGAAAGGAAAATATGAACTATTAAAGATGGGAAATGATGAGAATATTGTTACTTACATACAGAGAGTGAATGAACTTGTGTGTGGTCTCAAATGTGTTGGTGGACAGGTAGATGAACAAGAGATTGTTGCTAAATTTCTTAGATCTTTTCTTGATGCCTACAAAATCAAAGTTGTAGCCATTGAAGAGCTCTGAACTATGAAAAATATAACCAGAGATATGTTGGTTGGTAAACTTACTGCTTTTGAGTTGAGTGAATTCAGTGATGCCCTTCCTAAGATAGAATTTGCATTTAAAGCTACTACTTCTGGGAGAGACAAGAAGAGATATGATACAGGTGAAAGTTCTTCTAGAAAGGTATTCAGATATGAAGAAGAAATGAGATAGGCTGAAGAAGAAGAAAGATAACTGAATGATCTTGAAGCACTTATTGTCAAAAGGAAAGCCAGAGGAGAAGGTAAGTATAAAGGAAAGTTGCCTATTAAATGTTTCTCTTGCAACAAGATAGATCATTTTGCATCAAGGTGTCCTAAAAGAGTTCCTAAGTCAAGACCTTCAAATCCTAAATTTCAAAAGAAGTGTTACTATGCTACTAATGAAGGCGTGACAGATGATGAATCTGACAAAGGGAATGGAAGTGAAGATGAGTTTGTATTTATTGCTATCAAAGAAAATAATTTTGTGGCTACTTAATATGCTAGTTGTACAAATGTGGAGAAAGACCTAGCTGCTCGAGTTGAAGAAAAATATGAATGGGTAATTGACAGTGGATGTTCACATCACATGACAGGTGATAAAAGAAAATTTGTAAGCCTGAAGAAGTATGATGGTGGTGTTGTAATATTTGGTGATAACAATGGTGGTATAATCCGTGGTAGAGGATGTATTTCTTTTGATGGTAAGCATAATACTGATGATGTTCTTTATGTTGAAGGTTTGAAGCATAATCTTCTGAGTGTTGTACATATGGTTGATAAGGGATACAATCTTCAATTCAAAGATTGAAAGTGTAGCATACTGGAAAGTTCTGGAAATCTGATTGCTTCAGATACTAAAACAAAAAGTAACATCTTTCATTTGAATGCTGGTAGTAAAAGTTGTCTGATTGCTCAAATTGATGAAAGTTGGTTATGGCATAGAAGAATGTGTCATGTAAACTTTGACAATATTATCAACATAAGTTCATCACAGGCAGTGAGAGATCTTCCTAAGTTGGTGACACCTACTAATACTATCTGCAAGGAATGCTAGTTGGGAAAACAAACTAGAATTTCATTTCACAACAAATAGCACTGTTCAAATGAATTGTTGGAGCTTGTGCATATTGACTTGTGTGGTCCTGCTAGAATTAGAAGTCTACAAGGTTACACATACTTCATGTTGTTTATTGATGATTACTCTAGGATGATGTGGGTTACTTTCTTAAGGGAGAAATTTGAAGCTCTAGAAAATTTCAAGATCTTTAAGGCTATGCTTGAGGCAAAGACATGTTTGAAGATTAAGTGTCGGAGATTAGATAAAGGTGGTGAATTTACTTCCGGTGAGTTTAATTCTTTTTGTGAAGAGCATGGAATAAAGAGACAATTATTTGCACCGTGGACCCCTCAACAGAATGGAGTTGTGGAAAGAAGAAACATGACAATTCAAGATGCTACTAGAACCATGATGTTGGAAGGAAATGTCCCTCATATCCATTGGAGAGAAGCTATGAGTACTACTGTCTATATCCTTAACTGGGTACAAATCAAAGGTAATACCGGTAAGACTCCTTTTGAGCTATGGTTTGGTCATAAGCCTACTGTTAGATATTTAAAAATCTTTGGGAGAAAATGCTATATCAGGAGAGATGAAGATATAGGAAATTTTGATGCTAGAAGTGATGAAGGAATCTTTCTTGGTTATTCTACTAAGAGCAAGGCCTACTGGTGCTACAACAAGAGACTGAAGAAAATGGTTTAAACTGCAAATGTTAAGGTTGATGAAGACATTGCTAGACCCTCCAAAACCTATGGATATGATTATGATGATCAAAATGATAGTACAAACAAGAGTCGGACTTCAAATCAAGTTCAGGTAGTTTCGTTGAATCAAGAAGAACAAGAAGCAGAGACTGGTGAAAGTATAGAAGAGAGACCTCAAGATCTTGAAATTCAATAACACTCTAAGACTCCAAGGTATGTGAGATTGAATCATTCAGAAAATCATATTATAGGAGATAAGAACAAAAGTGTTCAGACTAGGAGAAGAATTGCAGAAGAATACTATTTAATTTCAAAAGCTGAGCCAAGTAATGTCAATGAAGCATGCAAAGATGAACATTGGATTGAATCAATGAAATAAGAACTACAACAAAATGAGAAGAATAATACATGGATTCTTGCTCCTAGACCTAAAGACAAAAATGTAATTGGAAATAAATGGGTCCTTAGAAACAAACTAAATGAACAAGGTGAAGTTATCAGAAACAAAGCAAGATTGGTATGTAAAGGATACTCTCAGATGGAAGGTATTGACTTTGAAGAAACCTTTGCTCATGTTGCTAGAATTGAAGCTGTGAGATTTTTTCTTTGCTTATGCTGCTTACAAAACTACAAAGTTTATCAAATGGATTTCAAGTCAACATTTCTAAATGGTGAATTAGAAGAAGAGGTGTATATTGAACAACCTGATGGATTTCAATTGACTGATCAGGGAGATATGGTTTGTCAGTTGAAGAAAGCATTGTATGGACTCAAACAAGCCCCTAGAGCTTGGTATGCCAGATTGGATAAGTACTTGATGAAACTTGGATTTAACAAAGGTACTGTTGATAGTAATCTATATTTCAAGATTGATGATGATAAAGATTTGTTTGTGGAAGTCTTTGTTGATGATATCATTTTTGGAGGAGATGATGGTTTGTGCATGAAGTTTGCTAATGAAATACATAATGAGTTTGAGATGTCAATGATTGGAGAGTTGAAATTCTTTTTGGGATTGCAAATTACTCAGGTAGATAAAGGGATCTTTATATCTGAGTCCAAGTATGTGAGAGAACTACTAAAGAATTTTGGTATGGAAGATTCAAAACCAGTCAGTATACCCATGGTGATCGGATATAAGTTGACACAAGATGATGATTCTCCAAAGGCAAATCAGACTAGATACAGATCAATGATTGGTGGATTGTTGTATTTGACTCAAACTAGACCTGATATCATGAATGTTGTGTGCATTGTTGCTAGATTTCAAGCCGGTCCTAAGGAATCTCATGTGACTGTTGTGAAGAGAATTTTCAGATACTTGAAGGGAGCAATTGATTTTGGCCTATGGTACCCTAAAGATGATGATCTTACTTTAAGTGCCTTTACTGATGCTGATTGGGTAGGAGATGTGAATGACAGGAAAAGTACTAGTGGTGGTGCATTCTTCTTGGGAAATAAATTGATTTCATGGTTAAGCAAAAAGTAGAATTTTGTTTCCTTGTCTACTGCAGAGGTAGAATATATTGTTGTTGCTAACAATTGTACTCAAGTATTGTGGATGAAATAGATGCTGAAAGATATCAGAGTTGTGTATGATGAACCTACTGCCATATTTTGTGATAACTCAAGTGCTATAAATATTTTTAAGAATATGATGTTACATTCAAAGACAAAGCATATATCTATCAAGTACCACTTTTTGAGAGATAAAGTGAGTGATAAGGAAGTCAAACTGGAGTATGTGCCTATTAAGAAGCAGATTGCATACATTTTTACTAAGCCTTTTCCCAAAGATACTTTTGAGTATCTCAGAGAGAAGTTAGGGGTGATTACCCTTCCTAACTAGAACTAAGATGCATAGTCTTTGCATCAGTTTGTGCATTCATAGTCATATCTTGATTCAGATTGATGTTGTGGTGACTGCCCAGGGGGAGTAGTCGGATGATTCGGATATGTGGTTCAGAGCTTGTGTACCTTTACCATTGATTTCAAAGGGGGAGAAGAGTAATGTGAAAAACTATGGAAGAGCTAAAAGTAAGGGGGAGAAGACAATATGAGAAGAGCAATGTGTAAAGGTGAGATTGTTTGAAGAAGAGTTAGTTGTGTTGATGGTGTGTTTTTCACATCATGTGTTGCCATCAATGCCAAAGGGGGAGATTGTTGGATGTTGTGGTTGATTTTTTGATATGTGGTTGTCATTTATGTCAATACTATTAGCATAAATGTCTTTAAGACTATATATGTCGAGGATATTGAGAAAATTGTAATAAATATGTTATAGGTTGTCTATGAAGCAGTGAAGATCAGTATGGAGGAAATTTCAGTATGTTGTAAACTCGATATTGCGGATTAAAGGGTTTGTTCTCAAGCCTATCTAGTTTATACTTCATAAGTTTCAGAGGTGTGCATGAAGATTTGAGAAAGTTATAAGTTTATGTGTTCTGACAGTTATTTTGTTACTGCAAGTGGTGTTCATGGAAGAAGACAATAGGATTCTAGTAATCTGAGTTGTTACGTATGTTCCTGTGGTGTTCATGGATGTTTCTAGATCATGTTCTATCTATGTTGCACATCCGCATTGATCATTGTTCTCATGATCTGAAATTTTCTCTTTTGTGTTCATGTTTTTCATGTTCATGGCCAACAAGGTGTTTGAAGCGTGTTGTGGATCTTCGAGGAAGAATCTTTGAAGGTTTTTTTTGTTCGGGGATATTGTTTTAGGTCTCTACTATGTTATGGCCGACTTTGGTTGATGTGCATTGATAATATTTATTGTTTTGGGCCGACAATTTGCATCCATTCTATTATTTTGTTGAAGCCGACATAAAGAAATATAATTTCTTGTTGCGGATATATATAAGCGATTGTTTATCTCATTTGAGACATGTGTGATGTGAAGTGTGTGAGTTCTATGTGCGAATAAGGTTTAGATCATTTGAAGGCAGAGCAGAGTGTGAAGAAGAGTGAAAGAAAGTAAAGAAGTGTTCATGTGCTTAACCGGAACTGTACTCAGGCATTAGCAGATGCTACTTTCTCAGTTCAAATTCTTCATATGGTTTTAATCTGAATATTTTTTGTAAGACAGCGAGTCTTCCTTTGAGCAGTGAGCTCTAGGTAGTGCATCTGAATGCATGTGCATTCCCCATATATTTTTCTTATACTTTTAACAGGGTATAACTTGTGGATTAACCTCCACCGTGGTTTTTCCCCTAACAAGGTTTCCACGCAAAAAATTCTTGGTGTTATCTGTGTTTCTGATGTGTTGTTGATTTATGCTTTCACTGTTATTAATCATATTTGAGATTAAAGGTTAATAAGTTAAATAAGTTTGAAAATCTGTGACAACTGATTCACCCCCCCTCTTAGTTGTCTGCCCTTGTGTTGCCAACAGATCCAAATAAAAATTTATAAGCTCAGAGGTCCAAATGGGAGATCTAACTTCAAATAGAAATAAAATGCACATACAACAAAATTTGGAAAAATGAAATACACCATTGCAAAGTGCTCGGAATCAATTTTTTGATAATATCTTGTTTTTGAAAAGAACACTCCTACATCAAAAGATATGGGCCCCAAAAAAACTACCCTATTAGGGCCTTCAGGGCAAAAAAGCTAAGCCCTTGGAGGCTTGGCATTGGTCACCCATATGACCTCAAGCTTTCTCTATAAAAAAGACCACCACCCTGGGTAGTGACATTGCTTAGGTGGTGGTGGTTATGGAGCGATGGTAGGTTCCCAACACCACTCACTGGATCTTAAGCGCCCATCACTGGCAATGTGACCATAGGAGTGATTGTGGGTCACAAAAAAATGAAATTTTTAATTTAAAAAATCCAAATTTTGGAACTCCATCAACTATCGTACCTCTTGCATAGACGATGACACAAATTCTATGCAAGTGATTAAATATTTGTCATCAAATATGTCATGATCTATTGATGACTATTGATGCTTTCCTTCGATTGTACCTTACACTACATTCTGCATAAGCATTGTACAATATGGATTTCATATGATTGTATGAATGAAAACAATGACAAGAGCCTAAAAAATTCCTCTAAGGGCTTGGGGTAAAAGTATTTGATTTGGATGAATTGACAGTCAATTGTAGGGTTGTTGGGCCTCCTATACATGATGACTAGGTTTTTTTTAACCCAAAAAGCTCCAAAATTACAACTACCTCCCAGATCTGGCAACCACTTCCCAACTTCAAACCCTCATAGATATGGCCTCACATGTTCGATTTGAATGAAACAAAAGGCAAAAATTTCTTGGACTCCCTAAACTCAATGGTGAGCTTAGATTTGCACCAACATGTACAAAAAATAAGCTTGAATATCAAACCACAAAGAGAAAAACCCAAAATATAGTATTCCTGTCATTTTTTTCTAATTCTCCAGGTCATCATATGATGTAAGAGAAGAGCATACTCAACTTTTTAAGATCCACCTATATTTTTAATCTGTCAATAGCTCATGCACAAGATCACCCTTAGATCTAAGGAGTTTGTAGACTTGAAGCTCGGATACCATGTAGGAGCTAAAAATTATCTCACACACTAGGATCGCCTACAAAACAAAAGATAGTGTTTCACAAGAGAGTATGACAATATAATAGCTTTCTTGAAATGATATGATACAAATGTATAAGAGCCTTTCTTAGATAGGGAAGGTGAGAAATAATATTAAACAGTATCATGACATATGTGTTAATCCTATAACATGTGACAACTAACATAACAAATATTAAATGACCTAGGACACAAGAAGTAAATGGCATAAGATAAGATAAGATTAAATGATAACTAAGACTTCTATAAATATTCCTGTGACCTAAATAAACTTAACCTATGAATAAGACCTACTAGTAGACTAGGTCGGCAAAATACCATATTCACACCAACATAAATGACATTTATTTATTAGCTAAGGTTGGTTTTGAGTTTGTAGGTGGATTTATTTGGTTAGGATTGGAGGTTAGAATGATTTGATTTGAAAGTGGTCTCAAAGTTTATACCTTTTTTTTTGGTTTGATATGGATGGTTAATTTCCCTACTTAAGATAGGAAAGTTCTAAAGCAATATTTATTTGGTTTGAATACTTGAATACTCATAATTAAGATAGGAAACTTCTTAAGTAAGCTCTTGATTAGGATTGGGTGTGATGTTTTGATTTGGGATGATATATTTGATTTAGTTGATTCACTACTTAAGATAGACAAGTTATTATGTGAGAAAGGATGATGATTGGGTTTGGTTTAGGTCTTGATTTGAAAACAAATTCAATTTGGGTTGGATAAGAGTTTTTAGATTTAGATTTTTATATGAAAATTTGGATTGAGCTAGTGGATTTGGTTTAACTTTTGGTTTGAATGTGGATGGGTTTGATCTTGATTTAGGATTAAGATTAGCATGGGGAATCTTGGATTTGAAGTTTGATTTATGATAATGGATTTGGATTATGGTTAGGATGATGGATAAATGTTTGAAGTTTAAAAATTGGATTAAACTTGGGATACATTGGTTTTGGAGTATAGTTGAGGTGATGGATGTTTGATTTGGCATATGTTGGGAGTTGTGCTTATGATTGTGGATTTTGATTTCAACCTTTGCAAGAGCATTTTGTGGTGGTCAAATTGATTTTGAGTTTGGGAGTGATTTGTAATTTTTTGGGATTTTAAGGATGAACATGGGTTTCATGTAAGAAAACATGCCATGTAAATGAATGGCCTAGATTATTCAAGTAGGAGTGAATGATTTTGATCCCACCAATATGCCTTATCTAGGCATGGAATGTAGGACACATGAAGAGGTACTAATCAATTCTGATCACACAAAGGCATGAGGGGAGAGCATACACAATTTAAAAATATATTTCTAGAGGCATGAGGTGAGTAACTTCCTAGGGATAACCACTTGCTAGTGCATCACAACCTATCATGGTTGATAGGTCCTATCTAGGATGTATAAGCTTGCTAGAGGATGTCCTTGATATAACTGAAGGTATGTGAGGCTAGGGTCTATGAAATTGGGAGTATGTCTATTAGCTTGGTGCAAGAGGGTAACCCACTTTGCACCTTTTCTTTACAAAGCATATAGTTCTTGCAAACTTAGCCTTGAACAATGAATGTCCCTAATGAAAAATTCTTTCTATTTTCTTTCAACTTTGTATGCCTCAATGAAATAAAATAATTCAATTTGTCCCATTGGTCATGAAATCCAAGGTAGGAGTACCAAATGAATGAAGATTGAGTGCTTTTTATCTCTAAGATTACCTTGCAACACAAAGAGATAGCATACACAACTTGATCCCTTGGGATTAAAATAAGAAAAAAGATAACAAAATAGTGTTTTTGATCTCCAATTTCACCTTTTAGTGCGAGGAGAGATATACACACTAATTTATCCTCACAAGAATGACACAAATACTCATTCTCTTAGAAAAATAGGTGTGAATAGATTTAGTGGTAAATTATGGGTCCTTCGATAAGAGAAACTACAAAAAATGAGTTAGTAGTTTCTCAAAGGAATTTTGAACTAGTAGTAAGCTACATGAATAAAGTTTTAGGTTGCAAGAGATGATTGATTAAATGCTCAAACCCCAAGGAAGTAATAAAATTATGGGAATAGAATGGATAAACTAACAAAAAGACAAAAATGTCAAGCCTAGAATAGAAACATTAAAGGATAAATAAAAATGTTGAAAGGCAAATTATTTTCTTACTAGTGATTACTTGTGAATGAATTGATGGATGGATATAGAGGTGTCAAACTATGAGAAAATAAATCAAATAACTTGCACAAATTGAACTATGTAACCTAAAGAGAAAAATAAAAAATGATAGAAAAATGCCCAAAAAAATAGAAATTTGCATGGGTAGGTTAGTGATGATGATGAAAAAGTAGATTAGCAAGCTAAGCAACTAGAAAAAACTAGAAAATAGAAAGATGAAAGTCCAAAGTGAAAAGATGAAAATATAGGGTCAAGGATAGAGATATCAAATAGTGAAGTGTAGATGCCACATGATAACAAAATTGTTAAAGTATGGACAAGTGCATTGATTGTGACAAGGGCTAGAAGAACACAAATAAAATTTCAAAAATTAAGGTTAAGATGCACTACAAAAGGTCAAGTGAACAAGCAAACATGTTAGATTAAAACAGGACTACAAATACATAAACTAAAATCCCCTAAAATGATAGGAATGACTGATTGATGCTAAGGATAGAGATGTCAATCCTTGAAATGGATATGGCATGAGAAAATATAGATGGCAATGCAGGAAGCATATATGTTGAACCAAAAAAAAATCCTAAGAAATCTAAGATATTTGTAAAATATAGGGTTAATATACACTCAACTAGTTAGGACAAGCACAAAAATAGATAAATGGTTAAAAAGCCCTGCAAAAACAATCCAAAAGAGTTAAAATTATTTTAAAAAATGATAAAAACATGTCAATTCTTTCAAGTTTCTATGTTCCTACAATATAGATGAATACACCATGTTGAGGATGGATGCATTAGAATTTGTAATGTAGATGTTAAAAATAGTGGACATGCAAAACTAATAATTTACAACAAAAATTTCATAAAAACAATACAAAATATTGATAGTTAGGGACATAGGTCCCATTGAGTGTGCCAAAATATGATTAAGTAGACATGAAACAAAAACAAAATTAAACATTGATTTCATGCTCAATTGTCATATCTAATTGAGCCTAAGAGGCGAGAGTGCCCAAAATAAAAGTCTCAAAATAAGTCTCTCATAGGCATCTTGTTTCACATTAAGAGTCTGGATGTGCTAGAGATTTTGGATGAGAGAGTGATGGTATGTTCATGCTTGCATTAGCATAATAACCTTACATTTATGAAGTTTAAATGAAAATAGCCCAAATAACATGGTATTTACAAACTTTTGAGATGATGGATCAAGTGATATGATTGATTTTGGAGATCAAGGATGTAGATTGTTTGAGAGGTTTGGAGCCATGAGAGACCTCCAAGTGGAACCTTGAAATTTTTACACAAAATGAGCTTCATGATTCAAGGATATTTGGATGGTGGAGCTCTTCTAGGAAAAGGATGAATGGTGAGGATCAAAAAGGACTTTTTTGGAAAACCAAAATTTCATTTTTTGAATTTATGTGAAGGGCCGAGATCTTCTTGATAAAATAGATGGACAAGATTGCATAAGAGAACATTTTGGAGAAGTGGGAAGCATGGGCTATGTACATGCATGACATGTGTAAGTTTGACCATGGCTTCTGCTTGCTTAGGAATGTGCAAGTGGATTTATTAGCTAACTAATGGTTTGAAAGAGAATTTTGAGAATTAAATAAATAGTTTTTGCTTATTTAATTTTTGGAAGATTGGAATATGAAGAGTGGACTTAATTAAATAAATATTAAATGAATTTATTTAATTAAGATGGACTATAGAGGGAAAATGGCTAGAATTGTAAATTAATTGAATAAATGATTGAAATTTATTTAATTTATGCTTGAAAGATGGTAGGAAAGATTAATTAAATAATTATCTTTATTTAGTGATGCAGTTGTGGTTGGGGGGCCTTACCAAGCTACCCAACTATGTAGCCAAACCTCATAAATGCCATCCACAATAAGAATTTATCACAAAATCAATGATTTCAACAATATTTTATTCATTTGCAATAGGGTATAATAATTACAATAGGAACATGCAATGCATGCCCTTACAACAAACATGGGCATTCTAAGCATTCACAACAAACTCACACGGTTCGGCTAGAACCAAAACCATTCTATGGTTCTTCTTCCCAAACTTTCGAACACCCTTTTACATTGTTCTCCCTCTTTTATATCTTTGCATGTGGAATTCCAACCAACATAAGAGGTAGTTCAATTGATCGAGTTCTTGATGATTTTCAATAGTTGAATCATTGTAGAGATGCAAAAGTGCAATAGCACATTGGAATTTTGCAAGTGTAGATGCAGAACAAAGGTCCATAAGGTTCAAATGACCTCAAAATCCTTGCAAGTGTAGTTGCAAGATGGAATTCTATAGTCAACAAATTCAATTGAATGAAGTTCCACTTTGGTTCAGTTGGATGATATTTTCTCACAATCCATACTGAATGATGTCATCGGATGTCATGTTGACGTCATATGTGGATCCAAATATCGGAACTAGTCCATTACATAGCTAGGTGTAGTTCACTATAATTTCTCCACAAGTCTTGATTGTCACAAAAAAACTCTAGTAACATGCAGTTGTAGATAAAACTTCCATAAAAGTTTAGATGGTGTCAAATTTCCCACAAATATTCAGGTGGAGCCAAAGTTCCCGCAAACTTCAAATTCCCTTGAAATCTTTGTAAGGTTGAATGGCACCATGATTCCCACAAACCACTAGGATGTTGAATTCTCGCACGATGAAAGAACTCATTGGAACATATTCCAAATATAAGGTGTAGTTCACCAACCATTTCTCATAAGTGTTGATGGCAACAAAAGACCTGCAAAATATCCTAATGCATATGAACTCCCTACAAAATGTAGATGGCACAAAAACTCCCACAAACATCTGGATGCACATGGACTCTCTGCATGATCTGATGATGTCACTTTGCGGGAAAATCTATATGAACCGGCCAAGTATCAACTAAAACAAAGTTTTGATTCACTTAGGATTTTCCACCAAGTTTCAGTTGTGGTTTGAAAACCTACAACCTGTAGCCATCTGAAACTCTGCAATCATTTGTTTCACATGTATAACTCTGCAAATGTTCGGTAGTAGGTTGAAAACCTGTAAGATCATAACTTGTTCAATTTTCATCATTTTTTCATCAAATTGAAACTAGATACCCATTTGGGCCTTCTACAAGATAAAGTCTTCACTTGGCTGAATTTTTCTTGAAAATTTCTCGAAAAGAAGACTGGCAAAAACCAAGTGAAACACACACAAAATTGAACTGAAACTGAAAGCTAACCTGAAATATTTTTGGTTGATGCAAGATTGCTTGTGGACTTGGATGCTCCTACATCATTTAGTTATTGCTAGAAAGAGATAAGTCAAGATAAATTAGGTGATGTTAAGATGAATTTAGGTTTCTACTAATTGATTTGATATTAGGCTACAATCAATTATATGCTCATGAGAATGATGTACACAAAATGGATTTTAGATGTCATTATGAACACTTTAAGTTTTTTGCCATGCCATTTGGTTTGACTTATGCACCAAGCACATTTCAATCCATGATGAATCAAGTATTCAATGGTTAATTGAGAAAAAATGTACCCCAATCATTGAAATTCCAAAGAAATGTGTTATATTTGTGAAAAATATAAATATGACTTTGGAGCCACTAATATTTTACTTGGGCCATGTCCTTAGTGCTCAAAACATGTAGGTGGATCAACAAAATATTTAGGTTATTCTAGATTGGCCACCCCTAGTGCATTAACATAGTTGAGATGATTCTTTAGTGTATTCAACTACTATAGAAGATTCATTAAGATGTTTTCAAAACTAGCAACACCCTTGACTAGCATGACAAATAAAGGAGCTTTTATATCAACAAATACAACATAAGAAGCTTTTGATAAGCTTAAGGAAGCAATCAACGCATGCCTTGTACTTGTCATACCAAAATTCTCACAACCCTTTATGTAAATGTGATGCTTTAGTAGAGGGAGTTGGAGTTGTTCTAACACAAAAGGAGCACCTCATAACATTTGAGAGTATACAGTTGAAAGATATAGAAAGGGGATATATTTGTGGTTAAAATAAACCACAACAAGCTGAAGTGCTTCATAGGTCAACAAGACCTTAATGAAAAACAACAAAAATAGGTAAGCAAGCTGCAAGCTTACAATTTTGATATAGAATATATGAAGGGTAAACAATATTATTGTTGATGTCCTTCCTCGAATTCCCACTTTTTGTTCTATTTTTTCTATATCTAGTGATTGGAAGGTTGTTTTTATAACTGAATATGATAAGAACGCACTTTCTACTAACATGTTAGACAAGAGTGTGAAAATGACAAGTATGTGACAACAAATGGTGTCATTTTATATAAGGATAAAATATTTAGTACCTAAACCTAAGATGGAAAAGAAGATTTTGAAAGCATTGCATGATGCACCCATGGGTTGTCACCCTATATTCTACAAGAAATAGAATTAGATTAGAGAAATAATCTCTTGCAAGGGCCTAAAAAAATGTACTTCGATATGTCAAGAAGTGCAAAATTATCAACAGAACAAGGCAAAACATGTTTTTCTTGCAAGATTATTACAAGCATTAACTACTCCTAATTCGAAGTAGGAGAGCATATCTATGGACTCCATCACAAGCCTTCTAGAGCTAAATAGCAATGATTGTATTTATGTGATTGGAGATAGATTAACAAAGTATGCACACTTCTTTGTCATTCTTGTAGATTTCAAAGCACACCAAGTAGTTGATTTATTTTTCATAAAAGTGTCTAGGTTGCATGGCTTGCTAAAGAATATTGTTAGTGACACACTCAATAGATTCATTAGCTCCTTTTGGTAGGAGTTACTTGGTTTGAATGGTACCAAGCTCGTCCTTAGTACTAGTTAACCCACAAATAGATGGTTCGATGGAGATCATGGATAAGTGGGTTGAAGGGTATTTGAGAAACTATTTAACAAATCAATAGATGGCGTGGTTTAAGTGATTGCCCTGAGTATTGATACAACACCACCCAAGGCATGCCTAGCATGACTCTATTTTTGGCATTGTATGGATATAACACACTAACTTTCACTATTTTGGTGTTCATGGACAATTTACTAGCTTGTGACCATTAAGACTATCAAGGTAACTTCTATTTAAATTTTAAATTGTATCCTTCAACTTTGTTTTTTGTAAATTGCAATTATTAGATATTGTCCAAATTTCTAATATTTAATTCAATTGTGTCTTTAATTTGTTTGTAGGTGTTGGGGGCTTGAGGCCTTTAGTCAAGGTTTCACATTTTATGAAGAGAAAGCAAAACCCAACAAGATATATATATTAGGCCATGGACAAGGCCAAGGAGGCCATCCCAAATTATTGCAAGGAAGATCCAACGAAGTTCCAACCTATTTGAAACATTATTGATAGGATGTGTAACAATTAGCTCATTAACCCATTCATAAACTGGCCTACTACTTGAATCCCAATTTTTCATTCTCACGAGACTTAAGGATATTGATGAAAAGGTTATGGATATCTCTCAACTTGTATTTTGAAGATATCATCTAAAGTTGAGGTTAAGGACCTAATAATGACAAAGTTGCAAAGATACAAGGATGTTGAGGGGACACTCCTTGCTACACCATTAGCCATTTTAGGGAGAACCAACAAAGCACTAGCTAACAAAAATAATTCAAAACTTACTCTACTTCAAATCTTTGATGTGTGAAATTATTGCTTGAAAACTTGTGAATGTTTTCTTTTGTAATTATTTGATGGGGAGATTGGGGTGAAAAAACTCCAAATTGCCAAATGCTAGCCCTTCAATTTTTGTCTCAACCTTGTGGTGCTTATGGGTTTGAATGCAATTGGAGTTTCTTTGACTCCATTCACATGAATATTTGCAATAGATTGACACAACAATGCCTCAATGACCTTGTCTTTGTGCAATATAACCTTTGCTTTCTCTCAAAAAAGATGGAGGGCTCAATTATTAATGAGACAATTGCCTTAGACAAAATTGAACCATATAGAAATTAGTTTATCCTTCATAAGGACATGTTCACATGAGACAAGACTACCAAATTTGAGAGAAGTTGAAGATGATGCAATAGAAGTAGAAGTGGCAGGCATTGTATTAGAGGAGATCATGGCTAAGAGTGGGGGTGGTCCTAATGAGGAGTCATTACCTTCTAGTTTGAGGGTAGACCTAGTTCCCATGTCACCGTAGACATAGAGGAGTAGGACCCCAACCATGACTAGAATGTATATGGGTAAAAAAACAGAACAAAAAAAGTTGAAACTTAAATTGAATTCTTATTTTTTACAATGATTTTGTGATTCATATCATATTATCATTTGTTGTATTTGCATGTTTACGTGATATTGTAATCCTTTTTATTCAAATCTAATAGAAAACACTTCCCCAATTTTCTCTAGTCTCATTTCGTATATTTTATATTTGTATTTTACATGATATTTATATTTTTTAATTTTTTGTAATTTGTCAAATTTTAGCCGAATCATTGAATCTGAGTCAAAACTAGGTCTGCTGAATTTTGCAAAGTCACAAGTTCTGAAACTATATTATGGATAAATGTCATCATAAAAGTAAAAATCATTGAAACACTGGCCTTCTACTAGTGGCTTCAATGCAAAAAATTAAGTACCTTACCTGCAAAACTGTATAACATGCTACAATAACAATGAGTAAGATAATAAACCCTTACAGTTTTCTGAAATTTTAAGAAGGAACTGTATTCCTTTCGTAAACCATCTATGTTTATATATTCCCTTTAAATGGAAGGGTACCAAATGAAAAAAATCTATCTCACCTAAGACAAAACTATTAAGAAAAAAAAAGCATTCAAATATGTTTAAATAATTGAATAACTTCTTTGTCCATCAAACTCAATAATCCAATTCTGAAAAAAGCTACATAAAATCTCGGTCAAATAGACGGAGTCAAGTTCCATGAGGATACTTTAGGAGATCAAACAACAGCTCTTACACCACCGTATCAGAACTGGGTTCCAAGGCTATCATCTTTGATACCCTTCTATCCATTGGACATTTTTCAATCCAATTCCAGGAATCCTCACTCAAATTATATGTACAGACTTCACGACTTGCTTTCCTTCTCAAGCACAAGTAATTCTCTACTCCAATGCACTCAAACTCATAGAAAAAGGGATGTCTCCACCGAGGGTCCTGGCAAAGAGATGGAGGCATCCTTGTAATCTCCTTCCAATTCCAATTAGACGAGGAAGCCTCCTCCTTCTGTAGCAGCCATACTATTCCATCTTTCAGACACCAATTGCCTGCAGGGGAATTGGCCACGACTGCTCCTAGAAGTAGAACGGTGGAACCACATGTAACCATATGCCACTTACATTTGTTAAGTGCCCTTGGTAATGGTAATAATGTCATGCTTGACAAACCCTCTTGCAGGTTATAGATCATGGAATATGCCCCAGGCATTGTTGTAACACACACGAGAACATCTTTGCATAAGACTATGCCATGATGCCGGGATATTGAAACATTGTTAGGTAGCTCAAACACAACCCTCCATAAATTATCTAGAGAATCGTAGATTTCTATGTTGTTCGCATTTGTATACTTGTCATGACCCACAGAAACCACTTTGTAGATTTCTCTATTGCTCCCATCCACAATCCCTGCCACCGTGGCTTTTGGCATTGCTTTTGGCATAAATTTCATTGGAGGAAGATTAAAACATGTTTTCATGAGAGGATTGTAAACACGGAGTCCCCCTTTTCTCATCAGGCGCGGCCCTGTTCCTGATCCATAGTAATATCTCCAAATACCTTTAACCGCATTAACCTCTTTCAGAAACGACAAAGAGAAATTCTCCCATGTTCGTCTGAGGAAGGAGTACGCCATTGGCTTTCCATGTCTTTTATAAAGAACCAGCCACGGACAATTATTGGGCATTTGAGCCCAAAGAGATAAATATCCAGTAGAAGATAAGCGAGCCTCTGTAGAGATATGTTCCTGTGGAAGCTTCCTGGATGTGGTTTCAAATATGTGCTGTGGCGCCTCATTTGAATCAGCATCCCCATTAACTGTAACACATTTTTTGCCCGTTGTCCTCGTATGTTTGAATGCATTAGATGAGAATGAGAAATCCATTTTCTCAACTATCTCTGCGCAATCAATGTGTTTCCACCTTGTAAAAATAATGGGTAGTTGCTTCAATAAATTTGCTTGCATTAAGTGTAGATTCCATGCTTTATAGCGTGAGAAAACCAATTACAAAACATCATTAAGTGGGGAAAAAAAATTCCTAACTACAAGATTTATCTATACAAACTTTTCATACAAAGCTTGGCAACATTCATAGGCAGCAAACTTAGATCAATTTTATTGACCATGCACAAAGTAAAACTTGATAACAAAAAATTGAGACATCATTAATCTTCATTTTCATGTGTAGCAACTGGTAGTGTATATCCTGCATGGAAAGAGCTAAGTGCAGTAAAAGATGAAAATGAATATTCTATAAAAATAGTAGTCAGAGATGGTAGTAATGAATATTCAATTTAATCTCAATCATCTAAGCAAAAGGCCTGAATGGGTACACCTGTTTCTTGAATATAATAAATAAAAATCTAGATCTACCCATATGCAATTAACTCTCCAAATTGTGGTGTTCTCCAATGCAATCATCAGTCAAATTTGTAGCCAGCTTACTTTAAGGAAAAGTCTATTATTTCTCAGATCCGGCAGAAGCAAATATGACTGCAAGTACAAAGACCTTGCATCTGCCCTTTATACCACAGACAATATCATCTGATTTTCATACCCCACATGCAGGCATTTCCCAATTTGAGCTTGGTGTATATTTAAGTAAGAGAAAGATATATGGAACCAAAAAATCATGTAAAAAGCTTCTGAGAGATCAACATTTCGAGGTGAAATTTTACAAACCAACATTGTCCCATCTGAAAAGAAAGTTAAACCATTACACTTCACGGATTTAGTAGGTTCGCTCAGTAGTTAGTAAGTCTTGCACACTACAGTCATTACTTCGAGAAGAAACATAAGTGATTTTCACTGGAGAACTATTATTTCCAGATTTAGGAGCAACTGCATTCATAAAAATCCTGTCAGGGCATTTAACTGATTGTAACATAGCTTCTTGTATGCAAAGATCTTTATCAGTATGAAAGGTTTGAGAGTCGCACTGCAATGGTTAAGGGTATCAGCACCCACAATATGTACTGCTCTCTTGCTGGAACTCAAATTTGGGATCTGGAACCTTAAAGGGGGAATATGGCTCCTATTTCCAATGTGCAGATGGTCCCATGAAAATTGCAAACCCTGCAAACAGGAAAACTAAGGTTGAACTCACATGGAAGGGGCTATGGCTCCTAGCTTCACATTGCAGGGGGGGGCCAATGAAAGCTACCTTGTACAGTTGCAGGCTTCAGAAAGAAACATGGAGCAGCCGTTCTTGTAGCTGGAAACCATAATCAAATGTTCCCAAGGAGGTGCCATCAGACATTGACTAATTACCTCTTCCCGGTAAAAATGTTGATTAGAAAATTTTTAAGCCTCTTCCCTATAAAATGACTCCACGCAAAACTAGATAATGGTCCCAAGGAAAGGAAGATTCTAAATTTTCATATTACCTGTAAAATAGTTTGACACTGCAAGGGAGCCTATGAAAACTGCCTTATGAAACTTGGAGCAACTATTCTTGTAGAAGGAAACCATAACCTAGAGGTCCCATGGAGGTGCCATCAGACATTAACTAAGAGGGTGATACTTACAAAATTAAGAATCCATTTCCCTGTAACATAGTTTCATAGAAAATAGATAGAGACCCCATGGAAGGAAGGATTCTAAAAATTCCTATTCCTTGTAAAATATTTTCACACTGAAGGGAACCCATGAAAGTTGCCTTGAGCAGCAGCAGAGTTCAGAAAAAAACTTGGAACAGCCGTTTCGTATAGCTGGAAACCATGACCTAGATAACCCATGGAAGTGCCATTGGACATCTGAAGTACGTGGGTGATGCTTAGGAAATTTGGAAGTTCATTCCATGTAAAAATGGAAAACTGGATGGTGGTCCCATGGGAGGAAGGATTCTAAATTTTCCCATAAATTAGATAGTTGTCCAACAGAAGAGAGATATCTAGATTTTCTAAGAAAGTGCTACTGTTTAGAAAATGCTACTGGGAAACTGTAGAGGCAATTCGCATGATTTTGATTTCATGACAGTTAAAATCCATTGCTTGCCTTCCACATTTTTAGTAAATGGGTGCTACTTGGCAGACGCTTATCCTAAAATTTTCCTTGACTTCCATGGAACAACTTCTACAAACTCCCCCCACTTCCTCCAGCACCCTCTCCCTCTTACCCTTGCTCCCCCCAGCCCCTTAAAAAGGCCCCCAAAAAGGAGCCCAAGCTTCCTTCATGGGATTCATCCTTCACATTTTCCATACTGCTGAAGTATTTTCTGAATTACGCTAAAATAGCGGAGTAAATAATTTGTAAAAGGAAATTAAACAAAGAATTATATATCTGCCATTTGTTACAAACAATTCTTGAAATAATTCGATACCGCTAACCAATCTCTGTACAGATTCAAATTGCTGCCTGTATTTTTATTTTTAGTTTTAGTTTTTTGATATAAGATACATTGAAGCTAAGAGAAATACAGAAAGAAAGGAACAACTTACTATAACATGAGCGCTGCAATGTGTCCTCTGAGAACAGCCCAGCATAACAGACTATTTTATCAGTCTAGGGTTGGAAAAGTACTGACGAACACTACGATGATATCCATTCTATCCGAAATCTGTCCGAAGATAAGTTTAGAACTTAATTACAGAGTTATCGAGCAATAATAAAATGAACGACACAATCTCGTGAAGTAGGTTATGTATTCAATTCTTATATTTTTAAGCCCTTGACCTTAACTAGGTAAAAAGGGATTACCGTACTGTTAAATTTTTAAAAGCTTGAATCTATTATATTAATTTACATAAAGTTATAAGGTATTTTGTTCAAAGTGTGGATGAATAGGAAACACTGCTTGAGTATCTAAGTTTTTTTTTTGCCAAGATCAATTAGGAAACTTTATTGGCTCTAGAAAAGGATACCAATAATTATGGGCATTGGGAAGAGAGTAATTATGAGGTGATGATGAATGAATGTTTTTAATTATGTCTACGAGACCAAACAGTTTATATGATCCACGATGAGAATCTAAACTTCTTGCATGAACAACATTAAGATTTGTTGCACTCACGATGTCCACTTTCAATATAAGACCATGTCATATGGAAATTAAGAGTTCTTGGGTTAACATCACAAGGGTTGTTGGTTTTATAGCAAATGAGGATGTAAAGGTGTTAGTGTCACATGCTTGATGCCATATCTATAGCATAAAGTAAAGATCTTAAAAATGTGAACATAAAAACTAATCTTGTTTTAGAGATAGAAAATAGTATGGTTTTTTACTTTCTATGGATGAAAAGAAATCTTATTATGCACTATATTGTATTGTCTTGGAGGTAATAAAGTAGAATCTTACAAAAGAAACATTTTCCATTGAAAACAAAAATTGGATGAAAGGATTTGACATAGTAGTGAATCCATTAACATGAGTGCTACGATATATCGTAGAACCAAAAGAGGTGTCTAAGAGATTTTGGTTGGTTGCAAGATTCACAAATAGGATTTAGCATGTTCATGTACAAAATTTTGATTCGTACAAGAAGGCTTGGCATAACAAACATCAAGTCTATAAAGCCCTTTAGGCTTTTCAAATCATGGTAGACCTTTGGGTCCATGCTAAGTAGTAAAGTTGAGATTTCAACACTACTTAAGCATCTCATAAGGTGTGGGCTTTGGAGAAAGCTATTAATAACTAAGAAAGGTTTTATACATAACAAATTTATATGTATATATAATTAATAGCATCATCACCACTAATGGAACACTTTCATGCCAATTGTATGGCTGGTGTCATCAATGCAAAACCATATGAGTCTCATTGTAAAATTTTAAAAAGTCGCTATAGTTAAGGTGGAATTTAGCCTTAGTTTGGTTAGTGCCAAACCTAGGTAGCTTTATTGAAAAGTTTAGCAATAGTTCTTACACCTTATCTAAAATTTGAATGCCTTATTGGAATTTTAGGAAAGGACACTCCATGAAATTTGATAATGGAGGATCACAATAATGAATAGGTATTGACTAAAAGACCTATTCAAAACGTGTCACCCTCCCAAAAATCTAGGGCTTAATGTTTGACAATCTTTTTAAATAATTTGAGTCAAAAATATACTCAATATTATTGGTGTACAAGCAACAAGAAGGGTATGAAACCCAATTCTCTTCCAAGTTATATAGTTATAGGTCTTTCAAACAATATCCCTTTGAGGTCTTTATATGTCCAAGTGAATGCATCTTTGTACTTCATGAATATATTGAATGATATCACCTTTAGTATGGGGTCCCAATCATCTCCGACCAAGATTGTATTTTGGTTTTTCTTCATCCCCTAAGTTTATCTTTTTCATCCTTGGTTCATCGTAGTTGATTATTTTGTCTCGTTTGAACTTGTGCATTGTTGTATAATTTAGTTTTTCTACTCCCTCCTTTTATTCTCTATACTCAAAAATATATGTCTAACTAGTCAAGGTTTTGTCTTCTTCTTCCTAAATTTCTCTAATTTGTAGCATGTTGCACTCTAGATGGAACACCTCGTAGCCTTCCATCTTCCAATGGAATAGACCATTGAGAAAACTCATCTCATCCTTAGAGAAACTCTCGAGGTCAAGTACCCCTTCATCATTAGGTTTCATAAACCTTCTTTCTTTGTTTGTATTTGATTCTCCTCCATCAAACTTTGGCTCGAAGGATGCCAATTATTTGCTCATAGCTTGATTTTTCATGAATTCTTCTCATCGCACTCGATGGAGAGTGTGTTTTTTTTTCCAATGTGGTTCACCTTGGCTGCAATTAGCCACCCTCTCCCCAAAAGTGCATTATATGCCTTCTTTTGTAGTGGCATGATGACAAAGTTCAACAAAAATTATTGTGTGTTTATTTTCACCTTTTGTGCCATCACTGTAGCCAATGGTTACCATGTTGGTCAATGCCTACCAAGTGAAATGTTGGTGGCCAGAGAGTGGGTTTCTCAAGACACTTCTATATCTCCTCTGGTAGTATGTTAACTCTTGAACCTCCATCGATGATGGTATTTGTGAGTGCCTTTCCCATGATTTCCATCTATATGATGGTTGGCTTCCTCTTGATGTTCACAATGAGTAATATTGGATCAAGATCTTGTTTAACTTCAGAAAGTGGTAATACTACGTCCTTGCTTGGACTTCACCTATCAAACTTGGTTATCACCGACTATGTTTGTGATTACCACTCTCAGTTGCATGACATTATCTTTAGAAGATATGTTACCTTGATAGGTACAATTGTCTACAACATTTTTCATATGTTGTTCTTTTCTAACTCCAGCAATGATGTACTAGCTACTTCATTAGAGTTTTTCCTTTCCTTGGTCATTATTTTTTCTACTTTGGCTTTGGCCTCTCGAAGTCTTCCCTTCTTTGTACGAGGGTCTAGGTACATGACCTTCATTTGTGCTCAGGTAATTTCCAAAACCTCCTTGTCTTCCAATTCCATCACATCGATACCTTTCTACTTTGGATAGTTGGTGTCTTCGTAGTCACTCGGTCCACACCACTTACATAGCATTCCTCCTTTGTCTTGATTGTTCTGGCATTCTCTAGCAAAATGACCCCATTCATTGCACTTTTGGCATTGTATCATAGGTCTTCCTTTGGAATCATACTAGACTTAACTTCTTGGCCCACTATTATTGTACTGATCATTATTTCCTTTTCTATTATAGTACCTGTCAGGAGAAACATTATTGTTGTTAATATTTTGAGGTTTAGGAGGTGTGGTTGGAGGGATTGACTATTACCCCTGGGTGACAAGGACTTGTGTGCTTCTTCTTTTCAAATTGTACAGCTTGATGGAATGTCCCAATATAAAAATGTCATAGAATGATTTCTCTGAACAATTATTTTTAATGTGACCTTATATTTTACAATTGGTTCACCACAATTCTTTAGTTTCTTTAGGGGTATCTCTATCAGCCTTTAGTTCTTTCATCATACACATCATATATTCTTAGAGGACCTAAACAGTTTTAGATTCTCTATCACTACTCTCATTGTCATCCATCTTCCTTTCTATTTGAGAGGATGTTTTACTTTCACTCTCGATGTCCATTATCTAATTATAAGCCTCAATATATGACAATGGAGCACATTGATCAAACATGATTTAATTTTAATGTTGAGGAGTTTATTGTGCTCAATATTCCTTTTGGAAATACTAGGAACATGTGGAATATTAGTGATTTTATTTTTATTTTGTGCAACATGGTTTGTATAATGATATGCCCTACATTTTAAGGATCTTGACTTACAAAATTGTTTGTTTTCAAGATTGAATTTGATAGGAATATTTTCTTTTGTTTCTATAAGTTGTATGGGGATGTCATCCTTGTATTACAATAAGAATTAACTTATCTAACTAAGAATGAGGTTGTTCATTTTTAAACAAATAATTTTGATCATTTTCATACTCACTATAGTTGACAAAGCCATCATTATACACAAACAAACTTTCAAGTTGATCTAGATAATGGGGTTCTCCAACATAAGGATTTTGGATGCATGGGATCTTGAAGGAAAGGACTTTGTTCAATGATATTTAAACCTCTTTTGAAAGTGAGTGGTTTGGATTTTTCAAGTTGATATTGGTCAAAAGGTGCTTCTAAATGAAATATATTTGGGATAAGAGGATTTTCCATGTTTAAGATTTATTTTTCTATCATAAAGTTTTGTTATAGGCATGGATTTTACTTTGGTTTTGTTATTTGAACTAACTTAGAACAAGGGGATGGAAGAAAAAGTAGACACATAAACAACCTATCTTCTCAACTAGAGTTTTTGGCTTTGTAGGCTCATAAATATAGTTTGATGTAGTGATAAATAGTATGTCTTATTGATCTCAAAGTATTGACCACTTTTATCCTCAAGATCATACTAGGGTGCAAGAGGAGAGCATAAATGAACTACTATTCTATTTATGGAAGTATGGCTTGACTAACTTCTTAGGGATAATCATTTATTAGTGCCCTACAAAGAGAAAATTGCTAAAGGGTTACCTAAGATAGGCTTGTAGGAGTTAAACTAAGGAAGTCTATATAATCAAAGGTATGTGAGACTTGATTATATGAAATTAGGGGATTTATCTATGTATGATTGAGGTCAAATTATTCCTCACTTCACATTGTTCGCTTAATCAAAGATAATCCAAAAATGATAAATCCACCATGCTCCTTGAATTTTTATTTCCCACTAGAATACATATGTTTAGGTTGACACATGGTGATGAAATCTAATGCAAACATGCTAAAATAAGAAAATGAAGAGATATATGTTTTGATCCCCAAGACCATGAAAGAATGCAAGGTAAGAGCATACACACTCAATATTTAGGTTATGTACATGAAAAAAAATTGATTATAAAGGCCACCTCATGGATCAAAAGAAGAGAATTCATGACTCAGTCATACAAATATATGTAAAAAATAAATAAGAAATATTTTTTTATTTTTTCAATGAATGTTTAAACTCTTTAGCCAATGTAGCTACACAATACAAAAATTATTAATTTTGATTTAAATATCTTTGATTCATGATATTTACAAGCTACACTCAAATTGGACTAGTAGAAAAACAAATCTTTACACATACTAAGAAAAAGAATTATAATCTATCAAATCCAATCAATGTATTATTGTGTGTGGATGTCAAACAACCTTAATTTTTATGATAAGGAATCTCTATCCAATGATGAAAAATGTGCCACAAGAATTACATGGATCTAAAATTAATCTTGTTGATTATGGGGGATAGCTAATTAGTGAATGAAAAATCAATACCTACATCATAAAATTCTTCTATAATTTTTTTTGATAAAAATCACATTAACAAAATCAAAATAATTATTTCCCAATATTAGATGTATTAATAAAATCACTATTTCAATTGAAAAATATTAGAACTTACTTCATTTCTATGTCATAAATTGTAATATGGAGCCAATATTATTGTTTTCCTTAAAGATGCTTGAAAATATCTTTGATTAGACTAGTCAAGAACAGAAGGAGGTTGTGCGTGTTAGATTTTGTGAGAAACGAGAATCGAGCTAGGATCTATTTTTGGTCATAGATCAATACAACTCCAATCAAAAAATGATTGAAGATAAAAATAGTTGAAAGGAGAGGTTATCTTGAAAGAGATAAAATGGAGATAACTATAAGAGAATTTTGAGAATACTCACATTACTCTCACCGAACTAGCAAAGGTGACAACAAAGTGTTGTATATATAGTGTTATGTGGGAAAAATGGATTTAGGATCTAAATCATGCTTTTATCCTACAAGACATTAGGGGACACAAAAAATATCATGAAATAGCACTTGGCTACTATCCTCAAGGGAAGAGCCAAAATGGTTGATTAGGGTTTTGGTCCCCTTTTGGAAAAGGGTTTTGTCGATTTTGGATGTGACATGTGTGATCTTGTGAATGTGAACTAGATTAACTATGAAACTACAAAAAAATAATGGAAATATGGTTGAGCCCACAAAAGTGGTTTACAATTTGAGTGAGGAAGGAAAACTTCCAAAAACATGACCCATTCAAAAAAAAATCATTTTGGGGGGTTCGAGCGAACTCTAGGTTCGAATGAACCCCAAAGAGGTTCGAGTGAACCCCTTTGCATGTTGTAACCTACAATTCCCATTGTGGGAAGGGAGTTCGCTCAAACCCCTTAGGTTCGCTTGAACCCCCTTATTCCTCATCCCCCCCCTGAGACACAAAAAAAACCTAAATTTTGGCACTTTGAAGCTCAGATTGAGGATGAAAATGGAGGAATCTTCACAAACCCAACTAGAATCAGGTAGTCCTCAGAATGAGACATCCAACAAATATAATTTTAATATTTTTGGGTTTTATTATGTATTTGTTTTTTTAATTTTATTAAACATAGGTTTTTCATCAAAAATGAAGGTCTTTGTTTTGCACATGTGGAAAAATAACATATTATCAAAAAAAATTGAAAAATATGAGTGCACCAGATATTGAAGTACTTATCCAACAAAAAAATAAATGAATTTTGATATATACAAAAAAGGTTACGCGTTATACGGTCGCGCTATGTCTGAATTGTAATTGGTTTGACTTCGAAACTTGATTAAAAAAAAAAATCAATAAAAAACTATCTAAGCAAGTGGAAGCACTAGCTATCGAAGTTACAAATCTAAATTGGAAAGAATTATAATTTTATCCTTCATGGAAAAAAAATTATGCGTTATACGGTGTGCGTCACTTTTTTAAAATGTTGTTTTCTGAAAAAAACCAGTTTTTGTGGGAGATGGAAAAAGAAGTGCAATCTGATTCCAAAAATTTTGAAAAAATATTTTTAGAATCTACAGAAAAAATGTAACGAGACTCTAGTTTGCATCATCTTCAAATTCCTCACGGTTTAGCCGCTATAGGTGCCCGAATGTGAAGATTTAGTTAAAAATAATAATTTCAGTGTCTAGTTTGGCCAAAATTTGTAAACCAATATTGTGGGATCACCCATATAAAAAGGTAGAAAACTAATGAGCAAAAATTGAAGACATTAGAGAAAAGAGTAGAGATAGATGAACCTGACATTCAAATATGGGTTGAAACTATCTAGTCAAGGGTGTGAGCACCCTAGACTAATAAATGGGGATTCTATAACTTTTGAATAGGATCTGATGTGTTACAATTTGAAGGTGTTTCCCTATCAGACAACTTTGGAACTTCGTATGTTGATGAATAATTACACTTGCTTTAATTTGATGAAGGAATGTACTTGAATGCTTGATCTTAATGTTGAATCTTCAATCTTCTCCAAATCCACTTTAAATATGTCACCTGCAAGAAAGAGAGGAGAAAGGGTTATGTTGTATAGGGGTTTTCCTAATTCAAACATCATTTTGGTGTTTCCACATCTACAACATCTATGATGATGTTGGACAATGAGTTCTTACCCTAGGTCAAGTAGAGGAAAATGGATAAAACAAATGATAAATCATAAGTTTTGTAACTTACCACTTATATCTACTTTCCTTGATGGATTGAAGTCATGTCACTCATCTTATTCAAGGAGAATTTGACGCTTGATTGAAAGGTCCTACAAGTGTTAGTACTCATAGAAAAATGAACATAAATAAATCTTACATGCTGCATTGCTAACATGAAAATGCTACAAAATGATGCTTATTCTACTCTTGAATTTCCTTGACTACTTTTTAGGATGCTCAATTTCTCCAAAATGAAACTAGGTTGCCTTAGATGTTCAAATGGTGAAAAAGGCATATTTATCTACATTTCTTGATTTCTCACAATATTTATTTTGAAAAGCCAAAAAATAAATTTGAATTTATAAATATAAAAAATATTGATGGTAAAATATTAAAAATTGGGCCAAATTAGGGTGGTCAAGAGTGAGGGTGCCCTAGACCAGACCTGTTTTAGGGCTTTGATTGTCGTTAAATAAATAATTAATTTTAATTCCCAAAATCATCTTTGATATTCCAAAAATGATAATAAAATGGGAAAATAATAAGCATAATTAGGTCCAAGCACATAAGAGGCATCCAAACATAGTGTGAAATTTTCAAGGTTGACAATTAATGATACTACATTTATCCACCACTTTAGTGAGAGTATTAACTTATGCTCATGTTCACACTAAAGTAATTAAAATCTAAGAAGGGTTGTTTTATCTAAATATTTGAGAAGATGACATTGGATCTAGGGGATGCACGAGCCCCCAAGCTTAGGATCCTACTAAATAAAAATATAAATACAAAGGAATACACACACGAGGTGCAATGCAACATGATAAACACGAAGAATACACCATGAAGACACAAATTAAATGTAATGAAAATTGCTCATATAAAACAACTATGGAAACATGATGCAAACGTAAAAAAGGGGGTATGGCATCATGGACTAGAAAGATCTATAAATTCTCACTAGTATCCATACCCAAGACATCCATAAATCATAGGCTAGCAAATTCCTATATTGTTTAGATGACTCGTGGAAGGAATCATAGGCTAGTGAAGTCCAATATTCATTAGATGATCTTTATAAGAAACAACATAGGCTAGTGAAGTCTAATATTCATTAGGTGAGCTTTTGCAAAGCTATCGAATGAAAATACATAAGTGCTAGAGAAGTCTAATATTCACTAGGTGAATTCTCATCTCAACCATATCAAGAATTATAAGAAAAGCTCATTTATCTTCAAAATAAATCTAGTAAGGTGCTACAAAATATGATCAATATTTCATGAAATCATCACTAAGTTTATAGTGTGTTAACAAAGTGAAGAAAATGATAGAATGTATGAACCCTCCTTAATTAATTGCTAACACAAATCAAGAGTAGTTACCTTTAAGGTAGAATAAAATTGATATTTGAAAATGATAGGTCATCAAAGCTTGTTGGAAAACCCTATGCTCAGTGATATGTTCCCAAAAAAATTGACTCATGACAAGGATTTTTCCCCCAAAATAAAGCCATATAAATAACAAGACAGAGATAGCACATGAGGGATCCCAGATCTAGGGTTAGTATAGATGACAAATAATGTATAATATGATCATGCTCTGAATTGACATCATTCCCCAAGTACTTGTGGAACTATGAATACAAGGGAGGAATGGCACATGAAGAAAACATAAAATTCTTTTGGTTCAACATGGAAGAGAACTAAATGTATCAATGTTTTGCATCGTTCCCAAAAGGAACAAAAGAAAGACACTTATGATACAAAGAGGAATGAAGATACAAATAGAGGAATGCAACAATGTATTCATTTTCTTTGTACATCCTTGTGCTAATGGGAACAACATGGTTCATCCAAATAAAACTAACAAACACTAATACATTGCAAGTAGCACACTACTAGGAGATCACATTATGTGCAAGAACAACCAAAAATACATAAAGAGTACTACACATGTGATTCAATCTATAGAAAATCATCCACATTCCAATCTTACTCATCATAAATGAAAGGAAAACAATAAGATAAAGGAACACAAACAAGTGTGGTACAAGGAGAAGTAATAGGATCAACATGTGGTTGGTCACTCACTAAAGAGGGATCATCATGATTGCCCCCATCTAGATTCCTTTATTTTGCAAACATAAGAGATAATTCATTATGATTTTATATTTGTTCTTTCGCTTTATATTTGGCCTTATTCATGGGTCTAAGAGACATATATGTGTCCAAATTCTATACCTATTTATAGGTTGTGTATTTGTTGGACCCACAATTTACATTGAGGGTGTTAAATTTTATAAAACATGTTGCATATCTCTTGGGAGAATTGGTGAACTTGGTTCCAACCTAGAGATGTTCCTACTTGAATTGTTCAAGTTTATAAAAAATTTAAGACATTTCAACATAGGTGTCATGTAGGAATAATTTTTACTATACATAAAAAATTGTAATTTCATTTATAATTAGGATTTGAACTTTAGGTTTAAGGACTTTTGCATGCACCTCTTCTTCCCTAGGGAGGAAATTAGGATTGAAAGGCCTAGCTAATGAATCCAGGATGATCTTTTGAGTGTCACTAAGATAATATTACAATTTTGCTTATGAATTACTTCCCTCATAATTCTACTACACAGGAATATTCAAGTTATTATCCATTTTGTGAATAATTTGTGAAACGTATCCATCATCATATCAAATTTATTTTATACCTCAATCTCAAGTTTCTCCTTCTTTCCATTTTCTTACATACTATTATGTTCTAAAGTAGTACTTGTAGGAAGGGTTTCACCCTCTGAAACCTTGAAGCCTACTTTTACTTCTAATTCCTCTTAGATAATACCTAGTTGCTCTATCACTAGAACACATAAAATTTTAGCATCCAATCAATTCATTTTGCAAAGAAAATAGGTTGGTAGGAAAAACTAGCTTTGATACCACTATAATATCCCTATAAAATATGATTAAATATTTTTGGCTATTTTAAATTTTTGGATTGAATATTTAACTAGAACCTTCAAAAACTATATATTAAAGTAATGCTTACATAATATATTTGATAACTTAGTATTATGCTTCCAAATTTATTATTTAACCCAAGAATGATAGTTTGAAACCCTGACTAACGCGTCAATGGTCATTGAAGGTGTCCTTGTGGTGTGTTCCATTGGAGGTCCACATGGATCTATTCTTAAAATATTAGGTTGAGTATTTGTACTAGGTGGAATCCCTCAAATATTCTCATTGTCACTAAGCACATTAATGGCACACTTGGCATGCAAGGTGGTAGGTGGAGATGAATAATAAAAAGAGGCAAGAGTTTTAAAGTTGGGATGTCAAGGATGCCTCATGGATCATGCTTTCAATTTGGGGTTTGGGTTCAAAGGGAAGGTATATCAAAGAGAAAAAATTTAACTTCTTAGCAATGGCATATCGAGGATCAAGATTTTGTAGAGAAGTATAACTGCATGAGAAACCTCAAATTCTCAATGAGGTAAGGAGTGAAGGCAAGGAATGACTGTGAAGCATAGTAGTATGGGGAGGTTTGATACTTTGACAAAAATAGAGAGGGAATTATAGGAAGGGAAACTTTCTAACTATAATGACTTATAAAGGCTAAGATAACTTGGTATTCTCCTATACTTAGAAACCTTGGGTGCCTTATGTAGATACATGGATGAATTAGATGAAAACATATGTATAAAAAAAATAAGGAAGATGATTGAGTTAGGAAATGGGTGTTTTGGTCCACCCCATGAATCACCAAAAGAGGGGACATGACAATCCTATAATACACTATGGTTTTCATCATTTTCTAATCCACATCCATCTATGATGACAAGCAATCATCACATACTACTTTTTGTTATCACTAGTAAAGGCATAATTATAACATCATGCATAATATATGAGGCCATTTTTATATAAGTAGATATTGATAAACTCACACATATATAGTGACCAAATAGCTATAAAAAATGAATGTGACACTATTGCATGCATCTTCACATTACATAGTTCACTAACACTTACCTTGAGGTGCACCACATATTACATCGTGGGTGTCATCTATTTTCTCAATCCTCTACACAAATTGTGATGATGGTCAACCATCCCATACTACTTATGATAATCATTGGATAAGGTGTAAATTTAATAGCACGTATCACACAAGGTCATTAATAAGATTTGTACAACTTAATTTCAAGTTGGTAGATCTTGACATCATTGACCTCCATACTACTAGAAAAATTTGTTCCAACCTAGTATGGGGTAGCTCCTAGAATTGTTCAATTGCATGGTAATGGTGAAAATTTTCCAAGAACTATGATAGCATGGGTATTTCTTGGAATCCTTCATCTCCATCATATTGGTGATAATCAACTATACCCTAAGATGTAAGTGGTAGGCCTTAGTATCTATCCCCTACATGGTACTAGTGATAGCCAGTTGGAACACAATCATATCATGTATATCTCCTAGCATCATCCAACTTGTGCTACTAATGAAGTTTATCTAATCAATAAGATATATCAGATATAACCTATAATTCATCACCTATATGGTACTAGTGTCAATTGGTTATCCAGAATTGAATTAGACTTTTTTCTAACATGTGGGGTCATTGTATAGCCAGGTACACATAATTTGATTATCACAATCATTCACAAGAATTAGGTAGGTTGACTTGGTTACATACCACAATAAGTGGTTCATAAGTTACCTACTCATAAATTCCTATAGCTCTTGGGAGTAAAATTATTGTAGACACATAAAATTGACCTAGGCTTGCGAACTCAATTTTCTCATTAATTTCTCTATGTCCCTTTGACCAAACTCAACTATTAATTAAATAATGATCAATTATTTAATTAATTCACCTCTCTTATTCTTCTTGACTATTTGAATAAATCACATTTATTTAAATATGCTACTGATGTCTAAAGTCCTCTTTAAATTAAAAAAATTATTAAATTTATTTAATTAATCCACTATTCCCTCTTGACTATTTAAATAAATTAATTTTATTTAAATATGTCTCTAATATTAAAGTCTTCTCATATTTAAATAAATTCCCCACAATTTATTTAATTATTAACCCACTTCTTCCACAATTAAATAATTTAAAATTAATTGTTTGATTGTCTCATTTAATTCATTTCCAAATTTAAATAAAAAATCATTTATTTGAATTTTCCTCTTTTTAAGTAAATAATTTAATTATTATTTACTGTCACATGACTTCACCATTTTGAATTAAATTAAATATTAAATTCAAAATAGCATTTCCCTCCACAAATTAAGTAATTTCTAAAATGGCTTGACTTTCTAACTCCTTTTTTTGTGCTAAATCTTATCTCCTTGTCACACATATTCTCATTCCTTGATTTAATTTCTTAAATTAAATCTTGTCCACTCATTTTGAAAGTTTCCCTAACCCTAATTAAGGGGTTGTTATTTTGAATCTTGACCATTGATTCTAGGGCACTTCTCAATCTATAATCTCATCCATTCATCCAAAATTGCATTTTCTATAAAATGGCAATTTTGTCCTCATTTTGGCATCTTGAAACATCTTGCAAATCTTGTATCTTGCAATTCTTGAATCTTGCATTTGCTTGTCTTTGTCATTTAGTTAATTAGTTTGCATGTAGGATCTAGTTTCTCTTGCATAATCATTTGAGAATCCTTCAACACTTGTTTAGAACTAGTCATAATCTTAGATTGCTCATCATAAATCTGAGGGCAACCTCATATTTTCAGCAAGTTAGAAGGTGTAATGGAGGTCATCCATGGAGAATGAAGACCTTGGGTGAGATTGTTTCATTCATTTTTCATTTATTCCTTTGCACTCCATTATTTACTTTGGGATTTCATGTTGCATTTAATTTGCTAACAACCTAAGAAAAATGCCCTTAGTTACATTATTGAACCCGACTGCTTTTCAAACACGTTTTTTTTGTAGATTTTTGTATGGTCTTTTGTCGTTTTTGCAGGTACAGGTGTACGAAACATCGCAAATTCCATTTTTTGCGATGCAAATGCTCTATCGCGACGCATTTGCCTTCGCAAATGACGCAAGTGCTTTGTCACGACGCATTTGATTTCGCGTGCCGCATTTGACAAAAACCAAGCTGCATTCACTTTACCAAGCCGCATTCTCCATTCAAAGCGATGCATATGCCGCTTCGAGTTGCATTCGCTATGTTGTGATGTAATCAACTGATAAAAAATTACTTTCTGCTTTTCCAAATTTCTTACATTTTTCTATTTTTAGATTAAAGATTTATGGATTACTAATTTGTGTGTGATAGCATGTGGCAAGTTGGAGTCTAACCCCCTTTTTTGTTTGTTTTTACAATTTCAATCAATCAAACAAACAAAGTGCATTACATTCATGAGTTAAAAACAACGTTCATACATTTTCATTGGGCTAAAAAGAACACAACCATGCATGTTCACTCATTGGATTAAAAATAGCAATCATACATTTTCATTGGGTTAAAATGAACTCTCGTTTGCCTCATACTACAAATGGTTAAAATGAACCCTTGCTTGATCACACTACAAATGGTTAAAATGAACATGTGTCTGAGGTTTTTTGTGATTCAGTAACGATCTTCGTGGTGTGTATGCAATTCTCTTACGCCTTATGCGATCTGGAGAAACAAAAACATTAACGATTTGGTTACTTTATCACCCATCCATATTTTAATTTGGGATTAAAATGAACAATCTTGCTAGTGTGAGCCTAGTACACGGCGTGTGTTCTCTCTTTGTTTAGGAAAACAAAGATTGATCGAACTATGGGTGTACTTACTCGCTATTGTTTACCTTAGAAACCGAGCCTACCTTGGTGGGAAAATTACTCACCCCAAGGCGACTCAAACCGGCAACGAAGCTCTTTGGTCGAGCTACTCCCGATCGGTATACAAATGTGAATCATACTGGAAAGATCAGGATTAAGAATGTGGATATGTCACACAGAAAAAGTAGAATTCTCCAAAACCCTATTGAGCGTAACCTCTTCAAGGTAGAATTACTCCTTTAACAAAGCTTAATCTTTTGCCCCATGTGTGGCCACTCGAACAGGTGCTCGAATTAAAAAAACTTTTGTTTAGAGGCCAAAAACCCTTTCTATTCTTTGGTGCAACAACAGTCGTTGTGAAGGCATCCACATTTTCAAAGTTTTTAGTAGAGATGATCAGCCTGCCATGGGAGATTCATGAGGGTTGGAAGCTTGGTTGCCCTGAGAAGTGAGTGCACTATAAGGGGCAGCCCGTGGGGCCAAGATTTTGAATTCATCTACTAAGAATATGCGGTTGGAGTAAAATCTATGTGGAATCCAAAAGAATACAGTCTTTTCAGCCATAGGGTTGTACATGTTTTCAATTTTTTTTTTTACAATTTTTCCAAGACAATGTGTTTTCCAAGTGTCTTTAGACAAAATTAACAAATCAACATCCTTTTTCGATCTAAAATAACACTTCAAAACTGAAACACATTTTGCAATCTGCCAAAATTTTGCCAAAAACCAAACTTTGCAACACATTTTCCAACATTGCAATGCATTTTATGTTCTAAAATTTGCAACGCATCTGCTATATTGAACCGCAATTTTTGACTTTTGAGCCACAATCACTCTGTTGCATCGCATTGGCAACCTTAAACGTTGCAATTACATGTCATACACCACATTTGCTTTACCAAATGTCGCAATTGATCTGTCAACTGCATCTACTTTTTGAAACACCGCAATCTCTTATCTTGTGATGCATTTTCTTTCCTGCAATGCATTTGCTAGTAACCTTAAAATTCATTCATTGTCAGAAATCTGAGGCCCAACTTTTCCATACATATTTTTTTGTTGTTTTTGTCCACAACCAGCGAAGAATTTCTCAACATCCATCATCCTTGCATTGTAGGTTGCATTCTTAGGTTACCATTGCATTTCCTTAGGCTTTACCATCATTTTAGGTACCCATTTTTTTGCAGATTTTTTGGAGAAGATTCTTTACCATTCTTTGTCAAACCTTTGCCTTCAAGAGTAGGTTATCATTGGACTTGATCGAACCTTTGTCTTTAGTCATTACCTTTTGTGAACCATTTCCCACTCATTAGTCTAGTGTCTAAATTTCACTATGTCCTCCTTAGTCCTTTTTACAAGTCCATTGACATTCCAAAATTGAGACATTGCCAAAACATTGTATGGTTAAGTAAATCATCTCCTTTCCATTTGCATACATTGTAGTCTAATTATTTTGGTCTCCTTTTCATTCATCATTCAATAAGCATTCCTTATTCCAAAACCCAAAATCATAGTGTCATAACATTTGAATATTTAGGTCATCCTCCACCATCCCCAAAGTTAAGCAAAACTTTTATGGTTGAAACTAGACTACAGAGAAAAAGAAGACTCATGGATTCTTTTGGTCAAGACACCAACCTAATCAATTTTTCCAATGACATGAATACAAATATTTTCCCTAAAAACATGAATGGAAATACCAACATAGGGAATTCTCTCATTAATCCGTTTAGTGAGATGTCCATTCCATCCTCTTCATGCAATCCTTTTGAACAATTTGTCCGCAGAGACCAAAATGGGCAAGTCTTTGAAGAAGACATACAAGTTGCTACCCAAAACCCAGAAGTAGCCTCTTTTGTGAAATAATTCATTTTAAATGATTCAACTAGATATCTAGCTATGCTCCTTGACCAAGGGGCTATATTGCCAAAAGGATTTGACCTCAACACTATAAGAGCAACATATCTTGATCCTACCAATCAAACAAGCCAATCACACGATGCAAACAATGCCTCCATGGGAGCCACCACACAAAATGTCATCAACACGATCAATGCTACCTCCCTTGGTACAACTATTGCCCATACTACAACCAATGCATCCAATGTGTTCAACACAACATCTATTAGGGGATCATCAACCCAAATAAACACCACATCACATTCCATCCCTCAACAAACATCCATAGTTTCCTCACAAACTATTGGATCAACATTGGGGATTTCATCTAACACAATGGGCACCAACACACCAAATCTCTTTGGAGCTCCATCTAGCTCCATGGGGACATCCACAAACCTCTTACTTGGTTCCTCTAATACAATGGCAACAAACTCATCAAACCCCTTTGGGAAGAATAAACGAAGAGTTGTCATCTAAGGAACTCAATCGAATGTCCCAAATTCATCTCAGGTCAACACCAACATTCTGCAAGGTCATACTTATCTATTTGGGCAAGGCAATCAAGGCTCCCAATATACAACTCCATTTGGGCATCAACATGCTCAAGGCCAACAAGGCCCTCAAATTCAATCCAACATGACTGGATCCCACATCCCAACTTATGCTTCTCAAGTCCATACACAACAACACATCTCTCATCAAAGCATGAATTTCCAACAATCACCAAATCACAACACCCAATTCGCTCACCAACAAAAAATTCCAAACCAACACATTTCATCACAATAGGTGGGCACTCAATCCATACCTATCACCAACATGTGTGTTGCTACCAACAACCCAATTGTGGAAGCACTCACACTCAAACTTGTTGCTCTTCAAACATAGGTGGAAACCTTGCAACAGTAAAAAAAAAGTTCTTACATGTCATATGACCTATGTCCATATCCATTTCACACAACCTTGTATATGCCACCATTTCTTCCTGGATATGTGGTGCCACATTTCCCTAACTATAAAGGCAAGACAAATACCATTCAACATATCTGATAATTTAGTACCAGTTGCATGGGCATTGCCTATGAACACACCTATTTAATGAGACTCTTCTCTAGGAGTCTTGCAGGGAATGCACTAGAGTGGTTCGCACAATTGCCTAAAGAAATCAAATCATGGGATGAATTGGCAAACAAGTTTGTTGAAAACTACGCCTATAACATTGACACGAACATTGAAATTGCCTCCTTATGCCGACTCATCCAAGAGGATACAGGGGAGACCTTTATCCCATTCTTCCAAAGAAGGAGAACTCTAGCAAACCGATGTCCTTTGGAGATACCTGAAAAGGAAAAAGTCATAATTTTTGTGCAAAATCTCCTCGGCCCGCTAAAATATGGCTTACACGTCCATTGTTGTACCACCTTTTCTGATCTTGTTGAAAAAGGAATCCAACTTGAAAAATCCTTACTTGCCAAAGGCGAACTTAAGTATGGCAACAAAACAATCAACACTACCACAAACACCAACCCAAGTGCTTCCAATGAAAAAAAAAAATATTAGGTTAAAAATAAACACATCTCCACTGATGGCATAGTTGATGCGAAAAGAGTCAACACAACAAGTCATGTACTCACAATCAAAGGAGTTCAAACTCAAAATGCACCTGTGACAGCACCAACACCAACTGCTAATGCCATTCAAAACAATCTTGCTCAATCTAACCAAAGGCAACCTCATCAGACAAAGCAATTCCCAAAACGCACATACACCCCCTTGGGTGAACCCATCAAAGTTTTCCAAAAGAAACTCATCCAAAATGGTGTCATAACTTTGAAAGAACCTGAACCATATGATCCTGGTTAGTTTAAGCCATCATGGTGGGATGATAATGCATTTTGTGACTACCACCGTGTTAAAGGGAATAAAACTTCCTCTTGTCGCCAACTCAGAAATCTTGTCCAAGATCTTATTGAAAATTGCACCATTGAGTTGGGAGGTCAACCGTTTGCATCTAATGTGGATCATACAATCCATAAGAACCCACTGCAGGACCATGGTTCATGTAACCCCTCATCATCCAACACAAAGAATAACAACAATCAAGCCTGTTATGTCTATGTTGCTTTCAACTATTCCAGTGGTACTATCATTAATAATCTTTGTGTTGCTGATGAAGACAAATGTGTCAATACCATTACTATCAAAAAGACCCTAGAATGCAATGTCACCACACGCAAAGGAAAGGTCACCATCCCAGGCCCTTCTTCTCGTCAACCCAAAATTACTATACCAGGCTCGTCTGTCAAGAAGTTAATACCCAATCCAAAGTTCAACCTTATCGAACAATTAAATAAGATTGATGCCCAAATTTCCATCCTAGAATTACTCTACATTTCACCAGCGCATAAGGCCATATTAGATAAAGTCTTGCAAGAGTCATTCGTCCCCAATGATATTGATTTCAACCATTTTGAAACTATGGTCAGATATTTGACTTCGCGTCACCACATTACCTTTCAAATATTGACTACTCCTCACCCAAGCCATCTCATAATGATGCCTTGTATATTGAGGTTTTTGTCCATAAGCATAAGGTTAGACGAGTCCTAGTAGATGGCAGAGCAGGATTGAACATTTTCTCTTTAAAATTGGTTAAGGCTCTTGGCTTCTCTGATGCATGTGTAGATGCTACCAAGAGTATTGTGATAAAAGCATATGATGAAAAGGAGCTTTCTTCTAAAGGCATCATCACACTCCCAATTCGTGTGGGACCAATTATCATAGACACCACATGTCAAGTCTCGGATCATGATATACATTACAATATCTTATTTGGTTGCCTTAAAGGCCATCCCCTCCACCTACCACCAATGTCTGAAGTTCCTCTTTGATGGCACCAAAATTACTATACCAAGAGATCTTGATCCTTTTCAATATTGCACCAACTTGAGAGCTATTGTTGAGCATCAAGTGCCTATCAATCGAGAGGCTTCAACATCCACTTCTTCTAAATACATCGATCCATCCACACTTACCAATTCATCCATATCCACTCTATCTACTTTTGCCACACCATCCTCCTCGGCTTCCATACCAAGTACTAACTTTAAGATCTAGGACATGGGTTGTGGAGAATTCAAATTGAATACGACTTACTGTATCGCCAAAATACCTAAGCCACCTAAAGTTTATGGTCAACCTTGTTTCACAGTGGAACCTAAGACAACTTTCAAGGTTCCTCTAAAAAGGGTCTTCACATTATGGGGAGACATGAGTGATGAATCCATTATCAACATAGCTGATTGGATCTACAAGAACCCGAAAGGATTACCCCCGCTACCAGTACATATCTATAGCAAAGGCTATGAAATATGTAAAGCACATGGTTTTGATGGAACTAGTGGGATTGGACCAAACAACAATGGAAGGAGAGAGCCTATCATCATTTCTAAGAGACCAAAGTATATAGGGCTAGGGTTTGAGCAACTTGAAAGTGATGATCAATGTACCTATGTACTTTTAGGTAAGGACATAACGACTCCCGAAAGTGTCAAGACATGCGAAGACTCCCCTGCCAAAACTGGCTCTCATGAATGGGAATGGGGATCTACTAGAACCCTGAGTGACTATGATATTGATGAACTATTCCTGGAACTCGACCAACTCCCTTTTGAGGAAAGATTTAGACAAATGTACAACATTGATCCTATAGATTACCATTCTAAACATAAAGAATGGGTAAGCATCCCTTGGGACCCAAGTGAGCATAAACTATCGCTGGTAACATCTACATCATCCCACCCCATTCCTGAGCCCACCCAAAAACTTGGCATACCTGAACATATTGTACATGACTCTGACTTACCATCCATTGATCGTGATGTTGATATGTTTGTCCCATATTATGACCAAGAGCATAACTCATTTCACTCTGAAGATGGTTTGTGGATCGAGTCTGATTGGGAAAGTGAAGATGACAATTTTTCCTTCACACTTGAGGCTTCCATTTGCATGCTTTCCGCATCTTCCCCCTCCTTTACCAACACTGATGATGGGATTTCCCTTGTCTACCCACAACTCATTGACTAGGACCAACAAGACCCGCCCGCTATGGATATTTTTCAAAATGACAAGGCCATTTCAAAATTCATGGGACTCCACGAGGGCATACCAAGTGGTGATCACAAGGCAGGATTATCTATTGATCTAGATTGTGCAGCATACTTCAGGGAGATTGTGCAATCCTCCAATCGCAAAAATATGAAAAATAAAACAAAAAAAGACATGTCTTTAGGTGAAAACCGCAAGGCACCATCTAACATTTCAATAGTAAAAATAAAGGATGTATTTGAAGGTGAAAACCTCTCTGAGGTGCCTAAGGATGGAGGATTGGACTTTCTTCCCGTAACATAGGAAAAATCAGCAATGCTTATTGAAGACACTATAGAAGTTAACATAACTACACCAGAGAATCCCAAAATGGTTCTCTTGGCCGCATCATTGACAGAAGAAGAAAAACTTGAATTCAAACAATTATTCTCCGAAATAACAGTTAAATTTGCATGGTCATATGCTGATATTCTAGGGTTGGACCCCGAGTTAGTATTGCACCATCTTCCTTTGATTCCAGGTATCAAACCAGTCAAGCAAAAATTATGGAAAATGCATCTGCAGATTGCGCTACTTGTGAAGGTTGAACTAAAAAAGTTACTGCATGTTGGATTCATAAGATCAATAGATTATGGCAACTGGATTTCCCACCTTGTCCCTATCACCAAGCCAAATGGACAAATCCGCATTTGTATGAACTTCAGAGATTTAAATAAGGCCTGTCTAAAAGATGATTTCCCATTGCCCAACATAGACATTATTGTTGATATTACTGCGGGATACGAGATGTTTTCCCTCATGGATGGTTTCTCGGGTTACAATCAAATATGCATCACCCCCGAGGATCAACACAAAATGGCATTCACGTGTCCATGGGGAACATACTATTGGAATGTCATGCCTTTCGGCCTAAAGAATGCAGGTGCCACATACCAGAGAGACATGACAACAATATTCCATGATTTCATGCATACTTTAATGGAAGATTATGTGGATGATCTCTTGGCCAAATCTTTGACATGAAAAGATCATCTCAAGGTCCTGGACAAATTTTTTAGGTGGCTAGAAGAATACAACCTTCGTTTGAACCCAAAGAAATGTGTTTTTGGGGTTACTTCAGGCAAACTGTTGGGCTACATAGTTTCACAAAGAGGCATAGAAGTTGACCCTACAAAAGTAAAAGCAATATTAAACATGCCTCCACCAAAAGGAATCAGTGAGCTAAGGACACTACAGGGCATATTACAGTCCATCAGACGCTTCATTGCTAAGCTAGCAGACAAATGTCAACCATTTTAGTACATGTTGCACAAAAGTATCCCCTTTGTGTGGACAGATAAATGCCAAATGACCTTCGAACAAATCAAAGAATATATACTGACACCACCTATCCTAATGCCTCCCATTGAAGGAAAACCTTTGATCTTGTATGTCTCTACAACCACCAACGCACTGGGGGCATTATTGGCACAAAATGACTATGAAGAAAAAGAAAGAGCCATATACTATATCATTCGCACACTAATTGGATATGAACTCAATTACACATCTATGGAACATGCATGTCTCGCCGTTGTCTTTGTAGCCCAAAAATTAAGACATTACATGTTGAATCACCAAACACAGTTGGTAGCAAAGATTGATCCACTAAAGTATCTTCTAAGTTGGGCGGCATTGATAGGTTGGTTGGCAAAATGGGTCATGATTATGAGTGAATACGACGTACAATATATTGAGCGCAAGGAAATAAAAGGACAGGTAATAGCTGATCAACTTGCAAATGCACCCATCCAAGGCACTCATCCATTGATAACTGATTTTCCTAATGAGTCTATCTTTCATGCAGAACCTACATCACCTTGGAAACTATATTTTGATGGGTCTCATACTAGTCACGGCTCAGGAGTTGGTATCTTGTTCATCACACCGCAAGGGGATTCCATTCCTAAGGAATTTTGGATTGCCTTCCCTTGTACTAATAATATTGCAGAATATGAGGCATTGGTCATAGGGCTCAAAATGGCAATAAAATGGAAAATTCAGACGCTGCCAGTATTTGGGGATTCTCAGTTAGTTATCAACCAAGTGAATGATGATTATGAAATAAAGGATGAAAATTTGTTGCCCTACAAGCGAATGGTGGATAGATTCCTGACCTATTTTAGCTTGATCGCCTTTGAACAAATCCCTAGGGCACAAAACAAGGCAACCGATGCAATGGAAACTATTGGATCTCTCTTGGACATCCCCAAAAATGTGTCACAATTCAACTTCTTAGTGGAACAACTGTTGGTTCCCGCATACGATGTTCCAGAGTCAGAGATAGTTTGTGAACTTGTTGGTCCCAGCTCACCTTGGTATCAGGACATCTATGATTATCTTAAGTCCCAGACCCTTCCACCCAACTTATCCAATAATCAATGCAAATCCTTCATCCAAAAAGCAACCTAATACACCATCGTCAGTGACACCCTTTATCATCGTAGCTTTGACAACACCCTTCTTCATTGTCTCGACACTAATGAAGCTTGTACAAATTTACGTGAGGTACATGAGGGTATATTCGGATCTCATTCGAGTGGCCCAACTCTAGCTAGGAAAGTCACCAGACTGGAGTATTACTGGTTGACACTAGAAAAATATGCTCTTCAGTTTGTTAGAACATGTCGGAAATACCAGGTGCACATCGACCTAATCCACACACCTGCATAAGAGCTGAGACTGATCACTTCTTCATGGCCCTTCGCACAATGGGGACTCGACCTCGTAGGAAAAATCCATCCATCCTCCTCCAATGGCCATAAATTCATCATTATCGGCACTAAGTACTTCACTAAGTGGATTGAAGTTGTTCCCCTCCCTTACATCATCGATAAGAAGATTTCAAAGTTTATCCTTAATTACATCATCTACTGGTATGGTGATTCACAGTCCTGTTATGCCTTGCATAACCACCCCATCTTTTGCCTTGGTCAAAATGGGTCCCCCTTTGTTATTTTTGTACTTAGTTGTTTTTGAAACAAAGTTTGGAGTCTAGTTTTGCCAATACTTTGTTTTTCTTTTGTTTCTCTGTCGGAATCGGAACCGGAACAAAATTGGGTTATAAAAGTTCTTTTGAGGCTTGTTTTTGGTTCTATCTCGACAATCTTTTCTTTACCTTTGTTTTGGTGTTTAGCAGAAGCGGAGCCGGAGTGGGAATTAAAATGGTTGTTATCAAAATTTGCAAAATCACAATTTATTCCGATCCCGCCTCCGCTATTTTTATTTTTGCTTAGTCTCGGTCTTTGTGTTTTGTTTTATTAGGTTGGTCTTTTACTTAACTTTTTGTATTTACTTTTGTTTTGTTTTTGGTTGTCGGACGCGGAGCCAGAATGGGAATGGGGTTTGGAAATTTTATAAATTTGAGATTCCGTTTCCATTTTAGTTCCGCCCCCGCCACTTTTTGTCGTTGAATTTTTGACTGAAGTCACACTGTTGTGAAGTGTTGGTTCACTCTCAGATCCGACTCCACCTTTATTGCGCTTTAATGCATTAATGACAGTTTGCCAGTGTAGGTAGAAATTTACATATTTACCTTTATTAAGGGTTAAACCGATCAATATTGTTATTGTTAAAGATCTAAGAGCATGAAGGAGCAGTAGCAGAGTTCACTCGAGTGAAAAGATTGAAAGAGTAGAGGATTGTTGCGAACGGATCAGTTCAGAAGGTTAGCTACGTTGTTGTGTTTGAGGTAGGTTTTCTTATCTTTGTTGTTCTTCGTTTCGTTTGTTGTTGTGTGTTTTGTATATATGTTTGCCCGTGTTTTGAATCGTGTTGCCGTTTCATTTTAAACGTTCGTGATTCTTGGTGTGCTAGTTTGAATGGGTCTTTTATATTGTTGGTCGGGTTGTCTCTTTGTTATGTTTGTTTTTATTGTCGTTCTTTCTATTTTTAGGGCACTGTCGCTTTCACGTCTTAATCATGATTGCGTCGTGTTTGTTTTTGGTTTGCAGTAGATTAGATTAGATTAAAGGTTTTTAATGGCATTTGTTAAATTAGGAATCTACAGTGAGGTAGATTAGAGATTTTACAGTGAGTTAGGGTAGATTAGATTTATTGTTTAATTAGGGTTTCGTCGTCTGGTAAAATGGCAAGGTTTAAACCCGTTCCCTAGTTTTATCGGGTTTGTTAGATTAGGGTTTCGTTGGTCTCTGTAATCACTTTAAATGATTAAAAAAAATGATATCCTAAAATGCAATTGTTCCCCACAGTCATATGAGTGTAGTGTTTTTAAAGCCCCTTTTCGTGTTAAAGTGACCTAGGTTTTAATCATGAAGTTGTGTTGAAAATGAATAAAGTATTTGATGATGTCATGATTAGCATAGGCAGAGGCGAGATTGGAATAGATTATGGACCTAAGAGTTTTGTTTTACAAAAGTCATCGATTCCATTTTTATCCCATTTCCGATTTTGAGTTCTAAAATTTTTTCCTTGAAATATATGATAACATAGGCGGAAGCGGGATCGGAACCGATCTTGAACTTAAGAATTTTGTTTGCAAAAGTTATCGATTCCATTCTCATCCCATTTCCGGCTCCGCGTATAATGGAAAAGTCTTTCTTCAAAGTAATGATAACCTAATCGGAGGCGGAGGCGGAATGGAAATAGAATATGGAAAAAATGAAAATTCGAAGAAAACCAAATCCGTTTTTCGTTCCGATCCCGGTTCCGATAACCTCCCCGGCTCCGACTCCGAGCCCGTTTGTTATTAGGTGAAGTTTCTATATCGGTTTTTGCCCCAAGTCCACCAGTGTTGTAAAAGAGATTGTTTTGAGCTTTTGTCTGGTTCCAACTCCGATGTATGTGTAACAGGTATGTTTTAAAAGCATGTTTTATGATGATATCTAAAGATCTAATTAAAGGTTTGCTTGCAGAAGAATCAACCGGCTGGAACATCAAAGACAACACCAAAAATAAAGAAGGTGAAACCAGAACAGCTACCTTATACATTGAGGTATGATCATAGGAATCCGGTGGTGAAAGTGAGCAAGGTAGAATCAGACAAGTCAGATATCACAGCTACTAATCTGGGCCAGTATAGCTTTGAAGAATTACATGAAGAGACCTTTGCAGAATGAGAAAACTTGACAGGGAGAACACAAAGGATTGTTGACTCCGGTCTTGCACATATCACTGTGTTTCCTTTATCAGTCCAGTGTCCGAAGTTGATATTGACAGTAGCTAGTACTTACAATCCTGCTACAAGATTATGCATGGATTCACAAAATAATGTGATTATAGATCTTACTCCACAAATGTTCCAAAGTATATTTAACGTTTCGAATCCCAAGAACTTGGTGCAACTAACTGAAGCAGAGGCATTGGAGAAATATAGCAAGCATAAAGACTCCAATAAGTCTCACTTAAACAAAAAATGGTTAAGCGCAGAGAAGAAATCTTTAAGCAAGCTTGCAGACCAACCAAAGAGGGCAGATTTTAAGAAGGAGATATCTGACTTGATATTAATGTTGTCCAGAGTGTTTGGGAAGAGGGATGCCTTCCACTTCAAGGAATGGATGTTTCATTTTATTCAAGTAATCTTTCAGGGTGATTACCAGTTTGATTGGTCAATGATTGTTTTTGATGCCATACATGATCAGCTCACAAGGGTTAGACAGACTAAATCTTTCTTCATGACTTCTTATGTGGTTTATGTTGCAGCAAGATTGGGGATTTTCCTAGGATTAAACAGAGTTGGTATAATAAGAGCCTTGGATGGGCAAAAGAAGGTATGGGAACATTATGGTCAGTTATCTCTTCAAGTTGCTGAGACTCATTTCAGAAGAGTCAATGATGCATTTTTATATGTGGTCATCAATCGGTTGAGTGGAGATGCAGGATACAGGTTAAGTCAAGAAGCTATGGCTTTTATTGCTGAATGGGGAAGTTGGTACATCCAATACCCCAAATTTACATACTTCAGATTGTTTGGTTTTGAAGGCCATCCGCATTTACTTCCAAGATGCTGCAGTAACCAAATAGTGCTAATGGAATTTGTGTATCAAGCCATTGGAGTTAATGCTAGGTTTGGGATCAAGCACAAGACTGGATGTCATAAATTTCCCATGATATTGGGTGAATATGGATGTCAACACTTGAAGGGTGCAAAGGTAGTTTGTAATGAGTTTATACAATTGAAATTGGGATTGTATACAGCTCATAAATATTTTGATCCAAGGAAGAAAATGTATGCCTTATTACCTTCAGTGTTTACTAGACACTTTAATTTGTTAGAGGACTTTTGGTGTGATTGGCAGGATGAATATGACTTGAGGAAGAACTATGAAAGATTATCGGTTGCACTTATGGTAGAGTTGGGTGTTAAAGAAAATATTCCTGACACGTTAGTGGATGATGGAATTGTATTGGATCCCTCATATGAAGCCTTGAACATTGGCACCAAAATCTTAGATCCAATAGACTAGAATGAGGAAGAAACAATTGATATTAAGAAAATTGGAAGAGTAGTCTTGGATAGAAGTGTACAATGGTTGATGATGAAAGCTCGAGCTCCTCAAGGACCAATCCTTAAGAAGGGTAAAGGATACAAGAGAATTAAATGAAAGACACCTTCCAAGGAGCCATTAGAATTCTTTCCTCCAGATGTTGAAGAAATAGAACTTGAGGTGCTCGATGAAGAAGAAGAGGCACCAGAGGGAGATGTTCCAATAGGATTTGTTGCTTCTACACCCACATTGGGTGAGTCATCCACACAAGCCCCACTCACAAGAAAGAAAAGTAAAGAGGTTCAAGAAGGAGCACTTCATGCCATGGCTGAAGCTGATAAAGGAAAAGAAGTGGAGGAAGAATTTGTAGAATTTGAGACAGATTCATAGGAGACTCTATCAAAAATGGACTTGCAAGAAAACATGCCTCTAGGGCATACTATTGAGCAGATTCTTACGCAAGAAGAGCAATGGAAACTATTTGAAGAGGCTACCAAAGATTATGATGCAAGGGCTGCTGCGGAGAAGCAAAAGGAAATGGATGCTATAGTGCAAGCTGATGTTCTACTTCAACAACAACAATTACAAGCAAAACAAGTTGAAACAAGGGCAGTAACTGATGAAGTAGAGGAGAAAATGAGGCAACGAGAGCATGAGCTCAAGGTCAAAGCAGAAAATGACAAGTTAGAATTGATACAGAAGATCCATGATCTTGAGGAGGAGAAAGCAAGAAACCGGAGGGAAAAGGAAATCCTGGTTGCTAAACTGAAACTTGCAAAAGAAGCTCGACAGAAGGAGGAAGAAGCTAAAGCTTTAAGAAAGGAAAGAGATGCTGAAGAGTTAATAAAGAAACAACAAGCTGAAGAAGAAAGGAAAAAGGAAGAAGAAGCAGAAGCTGAAAAACTTAAAGCTTTGGAGGCAGAATGGTTAGAAAGGGAAAAGCTAGAAAGAGAGGCCTTAGAAAAAGATAAATTAGAAAAGGAAAGATTAGAGAAGGAAAAAATGGAGAAGGATCAGTTGGAGGAAGAAAGATTGAGAAAAGAAGAAGACAAGAAAAAGCAAGAACAAAGAGATAGAGAAGAGGCTGAGAAGTTGGTGCAGATGCATGTGCTGCAGGAGCAACCAGAGAAAGCAAAGGTTGATTCTCAACCTAAAGTAAATGTTCAACCACCCTCTACAATTACTGCTTCCTCTTCCATGATGATGACTGCTCCCAGTGCTCCTATATGGTTGAAGTTAGATTTGCAGTTGAGAGCCAGAACACCTCCTCAACCTCTTAATTGGGAGGACATGATGAAGGGAATTGAACAGGAAAGGCCTAAGAAGAAGGCTAAAATCTTACATTCTACCAGACTCACAGATAAAGGGGAGATAGTTGTTGAATGTGCCATGCCTATGACTGAAAAGGAGGTAGGGGATATGCAGCTAACGGACTATCAATTGAGTATGGTTAATTTGGGAAGACCCACTAGGAATCAACAAATGAATCTGATTGATGTGGTGGCTTCAACAACTAAATCAAGAATGATGAAGGACAAACAAAAGAAAGATGAGCTTACGGCTCAATTGGATCAGTTACATTCATTCTTGAAGAGTGTCTCCTCTCCAAGGTCACAACAAGTTGCAGCTATTGAGACTCCTGTTTTGCTAAGCAAAAAGGAGGTTGATGATTTGGTGCAGGTTAGAGGAAAGGTGGAGATGGTAGACAAATGGATAGATAAATTGAACCAAGAGGTAGGAGAGATTTTAGTGAAAGGGTTTGAAGCCTACAAGGATACTGAAGGGTTGATTAAAGAGATGTATCAATATATTGAGGCATCAGAAAAACAAGAAGAGTATAAGGGGTATGGTGAAAAGTTAGAAAAGATAAATACATTACATCTAACAACTCTTCTGGAACAATCTATACTTGAGGAAGACAACAAAGACTTTGTAGAGAAGACTTCTCACATACTCAAGTTTAGGACTGGCTTTTTGAGCAAGCATAAGGATGAGATTCAGGAAGTTGTAAATAATTTAACTGAGCAATTGGAAGAATTAGAAGTAGCTATTGCCATTATTGTAGATATAAATGCATTTACAAAAGAGGGCATGCCTTTTAATCAAATAAAGGAAAAGTGGGATGAAAGATTCCAAGGACTTATGCAAAAGGCAGATGATGGCAGAGAATTGATGTTAGATCGACTTGTAGAGGTCAAAGAGGAGATAAAAGCTGCAGGGAGAGAATTAATAAAGGTGAAAAGTATGAAGGAGTTTGCTGAAGCTAAGCTGGATCGGATTAAATTTGAAGATGACTGGATTGATGGGCCAAAGATGGAGACTCTACAGCAAGTGTTCACCACTTACGATGAGTTCCTAGCAGATCCAGCTTCGCATGCATGATGTTCTCCTTCTTTGCATGTTGCATGCATACAACACTAATAGCTTTTTGAGTGCATGAATTCCTCTTCTATTCTATCTTCTATTTTTAGTTAAGACTGAAAGTCTAATGTAAGAACTCAAGATCAAGTTGATCTGAGTTTCCAAGAGAGTTTAAATTCCTAAAAAGGTGGAAAGCCTAAAATAGAAGTGAGGTTCGAACTTTTTGTATATCTATAAATACCAGATGGGTATCATATTGTAAAGGTCGGCTAATTGAGAACTAGATTGGCTTGCCTAATGCTAAGAGATAGAATTTTGTAGAGTTTTTGCAGAGATACATTGTACTTAATCTTTTACAGTTAATAGAATTACAGGTTTACTCAAAAGATGGTGTTTGGAATTAAATTGTTTGTTTGATAAGGCCGATAAGTTATGATCTAACTATATGCAGTGATTGTGTTGAACATAAGAGTTTCTTGAATGATGAAAGTCATTTGAAGGAATCAGATTTAAGGATCATCTTATTAAATTGTCATTGAGTTGAAGTTATTAAAAAGTCTGTTGATCTATAATTTTGATGATGAATGAATGTGTGTTGTTTTGAAATCCTTGAAATATTTGTGAAGAGTAATTGTGAAGTTAATTAAGCACCTAAAATGTATGCAGTGGTATAAATTATGCTACAGACTGTATCATCTTATGGTTTTTATGATCTGTTAGGAAACATTCATCGTTGAAGGTATATGTCTAGATACTAGATAAATTCAGTTCATACTTATTGGTTTACCCCTTTGTTCTATCTTTTTCTTTTATTTAAAACCCATTGATTTACATGAACTATTTTGATAAAAAGAGTTATAGGTTGAATCCTTTGTTACCAGCATAGGCCCCTTGAATATTACAGTTGCATGAACCAATTGAGTGACATCAGACAGTTGAGAACCAACTACCAGGACCTTGGGAGTTAGGCTACTACATGTTGTCTTTCTTTTTCAGGAGAAATAGAGTAGAAATATTTTGTTTTAATGTTGTTTGTGTCATTTTAACCATCAACAAGTCCATCACCACAGATAACGGTCACCCATTCAAAAATCAAGACATTTGTGAACTCTATGAGTGATTCCACATCCAACACCATTTCTCCACACCATATTATCCGCAAGGCAACAATCAAGCTAAGGTGTCAAATAAAAAAATTCTTTGCATTCTTAAGAAGAGAATCAATGATGGTGGCCGAGATTGGCATCTACAACTCAATCCTGCCTTGTGGGCCTATCGTGTTGAGAAAATGTGTCTCAACTTCCAGCTTGAAGCCCCAACTTTCATGACTTGGCGTTAAATTGTTTCATTTTTTCCTTTACTGCTTTATCATGCTAGCTAAGTTTGGCTTTGGTGGTACCGCGATGACTGTCCTGGCAGTTACCACCATACCATAGGTGGTGGGTCCACTCACCACGGTAGCGCGGTGAGATCGCCTGCGGTTGGGTCTAGCAGTTACCGTTGTACCACAGACAGTCAAGTGATTGATCGCGGTGGCCACAGTAAGACCGCCAATGGCTTAGCTGGAGGTTACCGTTGTACCACAGGCAGTCAAGTGACTAACCACCGTGGCCATGGTAAGACCGCCAATGGCCTGTCTGGCGGTTACCATTGTACCGCAGACAGTCAAGTGACTGATCGCGGTGGTCATGGTAAGACCGCCAGCGGTCTACCAAGTCGTCTACCGCCTTACCGTAGTGAGTCTTGAAGTCAGCTGCAGTAGCTCGGTAGGAAGGAATGTCTGGGCTCGGTGAAGTTGGGATGAGCTCGGTCGAGCTCACCACCATACTGCAAATGGGTTGAACGAGCTCGACGGTGGAGAGGTAAGATCGAAGGGAGCTCGGATGGGCTCGAACCTATGATTGACCAAGTTGGTCTCGGTGGCAAGAGCGATAGGCGAATGCAAATCGGTCATGTGGCAGGTTGACTGTTTCTAGTTGGCCAATGCCATTTGTAGCAACAACAGTTATTGCAGGTCATTTTTGGCTAGCAAGCAAGACCCGATTTGGGTGGTGGCATTAATGCCTGGGTGGCTTGATGCAGGAAGATCAACATGGGAAGATCATTGGTGCAATTTGATCAGAGATTGATGTACCTTGTGATCGATGGTTGATTGAGTAGAATTAAATGCAATGTATGACTTAAGTAAGTCGAGTACAATATTGCATAGTGAGAGAAGGATTTATTCAAACTGTATGTTAAGAGATAACATTGTAACAATGAGATAGAACTTTAAGCTGTTGTGAGCTGATCAGAGAAGACTGAACATTGTATGTAATTATTTTATTACTGTAATACAATTTTCTTGACTTTGGGTGGTGGGTTTTTTACCTGAAAAGGTTTTGCCACGTATATCTTGTGTCATCTATGAATGCTAACTTTGTGTAATCTCTTTTATGTTGTTTGTATTTCATCTCAAGTAGTTTGTAGATACTATTGAAACTATTTTTAAGCTCTCCTCCTTTGTTGTATTAGTGTTAAGGGAATGTATTCCGCACTGTTGGGTCAATAGATCCACCCCGTTTTGCCTTCATATCGTACCAGCATTCGCACACCCACTGGAGCCACTCCATTTTCCTTGGTCTACGGATCTAAAGCTATATTGCCCATCGAGGTTGAAATTCCTTCTCTTTGAGTCTACTTGAAGGGAATGATCAATGACGAAGAATACAAACAGTCTCGCCTGCATGAACTAGAAATGCTACAAGAGAGAAGACAAAATGCCTTGAATCACTTACAGGCATATCAAAATCATCTTTGCAAGAGCTATAACAAAAGAGTGATGGTCAGAAAATTTGAAATTGGTGACTTGCTCCTCATGCAAAATCCAAGAAACCAAGCTGATTGTGAGAAGCCTAGAAATTTTGAGCCTAATTGGCTTGGTCCTTATATCATTAATACAACATTCAGTTTTGGTGCTTATTAGTTAGCCACCCCTGATGGAGAGAAGTTGATAGAACCCATCAACAGCCTACATCTATGAAATTTCTACACATAGCATCAGAGAGATTGGCTGAAAACCTTAAAAATACAAAAAAAAAAATGAAAAATCAGGAAAAAAATCATCACCTTGATGAAAACCTGGCAAACAGGCGTCTTGGTGACACCAAAAAAACAAGATGGAAAAATGGCAAAAATAGTAAAATGAAATAAATTCGTCCAATAGTGAAAACATGGCAAACAGGCGCTTTAGATAAGTACCATGGTGAAAACCTGGTAAATAGGCGTCATGTGTAGTCAATCATTGCTTCACCATCTACTATTATTCCAATCGGCCTTCATCCACTTTTCACAACAACGACATCCTAGCATTCATGACATTTTCCATCAATCCTGTCATTTCCATCCATGGCTAGCAGTGGTTGACATCACGCCTTGCATGTCCTTGCCTTTTATCCCATGTATGCCCTTTTCCATGTTATTCTACTTAGGTAATTCCCAACCTACCTAGGGGAAAGACCTTTATCATGTGACTATAGTGGGTATCACACATGGTCCTAACATTTGAAAAAGTCCTGAAAAAAGTCATAAAAATTAGAAAATATCTTGAAAAAAGTCATAAAAATCAAAAAATGTCCTAAAGAAAACACATAAACATTCAGAAAATGTCAAAAGTCTCAAAGCAAAGTCAATTTTGTCCCATCATTTCAATCATTCATGTCAGTCGATCTTTGTCCTAGTCTGAACTATGTTGTCTCTGTGCATTTCCTACATAGGCAAGATTCATCTGTGAATCCCCGAGACATTAGGTCTGTCCTTCTAGGTTTGTCAAAATAAAATCAAGACTCAATCTTTTGTCCTTCAGACAAAGTCATTGGTCTTATCGAACTACGAGGTCTCTGAGTGCATGAAGTAGGCAAGGCCATCAATCGATGAGCCCCTGAGGGAGCACTAGGTTAGTCCATTAGGGTTCATGGCACTGCACTTTCACATGTCAAAAATATTCAAATCAATCAAATCATTCAACCTAAGAAAACAATCTATCAACAAACTTTAAGCAATCCTTTTAATCAACATTTCAATCAGGCTTTGCATGCCTATGCTGGTGTGGGATCAAATCTGACATCTAATCAAATTCTATCATGGCAAGTCAACCTACCAATCACGGTTCTCCTTCAGACATGTCCTTCTGAAGAACAACTTTTGTCATCTATTCACGCTTTTGGATGTGTCCTTCCTAAGCATCATCATCATCATCTGGCATTTTGATGGATTCTCCTAACTCCGAGAATCAATCCTCTTGACATCAACATCATTTAGGATGTGTCCTTCCTGAATTTGGCATCACTCAACATTTGGAAACCTAGACCTCGTCAACCTTGGTATCAAAACACTTGACACTTCACATTTTGTTCACTTGGAAAACACTTGGCAAACATTTTCTATCTTTTTAATGGTTATCATGGTATTAGTTCCTTATGTCAAAGGAGCCATGACATATCATCATGATAATCCTTGTCCTTTTGATCATCCTTCTACTAGTTTCTCGAGGATGTCCTAACTTCAGGATTTAGAGGAGCCACGACGTAGTCCGATAGTCATCTTGTCTTTTATTGGTTGTCATGTGGCTACTTTCTCGAGGATGTCCTGACTTCAAGATTTAGAGAAGCAACGACATTTCATGATTAAGTTTTGTCTATTTGCGGTTGGTTACGACAAAATAACTTGGAACAATTGTGTTCCTTGTATGAGTCATGATCATCCTTGTCTGCGACTGTTTGTTTTATGTGATGATTCGACCTTACACATTATTGATCTATATCATATCATAGTGTTTTTTGACCATTACGACATTCCACCCAATGATGATTAAGAGCAAAAAATATTATAGTACTATGGCAATTGTTGAAGGATTCTTGTTTCCACACTAACATGCATATATTTCTTTGCACTAAGATCCACCTTCATCTTCTGTTATCCTGTCCTCTAATGATATCTTGTGACATACAAAAACATAGTTGCATACATGATCATATCAGAATTTCATTATCACATTTCACATTTGCATAAATCAAATTCCATAATAATATCAACATTTACATCCATCCATCTTGTATACATAAAACCATCATTTATAGTAACATATAGACATCATAACCATCATTTGCATTAACATATAGGAATCATATCATCATACATCGCATGATGCATATATACATGAACATATCCATAACTGCATCCATAATCATAAAGCACGATATCCATACAGTTCATAATACATAAATGCATCCATCTCATCATATAGAGTACCATCATCATCAACATATAAAATAGGACAATCATGACATATAAGGATAAAATCATTAATGCATAACATCACATCACATCAAATAAAGAATACAACATCATAATGCATAACATCATAAAACAAGGCATGTAGTTTGCATCAAGATCATCTCATATATATATCTCAAAAAAATACAATGTCACAGGATAGAATCTGGAGAAATCCCAAAAATGGAGATTGCAAGCTCGAAGGTCAACATATACAACGTCTCATAACAATCAAGAAATATAAACCCCAATTTGTGCCCTCTCCATCTCGTGGAGGTGAACCATGGGGTGACTGATGCTGACTCATCAGCTCAGCAGTAACCTGTACTGTTGAGGTGACCGAAGGATGAGATCTTGAGGGGTCAATAAGGGGAGGTTGGCTCTGCTCTAACTGGTGTCTTGATGACACTAACCTATGATTGTGGCTCGACTTGTGATTGTGGCCTAATGAATACCTATGCGAATGATGCAAACTGTGGCCTGAAGACTACCCGGAGGATGTGGACCCGCCTGCACTGGTGTGACTACTGTTGTGTGATCTATTGTTGTTGTGAGTCCGGGTACCACTACATGTCATGTTTTATGATCTAGATAATCCAGGGTCCCATCTCTCAGGTGGCACAAGCTACTCGTATAGTAACCTGTATCGACCTCTTCTCTCACTCATCCTAGCCAACTCTCTGGCCATGTCCCCTGACCGTCCTGTGCACAACTGTGTGAACTCCCTGACCCATCTCTCAACCTCCTCCTGTCGAATCACAACATGATCTTTGTCCACCCGCACCACCTCTAACTCTATTGATAAGGCCTTGTTCTGAGACAAGGCTGCATCTAGTCTGCTATGAAGGTCGGAAACTCTCTGATCAATGATAGCATCTGAAGGAAAAATAGGTGGCATGTCACCCTCCTCCTCCCCCTCAATCATCATCTCCCTCAGCCTCCTCTCAGCCTCATCCTCCCCCTCCTCGTCCTCCTCATCCCTCTCCTCCTCTCCTGCAACCTCCTCCACATCAATGTCCAGTGGGTGATGCTTTGTAAAGATATCCTCCTCTCTCGACCCCTCCTCATCTGCTCTCACCATCTTCTCCTCGCGCTTTGCTCTCCAAAATTTCTAAATAGCAAAAGTGAAAATGACACCTAGATTGCTTTTTCAAACCTATTTATAGATTGAAAATTAGGATTTTGCCTTTTGGGTTTGTACTGGAGGCTCATTTGACTTCCTTTGACTGACATTTTCACTAGCTTAACGTCCTTTGTTTTTGAAACTGTCTACGCCATTGTTTTTCTGGTCATCAAATTGACTTATAGGGACATGTTCCAAAATTTTCTAACCCGAGCCAAAATTCAAAAAAAATCCCGAGGGGGCATAGGCACTCTGTACCTTCACTGGGGCATATCCTTGAATTTTTTTCTTTGCCATAATGCGATAAACTGCATTATGACAAAGAAGGGCAAAATGTAGACACATAAAATTGACCTAGGCCTACGAACTCAATTTTCTCATTAATTCCTCTATGTCCCTTTGACCAAACTCAACTATTAATTAAATAATGATCAATTATTTAATTAATTCACCTCTCTTATTCTTCTTGACTATTTAAATAAATCACATTTATTTAAATACGCCACTAATGTCTAAAGTCCTCTTTAAATTAAATAAATTATTTAATTTATTTAATTAATCCACTATTCCCTCTTGACTATTTAAATAAATTAATTTTATTTAAATATGTCTCTAATATTAAAGTCTTCTCATAATTAAATAAATCCCCCACAATTTATTTAATTATTAACCCACTTCTTCCACAATTAAATAATTTAAAATTAATTATTTGATTGTCTCATTTAATTTATTTCCAAATTTAAATAAAAAATCATTTATTTGAATTTTCCTCTTTTTAAGTAAATAATTTAATTATTATTTACCGTCACATGACTTCACCATTTTGAATTAAATTAAATATTAAACTCAAAATAGCATTTCCCTCCACAAATTAAGTAATTTCTAAAATGACTTGATTTTCTAACTCCTTTTTTTGTGCTAAATATTATCTCCCTGTCACACATATTCTCATTCCTTGACTTAATTTCTTAAATTAAATATTTTCCACTCATTTTGAAAGTTGCCCTAACCTAATTAAGGGGTTGTTATTTTGAATCTTGACCATTGATTCTAGGGCACTTCTCAATATTTAAGCTCGTCCATTCATCCAAAATTGCATTTTCTATTAAATGACAATTTTGTCCTCATTTTGGCATCTTGAAACATCTTGCAATTCTTGAATCTTGCATTTTCTTGTCTTTGCCATTTAGTTAATTAGTTTTCATGTAGGGTCTAGTTTCTCTTGCATAATCATTTGAGAATCCTTCAACACTTGTTTAGGACTAGTCATAATCTTAGATTGTTCATCATAAATTTGAGGGCAACCTCATATTTTCAGAAAGTTAGAAGGTGTAATGGAGGTCATCCATGGAGAATGAAGACCTTGGGTGAGATTGTTTCATTCATTTTTCATTTATTCCTTTGCACTCCATTATTTACTTTGGGATTTCATGTTGCATTTAATCTGATAACAACCTAAGAAAAATACCTTCAGTTACAATTAACAACTATAAGTAAAACATTGAACCCACAAGAGTTGGTCTATATCCAAAAACATATGCATAAAACACACCAACACATTCAATTGCTACTCAGTAACACATTATTATTTAGATTGAAATTAAAACAATACAATATTATACTTTTGAGTACATAAAAAATTGTATATGAGCAATCATAAGTTGTATCACATAATTATTCACCTTATAAATATAAAGGAAAAATACCCAACCATATTTGGCAATACTAATGGTTAATTTCCCATAATTTCCATAAGTAGTCATAAGGAAATTTTTTCCAAACTCAACACAAAATCAAGAATGTATCTAGAGAAATAGACCATCCATACTCAATAAGAGTAAAACATTTTTTACACCATTAAATTGTATTATCTTAAATATGCATCATCATTAGTATAAGTTATCAAGATTCCTTAACTCATCCATATCAATGTTATGGTCAAAATTATCATGCCTTTATTTCAAAAAGAATAGACCTCACTAGGTATTGAGGTTAACCTATACCCTCCTATATTTTTCAATGATACAAGACAAAAGGCCATAATGTTCAACACATGAATAATTATTTAAGTTCAGATAAGATTAGAGGCATTCTCACACATTCACATTAGATAGACCTTGATGACAATAACTCTATAAATTCATCCAAGATTAGAGTAGTTTTGGAAATCCAAATACCACAAACCTTAGAGTATGTAAGCTTGATGACAAGTTGGTTTTAATTTTTTCAAACCTATATAGGGGACATATTATTGAAAGGATGAATTCACATCTTTCTAATGCAAATTTAATCTCAAGATGAAGCATACTAAAAATAGAGAAATAATTAAGTTAAATAGGAACAACCCCAAATCTTGGATCTATCCCAAGATTCCTCCTTTGTGGACTTGGGTCACAAGGGAATATTTCACCCAAGGATTGATAGCATACCCACTTCCAAATGGGATCGAAATCCCATGTAGTTCTCCTCACAATAATCTCTCAAGGAACATATGCATAGGTTCTCATACCCAAGTTTTCATAGCCTCTTAAATATCAAGTCATGGAAGTAAAATAAAATTAGCACTATTTTAGGAAAAATATATAATGGTTTAAGACCAAAAAGTGTAACAAACCACCATTTTCCAACAAACCTTATTAAAAAATCCCCTAGGTCATAGAGTTTCATTGATTACTATTGTATATCCTAACAAGGTACTAATGAATGATTTTCATCAATTAATAATGCTTAACATTAGGTGGGGGAAAATCACATTTAAGTTCATCCTTTAGCAAACCTTTACTAAGTACCTTCAAGGACACCAAGGTCTCAATTTAGCAATCCTACACTATAACACTTTCATCTAAGGACAAAGAGATTTTAAATTTGTTGGAAAATTAAGGTTTACATATTTAAATAAAGCACTTAGCTTTAGATTTAATAAATATTTAATTTAGAGTTAGTTCATGTAAGGTAATTTAGGGAGTTTTGTGAGGAAGTTAGATGAATGCAATACTTTATAAGCATTTGCATATTTCATTGTAAAATATATATGAATTGAATGATATGATTATTAAGTTTGTTTCCTTTTTATTATAAAATATAGATTTATTTTTTCATTAAATTAGATATCACAACCTTTATTATTCATAATTCAACATGGTCATCCCAAAATATCTTATAGGTACATCATATTGACACAGAGGCTAGTTCAATTACTTATCAACCAAAAATTCTCTTTGAACTTGTAAGGACATATTTTGACCATTATCATATAGCTCATCCATAGGCATCAACAAGCCACAAAGGAATTACATGTGACCTCATAGGTATATATTGGCCTTAGCCATGAACATTAATTTGGTCATACCCAAGATAGCTAAAGAGGACTCATTTATGAATTCAATCAAGGATCTTACAATAAACCTAGAGCCTACTAATAATTCTAGTAGATTCAACATGATATTCTCAATAGGTATGGTAGTAAGACAAAATATATAATTATTCACAAATGGGTATGAGATGTCTAAATAAATGCTACCATGGCTCCTCAAGCACTTTCCATCTAATAGACCTTAGGAAATATAACCATGGTTCAAAACCCATAGATTCAACCACTCATAAATCAAAATATACATATACAAAGAATCAATATTCAAATTAAGACCCTTATCACCCCTCTTTAATCTACTTTAAAATGTAGGGTATGTGAAAAACCAAATCAAAAACCCTGTTTACCTTAACATAGAGTATAAATTTTGAATATGATAGTTCTACCAAGTACTAAAGAATATTTTGGCTTACTTAAAATCCACATGCTACACAACAGTAGTTCCATTTTCAAGATACAAATATGTAGAGAAAATATGCAAGTGAATTAACTATTGCATATAGGGAAAAATAACTCATCTTAAGCTATGACAAAATGATAGTTTTACAAAAAGTGCTATAGTAAAAAACTCAATGGATAATGAGCATAATCCTATCAAGTTAACATATTCCAATAACTTGTGGAGGAATGTAAAGTCATTATAATTTCTCCATCTATTATAGACCAACTACACAAACTTGAAACCTATGGAAGATGATTTTTCTAATTCAATAGTAGTGTCCTTGCAAACATCTTAAGGACAATGTTTTAAAAGTGATAGGGCAATGTTCTAAAATTTCTTATTAGATAAAAATACAAGGGCCAAAAGAAGACCAAGTGATGTATGATTCCACAAACATTGAATATTTTCAACACAACCCCTAAAATGAGATGGTCATTAACACACCATACAATCATTAATAGTTTACCATCAAGTAAAGACAATCCCATAAAATACAAAGTGAGAGTATTGAAATTTATATTAGAAGTTCTAAATCATTTACTAAAATACCTATCTAGTGCACCAATCCTAGAATCCCCTCACATTTTATAATTTTACAACCTACAAATACCAACAACCTCCAAATTGTTTGTCATCATCAACTAGGATCCAACAATCACCCTTGTGTTGTGCTAGAGTAACACCATCTTACTATTATTGAGACCAATCCTACAATCACCTCACATTTTAGGGTTCTACAACCTACAAACACCAATGACCTCCAAGTTGTTTTCCATCATCAACCAAGATCCAATAATCATCCTTGTGTTGTGCTAGTAACACCACCTTACTATTATTGAGTTCAACTAATATATGATGCCACAAAAATCAAACATGTTCAACACAACCCTTAAAATGAGATGGTAATTAACACCCCATACAATCATTAATAGTTTACCATCAAGTGAAGACAATCTCATAAATTACAAAACAAGGGTATTGAAATTCATATCAAAACATCTAAATCATTTACTAAAATACCTCTTTGGTACACCAATCCTAGAATCACCTCATAGTTGAGGTTCTACAACCTACAAACAAAAATGACCTTCAAGTTGTTCACCACCATCAACCAAGCTCAAAGAGTCATCCTTGCATGGTGTCAATAACACCATCTTCCTCTACCACTCCTTCCCTCTCTCCTCTCTACACACCTAGATGTTTCCCCATCTCATTCTTGTGTCGTTATCTTAATTCCCTCAATGTGAAAACACTCCACTCTCTTTGTGTCTCCCTACATTTGATAAATTTCCTTCATCCTTTAAGTTTTTATAGACATCCATAGCTTGTTTAAAAGCTCTCATTTTAGCATAGGCAAGGAGGATGCCAACAAAGGTTGTGGAGTTTGGCTTTAAACTTCAATCAACTTCTGGTGGAGTTTGGCTTCTGAACCCTACAAACTCCACCATAGCCATGGCAATGGAGATGCAGATTCTCTTGAGAATGCATACTCTCAATGCAACAACATCTTCACAATCTCTCTACTCCATATTTCTCAACTGCTAAATGGATAACACTATTTTTCAGCACTTTGCAACTAAAAACATATAACTAAATTCACCTCAAGTCAATGCTCAAATGATAGGCAACGTATATCATCCCAAGAATGCACCTATCCATCTTCCTCATGCATGATGTGTAACTGCTATTTTTTTAATTCAAACATTAAGTTTTAAACTGTTAGCATTTCCTTTTACTGCACTTAGAGAAAACTAAACTGGTTTTATTAAAAAGAATTAATATAGATATTGTATTAAAATTTTTAATAGAAATTATAATTAATGGATGTACAATTTATTTATTTTATGAATTATTTTTTCTACATTAATTTGTAATTTATATAAAAATATTATAATATAATTTTTATTTAAAAATAATTTATAAAAAATATAAATAATTTGTTTTATAGATTTTTTTATTCATTCAAAATATGAAATATAAAAATATATTAAATATTAAACTTAATTTAAAAAGGAGAGTTAAATATAAAATATTAAACATAATGTTAATGTAAGATGTACAAAATAATATATAATTTAAAATTTAATGTCAAATATATAAAAATAAATAAATAAATTCACAATTAAATTTTTTTTTTTTTAATATTTGACATTAAATCTTAAAATGTAAGATTTAGTGTCAAATCTTAAAAATATAAAATGTAAAGTTTACATTTCAAGATTGTATTTTATGCTTTCAATACTCATTTTAATTAAATGTATTCTATAATTCTCATCATAAACATTAATTCATTATTTTTAAATTTAATATTATAATATTTAATTTGTCATGTTTTATATATGATTGTTCATCTCTTATATTATATTATTTTAGATTTGATTGAGTGAAATTATTTTTTAGATTCATTCACATAATAATTACATCCCTGTAATCCAAAATTTATTTTTATTTTTGACACAAATATTTCAAATTTTAAGTATTTTTTATTGATTTACACATCAAAATATCTCAAATTGAACATCTTAAAATCTTCTATTAAATTATAGTTCTAGATTATTAATTCCTAACTTAATTTTTCATTGAAAAACATTGCTAGAATCTCATAGTAAAGAATTGTACACCATCATAGAATCCTAAAATACATTTAAATGTTCTTTCTCAAGAAAATACACTTAAAATACATTTTAACACTACCTCATTTTCCAAGACACACAAAATTAAATAAAATCATAATATAATTTATATAAAAATATTATAATATAATTTTTATTTAAAAAATATTTCATAAAATATAAATTATTTGTTTTGCAGATTTTTTATTCATTTAAATATGAAATATAAAATATATAATTTAATTTAAAATACATAATTTAATAAATATATTAAATATTAAACTTAATTTGAAAAGGAGAGTTAAATATAAAATATTAAACATAATGTTAATGTAAGATGTAAAAATATAATATAATATAATGTAAAATGTAAAATTTAAGATTCAATGTCAAATATAACAAATAAAATTATTTTCACAAAATTAATTTTATTTTCTATGTTTGACATTATCTTTAAGTTGAATATTTCAAATTAAGCTAAATATTTAATATATTTATTAAATTATATATTTTATATTACATATTTTAAATGGATAAAAAAATCTGTAAAATAAATAATTTATATTTGTTATGAATTATTTTTTTAAATAAAAATTATATCATAGTATTTTTATATAAATTATAAATACATTAATTATAATTTCTATTAAAAAATTAATATAATATCTATATAAAAAAATAATAAGACCACTTCAATTTTCTCTAAGTGCAATTAAAAAAACTAGTTAAAACTTAATGATTGAATTAAAATTAAACCTAATTTGATAGTACATATTAGATATTAACAATATGTACAATAGTTTTTAAGTAGTTCACATCAAGCTAACAAATCTAAAATTATTTATTTATTTTTATTCATCTTGGATGAAAAGTTGATACACACTCCAAGTCAAGGCAAAAAAATTGTTGTTCCACTAAATATAGAGACTAAGCCGTACAAGTACACAAAGATTTAATAGGTTTAAGCATAAAGACACATTTTTGTAGACATACAATGCAAGTTTTATTATAAATTTTTAGTCACTAATTATAAATATGAACTCAAAAACATTGTTTGTTAGACTATTGACAAATATTACTTTAAAGAAAAACAGAACTCTCATTTCTTCTTACATGATAAGATATTTTTTTTAAATGAAGACACCTCAAAAAGTATATTAGGATAAAATTAAATAGCTAAAAATAATGTAAAGTATAAATAATTTTGACTAAAAATGGACTTCTCAAAATATTCTTTTATCCTTGAAAATAGTGACAATTAAAAATAACACTTATCCTTAAAAATAGTGACAATTAATATTTAAATCAAATCTTGACAAGCAACTCTAAATGGTGAAGCTTTTCATTTGGATTAGAGTAGAACCTTTGAATATTTCTAAAACACTAGTAATATACGTGAGTACTTTAATTTGGAAAGCTTTCTTTAACAAATGTTAGCAACTCTAAAAGATTAAAAAAAATTGTGAGTTTGAATGCTTGTTAAAAATGAAGGCTTAATCCAAACCTAAAGGAATTGTTAAATATTGATGAAATTGGATGAAGGTTGCTAATATTTTGGCTTGTTAACTAATCTATAGTGATAATAATCTTGTTGAATTTTAAAGACTAATATGTAAAATTATTGTTGTGATGAAAATGTGGTTGTCGAGGGTGATGAAAATTATTGTTATATAAAAACCTTCAATCAATTTAATTGATTGAAAACTCTTTAAAAACCTTTTCACTAGGTGTTAAATCAAATTGATGTTGAAACACTATTGTAGTATATTAAAAAATCCTAAACCATTGTTGATATTAAGAACACGGCTATTGATTTCTACTAAAACCCTGTTATTTTTGTTAATACAAAGAAAAATTACATTGCAAATGCTAATCAACACTCCAAATATTGTATTGTGCTAGGATAAGTTACCATTTAGTGATATTGGCTTATATAAGCTCCTCTTTATAACTATTCTTTAAATCCCCAACCACCTATACAAAATCCTACCTTATGGGAAATAACACATTAATAAACTAAACTAAAAAAGAGGTGGCCTCATAAATAAAAAGCATATCCGATACAATAATTTATTTATTTTAAACTATAGATAGAATTAAATATATTTGTATCACAAGACCCAAACAAATCTGCTTCATATGAAGGAGTCTACAAGATGATTAGAGTGCATGGTTGTGAATTCATCTAATAGTCTTTGTCAATCTATGAATTGACACACTATGCATATTTCTATTAATCAATTAAATTTTATCTCACGCACAAGACCAATACCTCATGAGTTGTGACATGAATGGTAAACATCCTACCTATGAACCCCAATCCTATACCTACACAAACATGAGAAACAAACACATAATTAGATCTCTATGCAAGTTAGAAGAAGGATTCCCCATGAAATTCATTAGCAATGCTCAAAATAGGAAAATATGAAGAACAAGACAAGAAAGTAAATAAATCCTAATTAAGCATGCAAATCCTCAATCCCATGGGGGAATTGGTGCCAATTATGTGTAGAAATTGGCCCTTTCCCAACTCCTTTGTAAGCTTGATGATGATTTGATGAAGATTTGATCCACTTTGGTTGAATTCCTGCATAACCTAGCTAAGAACTTGATAAAAATAGATGAAAATGGATATGCTTGAAGATGAAATTATGCATAATAAGTTTGTTCAAATTGTGGATGATATTGCAATAGAGGAGGCCTCTATTTATAGATTTGAAGAATGGAAGATTGAAGGCTTTGGGTGAATGTGGGACAAAATACCAACCAATGAGAGAAGGCCACTTGTCCACATGTGGTTGGAGGAGGAATGAGCACATTTTGGTGCATGTGCCCATAAATGCTATTAGATTCAAATTTGAAATTTGAAAGTTGGCAAGTTGGAGGGAGAGAAGAATAGAGTTAATGTCACTTGGTTCAAGGCCAAGGACATGTAAAAGGCATTAAAATCCTTGTTGGAAGTACCCATCCCCTTTTGGAGGGATTTTTCAAATTTATAGAATATTCCCCTTTGATTCCAACTTGAGGGAAAATAGATGAATTAATAAATCAAATAAATTGGTTTATTGTGCAAGTTGCAAAATCTAGAGGATTGAGGTGATTAGGATTAGATTTAACCATGATTTGATCAAATTAAGTGCAAATTAGGTGATTTGACAATTTTGACTTAGATTTTAGGATTTATTTAAATCAAAGTTGAGAAGAAAATGATTTAGACTTTAATTAAATAAAGATTAATTTAAATAAAGGGAAATGATGTTAGATTAAATTAAATAAGGTTTAATTTATTCAATTTAATAGGATGACTTTAGAGATTTAATTAAATAAAATGAATTATTTAATTAAATAGAGATATAGGGTTAATTAAATCAAATTGATTAATTTAATCAATAGGGAAGAATGATTTAATCACATAAATTTGATTTATTTAATTAAGAGAGGAAATATGTTGAATTTAATCAAATAAAGATTTATTAAATTGATTATAAAAGGGGATGATTTAGGATGAAATGATGTTAGTAAGATCAGGATCAGGTGTGTAGGATCAACTTGTATATTTTTTGTGTCTACACTACCTAGCATTCTTGTCCTCTCTAACCAATCTATATCCATATTACACTATAAGCTCAATCCAACTTTTCTCAACTGCATCCCAATTAAGCTCCACATAGGAACTTGCCAATGATTATTTAACAGTATGTATAACACATCTACCTTGATGCTCAATAATATTAACCTCATTTTTTTCAACACTATAAGTGCTAGAAAACCCTATCAACTTGTGTAATCATTGATTACTAAATAAAAGTCGAATACAATCTCTTCCTTGCTATCAATTGAGAGGTAAGAAGCCCTTGTACCAAAAAAACCATCCAAACAACTTGATATACACCTTATAAAATCTCAATAAAAAAGATAAATTTAAACATTCAACACCAAAACACTAAAAAAATGCCTACCAAAAATTCCTTTCAAACAGTAAGATCATTCTCTAAGTGAAAAGCTAACTAGAAGGAAAAAAATCTTCCAAGCTCCAAGTGCATATATTGACCTCCATTTTGATGCATAGACTCTATAACTTAGAAAAAAAATCCATAAAATTTGATTGTGTGGGATGATTCACAACCAAAAGATGTGCCAAAAGAACCTGGTAACTAGAATAATTACAAGAAGCTTCACTAAAGTGAGCAACATAGTGTGCTTGTACCTTCTATTTATGTCTAGAAGATTGTCTTCTAGAAGGAAATCCATCAACATATTGTCTTGTGCCACCATAATTATAATATTTTTAGTTTCTTATGTGACTACTAGAATTAGTAGATAAGGATGAACTGCTTCAATATTAATGAGGTCAACATAAATGCTTTTGCTTTTATATGTTTATGTTTGAAGGAGTGTGGAGAATAATTTGCAAAATGCTTAGTTTTCTCATGTTTTTTCTCTAATATGTATTTTCTTGTCTTTGGAAAGTAATTTTTTTCTATATAATTATCACGTTTCTTCTTTGCAAATTGTTGCTCATATTAAAAAATTTACAAATAGAATCAAATGGTGTTATTGATTTTATCACTAAGGTGCACCATTTCTAAAAAAAATGTATTAGTTGAGTTGAGTCCATTTAAAGGACTAAGGATTAGGATATCATCATCATTTCTTACAAAATTCTAATAATTCAAGTGATCTTGTATGTTGTTTTTGAAAATCAAGTTTTGAAGTGAGTTTAAATTTGTTAGAAATGAAACTAAAAAAATAAGAAATCTTTACTTTTGGTGTTACCTCCTAAATTTTTCCAATGTGAAGATTTAAAATTTCTTAAAGTATTGCAAAGCTAATTCCTAAATTTATACACCAATTCTTAACCTATGTATATCTTGAAATATTTTATGTTGAACACACTATAGTGCTGAGAGGGGGGGTGAATCAACACATATTCAAACTTAACCATTCCCATTTGAAGATTAAACATTACATCACATTAACTAAAAGAAGATGAGAAATGAAAAACATGCACCACACTAGGACACCAAGAATTTTATGTGGAAAACCCAATGAGGGAAAAAGCACGGTGAGGTTTAATTCACAATATATGAGCTCGCTACTTACAAAAATTACAATGTTGTTTAAGGCTCACTACTTAAGGACTTTAAAACTAAGGCACACAACCTTAGGGAAAGATACAAGGACCTGCTACGACTCACTATCTCAAAGAAAAAAACATGAAACTTATGATGAGAAACATGAACATGAATTGCTATAAAGAAGCATCCAACATATGTTGATGTTACAGTCCCTTTTTCACACAATTAATCCATCATACTGAGGTCACACACTTCATATTCAACATTTTGTGTTGAGGATCGTAAAATTCAAGGAAGTCTGATTATATTTGTTAAAGATGTTTCATAGATTTCTTCTCATGATTTTGAATGTGCTGATTGCAGAACATTGTCCGATTTCTATGTTTGCATATCAATGATGGAACTCCTATTTGTAAGAGGAGAGACCGGCCTCCAAGGGATGCATCCCTTGAGAGGACATGTCTCCACATGTGGAGACACATCCGCTCAAGGGGCGTGTCCCTTTGTACGCGGACTGTCTATAGTCTAATACTGTTTGTTATGTATGTATTAACACATACACACCCTTCTACATGCTAGCGGGTGACTTCAAGAGGATTCTGATTTCAAACAAATGTAGAATATAAAATCACGGGAATGATCGAATTTATATGACTGCTCATAATTTCGATTTAAATGTTTCCTTTAGAAATATCATAGTATGTATGATAATTTCAATCACTTATGAATGACAATGATACGTGCATCACTATCATTCATATCTAACCGAAGCTATCATCCATTAACACTCCCTCTTAGCTAGGGAAGATATTTCAAGTCAAATAAGTCAATATATCACCTTCACATGTGATATGATATGTTTTCTCAAAGTTGTCAAGTCACATGACATTCTTCATAACATATTTTTATTTTATTTTCATCATTTCTCCACTCCCTCTTTAACTAGGAAAAATAACTTCCAAAAGTGATATCACCTAACTCGTGATATCAGAAGATATGATATGCTTCTGAAAGTGTCAAGTCACATGACATTCTTCATACATATCTTCATTATGGTATGTACACTGATATCAAGTCACATGATGTCTACCATAGATCATGGCATATCCACAGATATAATCATCCACCATGATCATCTCTTATGGGTCACAATGACCTTCAGATATCAAGTCTCATGATATCCATCAAGGTGTCTAAGAGATACCATCATGACATGTCTATAGATATCAAGCCATATGATATCTATTATGATAGTTTTATCATTGTAGAGTCGTCACATTACAATGTCAAATACAAGTGTTCATTATCAGAAAGATCGTCACCTTTCGATAATGTACACAGGAGGGGTAGGCCCATAAAGTCATGGAGTCACACACATGACACAAGAGTTTACACATTAAACATATTTATATATTAGTACAACTTATAAACAAATTTGAATTTCAAACATAATATCAAATTACATACCAAGTTTTTTGCCTGAAGAGTTCAACCTTAACTCTGGAGAGAAGTTGTTGAGTATGTCTGTTGTTTAAACATTTGAACTAATATACTCCAACTAGATCACTTTCCTTTCCACCATATCTCTTACATAAAGATAGGGGATCTCAATGTGCTTAGATCAAAGAGTCCCACAAGCAATTTACAAAGCCACACTACTTCTCTTGCTCCCATTGAGGCTGCAATATATTCAGCTTTCGTTGAGCTTTGTGCAACTGATGATTGTTTTCTGCAAATCTAGGAGATCATAGCCGACCCCAAACTGAAGCAGCATCCTGATGTGCTTTTTCGATCAGTTACACTTCCAGCCCAATCTAAATCAGAGTACCCATGTAGATCTAGTGGATCATTCTTGTAATGAAGACCATGTCCAATGGTGCTTTGAAGATCTCTCAAGATGTGTTTCACAGCCATTAAGTGAATTTCCTTTGGCTCACACATGAGTTGACTTAGAGTATTCACTAGGACCTTCCATTTGTTGCTGGAGTGCTCTATCAACTAAGCTTACTAGCCCCTTGTGTCCAGCCCATTATCAGTCTGGGTGTGGCTTATATCCAACACCCCCCCTTTAATCCACACTGCGGGTGCTTGGAGCTCTTCTGAAGTTAGATCCTGGGACCTGTCATCATGGAGTCTCTCAACATGATGCCTCATCTTAGTCTCAGAGATGAACAAGGGCTTTCTCCTCATACCTCTCTATCTCAAAGCATTACAACAAGTGAAGATGAGACTCCCTCTGAAGCTCTAATTACTTCTTCTTAGAAGGGATGACTTCAGCCATCCAGACAATCTAATGGTTGCAAGCAGAGTCTTCATTTTCTTTCTTCTTTTGTAAACAATCTCTTATGCTTCTGATCTATCCTGAAAGCATCTAGAAGAGATTATAAATAGTTCATAACTATCCAAAAATCATACAAGTTATATCATGAATGAAATTTTCAAAGGATCTTATGCTAGTGAACACAACACAATTCAAGAGAATTCACAAGATCAAAACAAATGATATAACTCAGCAACCAAAGAATACTTATCTCTTTAAATGTTTTGATCCATCCTTACAGTCATGAATCTGAACGATCAATCATAATATCCGCTCTCTGCCCTTTATAGTGGCATCGATTGCATCGAGTATGCCCTTTGCATGAGCTGAAAATCGAAGATTCCGTTTTGTTCTTGAGTGAGATGATCAATGGCTTTGGTCCAGAGATATTATTATTTGAAGCTACTTTAGAAACAATCAAGAATAACTATTTCTACTACGAAGTCGACATCCTACTTAGCCGCCATACTATTGACATCGCAATTTAATGGAGTTGGGGAGATTAGTATGTCAAGGCCAAGTAATGGCATTTGCTTGTCTTTCCTGAGCCTATCGAACCTAAGGGAAACCGAGACATCACCGCCAAACTCCTATAGTCGACGCTTTCTCAGAAGGTATTATCATCATTGATTGAGTGGTCACAGGAAGTCAATCAATTCCAATCGCATCACATTGATGTAGTCTACCACCAATGTGGAAATGATTAATCATGATAGGCATACCGATTTCAAACTATTTTTTATTATTATTTTTCGGGGGCAAATCTCTTTGCTGGTGGCTGCGTAGGCTTCGGCTCTCGCCACCCGCAACTGCAATCACATACGATGGCAATAAAAATAAGCCTTCAGAGTGTCCGCAGTGAAAAGAGCCTAGTGCACAAGGGAGCTCGATACATTTCCATATAATCTCATGAGAAAACGTGATGTCTCCAGGGAATGATGTGTCTGTCTTAGATACCCAATGGTAGATGAAATCTGTAATCTGAAAATCATGACCCTGTATGTGAAGACGCTTGGAGATGATAGACGAGAATTGATGGATCAATGACTTTCACAAAACAAGAGCTCCTGTCCAACTTCTGGTGATGCCTTAATGTTATTCGCTGCAATTACTGATACTGTTACTTCCGTGGGCATGCTTGGTAGATCCGATGGTGACGCCAAGAAAGTAGAGGTCGTGACCAAAGCTGGAGACTCAGCCATGTGATGGAAAATCCGCCACTCTCAGCGCCCTATGAGCAAATAGCTAGGGGCTACATCCTCGCTAAATGCTTGGAAATCATATCCAAAATCCGTGATCATGAATAACATTGATCCTGAGAGTGCTTGCGTCCCTTCTTGCAAAACACACGATATCATCTAATCCTCGATGCTTATGCGACTAGTGTTGTTAGCTCGATTCCTTCAAAATGGACGACAACCACATGTGATGTGTCTCCTAGCTTCAACGGATATCGAATACTCCTATCTTGATATTGTCCCAATAGCTTCTACCATCAAATCTTAATTTCACGATGATGAAAAAGAGTCTCTTGCTCAGGCGTATATCCTATTCTTCTTGCTGCTTAATCTTGAAACTCAACTCTAATACCATGTTGAGGATCGTAAAATTCAAGCATCTCTGATTATATTTGTTAAAGATGTTTCATAGATTTCTTCTCATGATTTCGAATGTGCTGATTGCAGAACATTGTCCGATTTCTATGTTTGCATATCAATGATGGAACTCCTATTTGTAAGAGGAGAGACCCGCCTCCAAGGGATGCGTCCCTTGAGAGGACGTGTCTCCACACGTGGAGACACGTCCGCTCAAGGGGCGTGTCCCTTTGTACGCGGACTGTCTATAGTCTAATACTATTTGTTATGTATGTATTAACACATACACACCCTTCTACATGCTGGCGGGTGACTTCAAGAGGATTCAGATTTCAAACAAATGCAGAATATAAAATCACGGGAATGATCGAATTTATATGAATGCTCATAATTTTGATTTAAATGTTTCCTTTAGAAATATCATAGTATGTATGATAATTTCGATCACTTATGAATGACAATGATACGTGCATCACTGTCATTTATATCTGACCAAAGCTATCATCCATTAACATTTTGCATAATCCTAATTCACCATTCATTAGTACCTTCACAAATGGTCTTTCTCTTCTATAAATACCTCACAATAATTCAAAACATCAATTAGGTTGGCTCCAAGATGACCTTTAGATGAAATGCATGATACTACATAGATTGGATCCAAACATATATATTATGAAAATAAAATGAGTTTCAGATCAACACATGGAATAAAAAGATCCAAATACATCTCAACACATCATCCAAAGAGATTAATTAATTAATTAGGGCCAACTGCAAATGAAGAGAACAAGATTGTCGACCCAAACAATAACACCACCAAAGCTGCTAATTGCTCAAATTTACACCACCGAGGAGAGACCAAAAATATTATGCAGACCAAGATGTGAGCATTGCATTCTATGCACAATATCTCTTTAACCATATTCTAAAGTATCTAATCATTAAGTTCTAACATAAGAAGACAAACACTTTGAACTGATGAAGATAGAGCATCTTGGAGCCTATTGTACAACTTTGTCATATGAAAATTGCACTTTTAGACCACCAAACCAATAGATACAACAATATAATATGCTTTGAACATTACTAAACATGTCCACAAAATTGCAAGGTCAATACTTCACTTTCAGAGGAATGTGGAGCATTCCAACAAGCCTTCATCAACACTTTACTTTGCCAAAACATAGACCGAAACTTTGTTATTTATATTTTTCACTACAAAAGGTGTAATGGCTTGAATACTTGAATATAACACATTCACATATCGACCATCTTATATTCTAAACCACAAGATAAAAGCTTTCTCTATGGAGGGATGCGAACCAAAATACCATGAATGTCTTAAAGTATACCCTTTGATTGTCTTAGCAAAAAAATTGCACCTTATCTCTAAGTGTGGTACACCAAACTAATAGGATATCAATGCAGGAATGTTGGAAACACATTGGAACAAGTGTATCCACCTCTGCAACACACATAGACATCATACTGATCACCACTCTTCCTCATACTGCATTGTTGACATGTATCAATAGATATCTCTGCATAAACTAACTCCAGAGTATTAAAAAACTTCAGCACACACACTTGAAATCAATGAGAACCAATCTTGATTTGAAATTAATGAAAATATATATGTCCAACAATCTCCCCCTTTTTCATTGATGGCAACACTCATTTATCTACAAGTCTTCTCTCCCCCTTTGACATCAAGGGAAAAGGGCATAAAATATTCTACTTTTATCAAGCAAAAAATTGTATAAACTCCCCCTTAATGTATGACTTCCACAAACAATAATCTCCCCCTGAGATGGAGATGCCCCAAAACAAATACTATGTACAAATTATTTTCAACAAAAACCCAAAAAAAGATATTGCAATCTTTCGCAAAACTATACAAAGACAAAATTGTCTTATCTACACCTTTGCAACTTCCTCGAAAGGTAGAGTATTCTTATAAATTACCTTAAGTTGTACCATATTTGCAACCCAATTTTCTTTTGTTGAGTTAAGAATATGATTTTGGCATTCAAAATGCATGCACAAATCATCAACCTCATCAACATTGCTTGGAGCCTTCATTTTTTGTTCAACCTTTTATGCTTCAGCTAACAACCCAGATAATGAAGCAAGTCTCAAATTGATTGCTTCCCTTAGCAAACCAAACTATTTATTTATTTGCTCTCTCTGGTCCTAAAGCAAAGACAATTGCAAATGAATATTTTCTATTTGTGCTCTTATTGATCCATCCTTATCCTTTGACAAAACATATGTCTTGACCGATTAAGTAATATGTGACTCAATGGCATCAATTTGGCCTTTGATGTTCTTGGTGGAGCTTAGCCACTTCAAACAAAATTGATAGTGTAGTGACTTCATCAACACAACTCTTAAACATATTTATGTTTTCCTATAGTTTATTGTGTGCACTAGCACACTGATCAAATGCTTCAGCCATTCTCTTATCAATTATTTTCCTTGAGACCTCTTGCTTTGCCTTATGCTTAATGTGTGAAGAATGATCCTTAAAAGAATCAATCAAAAGCTTCATTTTTTTATTTTGGAGATAAGGAAGCATTAATGTTTACCTTTGGTAAACCCTCTTGAATAATATTTACTACATCATCAATTAATCTAGATTTCTTCATGTGTTCCTACAGAATTTCCTTCCTTGCAAATGCATGCAGAATATCGCCAAGTTGTAATTTATGGAGGAGAGAAATTTTTGACAAGTAAATTTGTCCCTCATGAGTAGGAATATGCAAAATTTGTGGTGTCACCATAGGTCCAAATCACATCTGCAACCCTAATAGGTCCTTAAAGGAATCTGATGATGAAGAACCCTGACCTATAGAAGCATCTTGTTTCTCATATGTCTTCTCTTTTGTATCCTGAACTATCTCAGAATTATCTTCTCTCATTTTCTCATCATTTCTTGAATTTTTCAGAGGATGAATTTTATGTTCTTTACCAGAATTAGAGTACCTTGTAGTAGGGACACTCACTTAACCTTTATCTCCTACACCTTATGCAATAGTATTCACCAAAGGAGCAATCTCCTCATTTTTCTTATCATTTTTCTCTTTCCCTTGTTCTTCTTCCATCTCCATACTGAAGACTTCTTGCACACCAGAGACACCTTCTCCTTTTTGAAGTCTAGAGGGTCCTTGTACTTCTTGTTGACTAGATATATTTTTCTCATTTGTATTTTTTGAAGTAAGCATAGTTTTAGTTTCTTGTTTATCTACAGGCACCTGTGAATTAATATCAACTTTATTTTTCAATTCATTAATGATTTTCTGTGTAGCTTCTTTATTTTCACTCTAAATATTTATTTTGACATCTTCATCCATGCTCATTAGTAGATCTATCCTTCTTTTAGTGTAGAGCTCCTTGGCTTGTCTCTAGAAAATTAATGTTTTTTCTTCCTAGGAAATAGGAATCCCAGCCTTGTCAATAGCTTGCAATTTTACCTCTTCATCGAGGCCTTAATGGCATCTTCTCTTCTTTGTCTTAAAGCCTCAACTAGGCTATCCAGAGCTTTGTCTCCAATGCCACTGAAGGGAATGTTTTGCTTCAGCATGTACTCAATGATTGCTTTTTCAATTGTCTTCTTGTTCTCTAGAGGTACTTCCAGATGCAGTTCCATTATATCATTCAATAAACCATATTTGACAATCTCATTCAATATTTCACCGAAACCCAGAGAGTCATGTTTGAGCAAAGGAGCTTTCTCAATCTTCTCCTCAACAATCTCATTTCCTTTCTTCTTCTACAAGGGAACTTCTTATTATCCTTGTATTTTTCTTTTCACCCTTCTCAAAATAAAAGATTGTACAACTTCTTCATTATCCTCTTCATCATCATCTACATTCACAAGATTAATATTTTCCCTTGTTGCTTTTTGTTTAGATCTTGGCTTCTTCCTGTCGGCAGTCTTAGTTTTTGTTGGTACTTTAGTAGCACCTTTTCTTCTGCTAGGAGGTGTTTCAGCAGGTCTAGAAGTTGTAGCAATGACATAGGTAGATCTACTAGTCCTTCTAGGATTTGATGTAGCAGAAGTGGCTTGCACATGATACTTCTGTACGACCCTCAGGAGAACCAAACACCTTTTTCCAACACAGACATCATCTTCCCCACGTTTGACATCTTCATCATTTTTTTTTCTACCTTCTTCTTGATTTTCTTATTGGTTATTTCATCATATGTGCCAAACCTTTCAACATTGGGATCCCTAGGTTTGTTGACCAAAATGTCAGCATATGCAATCCAGTTAGGTCTAGGAAGATCATAGGGAAAAAAATTTATCCATGAAGTCCTTGGTTCAACCGCCTCCATATAACAACTATCTTTATTCACCATAAAAGTGATATCATTCTTGTATCTTTCCACAACTCGTGAGGGTATCCTATCCCTCTTTTGCATTTAGTTTTGAAATGTTTTGAAGAAACCCTAGAACATTGCATCACATTTTTGGTATCTGAAAAGCTACGCATGTGATCCCTAATTTGATGTACAGTGGGAATGTCCCTTCTCCAAACCACATTCTTCTAACCCTTCATGAAATAGAACATGAGACAAATAATCAAAGTGTCATACCAAAAATTGTAGTGTAAATCCTTGGTTCTCTATAAATTCTTCAACAACTGCTACTGCAAGAGCTCACAAAGGTCATAATATTTTCCTTCCTTCACCATCTGATGAGCAGTGTAGATGGTGGTGACAGTAGCAGACCCTTCCTTGTTTTTGTAGTAAACCTTATATGCAATACCCATCGTGGCATACCAGACCCCTAAGTCAAAAATGTCATATATAGTTAAGATTCTTTTATCGAATTTAGCTCCAATAAGCTTCATAATTTCTTCATTATTTATGGTCTTCAGTGGTGTCATAGGTCCGGTGGAGCATAATCTAGTCACAACCCTGATAGCTTCCTTTGTGATTAAGTGGGGTTGATCAAGCCAAAATATATCTTCATGAATCTGACTCAAGGCAATTCTGACCCATTCATCTTCAAAGAAAAAGTTAGGGAATCCTTTCTACACATCTCAACATTTTTCTTTCACATTCACATATTTCGGTTTGACATGAAAATCATCACCCAAGAGATGATTGTATTTGAACTCCTCCAACTTCAAATGATTGTACTCACTCAACTAAGAGTGAATATAGATGCATACATCTTTAGAATGAACCACATTGATTAGAACATGAGAAAATGCTCCATCTTTGTCGGTCACGGTAGATGTGTATGGATGTTTCTTGAACATTGGCCTTAGCTTCTAAACAACATCAATGACAATTAGTGTAGCCATGATAAAACTATTTGAATACTATGGTTTTACAATTAAACCAAAGAAATATTTGTGAATACTGTTGTTAGGGTTTTCACGCAACTCACTAAGAACCTTCTTCACTTCCTTATTTATTGCACACACTGGATATCATTTGAATGAGATCAATTTTGATCAAATAGGAACTAAATATGCTTCACACCAACCCTAGTCACTCTGAACCAAATGCATTTCTTAGTTCTTGACACTAGCAACTTTTTATTATCTAAGATATCACAAATATCCATAATTTTTCAACACACTTCTGCAAAGAGTGTATTTGCTCCATAACCTTGACATATCTCTAAATAACCATTATGTTGATGACATCAGCATCTAATACTTTACATGATTTTGAAAAACTTGCAATTGCAACTCCCCTTGAGCCAATACTTTATTTTTAGTTATTGGAGGATCCATTTGCACCAGGCTGAGGTACAAATTCATTCTTTGCTTCAATTGCTTCCTTATTCTGCCATACCTTGTTCATTACCTTTTTTTATTAGAGTCAATCTTCTTTTGAGGATTAAAAGGTCTTACATTATTTCCTTTACAGAACCTTGCAATGTGTCTAGGTTTATTACAATTGTAAAAGGTGACACTAGATTATAGAGCATAATTACTTATTTTCATATTAGATCTACAATCAAAAGCCCTGTGACCAAAATTGTTGCATGTGTAGCAGTAACCATAGAAGGATTGAGAATTCATAGCATTACTATTCCTTATCACTTTACTTTTGCATTCGTTAGTCTTATGACCAAATTTATTGCAAGCATAGCACTAACCATGAAATGATTGAGAATTCATAGTAATGTACCTTGGAGGTTTAAATGAATTATGACTCATCTTGCTTCTACATTCAAAAACATTATGACCAATTTTATTACAAGCATATCAATTACCATTGAATTTGGTAGGAGTAGTTTTTTTAGGGGCAGGCTTTCTGAAGCTCCTTTTCTTGTTTCAAACAAGAATGAATCCACCCTCTTTCTTGTTGTCTTGATTTTCTTTGCATCTTCAAAGGATGCCTCCTTAGGTTTTTCACTATAGGATTTCTCCTCCCTTGTTTCAAACTTTCCTTATGCTTTGAAGTTATCATATAGGTTTGTAGATGCATTGGTCATATGAATTTTCCCCTTTTCGAAACAAAGACCAGATTTCTCTGTAGATGGCTTTTGAGAGTTAATCAAATCATCAAGAATTTTAGAACCTCCTCTCAATTTTAGACCCTTGTCAATTTGCTCTTTTTATTTTTCAAGTTCTTTTCTCAAAGTGACAATTTCTTCCTCAACATTCAATAGTTTTATCATTGAACTTGGCATTCAAATAATACTCAATCCTTTTGCCTTCTTCAATCTTAATTTTCAAATCAGAGATCACAAATTTTGCCTCCTTGAATTTGATTTCACATCCATTTCCTCCTTCTATTTGAGTTTTTAGTTTGCCAATTTCTTATTTTGATTCTTTAGCTTGTGCCTTCAATTTGAAAATTGTCTCCTTTGATTTTTCAAGCATGCACTCATATTTGATATTTAGCATTCTTTCTTCATCCAAATCTTCAAGAGTAGACCAGAGTTCTCCTTCAAAATCTACTTCACAATATTTTGGATTGATGTCCCAACCTTCAAGTTCCATTGACTCTAGATTTGGTTCTAGAATAAACATATCATTGATCTTTGCTACATACCCCATGTGTTCAATTGCAGGATCTACCTCATTTGTTAGGTTTCTCAAAGGAACTTGGCTCTGATACCAGTCATTGAACACATTGTAGTGTTGAGAGGGGGTGTGAATCAACACATATTAAAACTTAACCGTTCCCATTTATAGATTAAACACTACATCACATTAACTGAAAGAAGAGTATAAATGAAAAACATGCACCACACAAGGACACCAAGATTTTTATGTGGAAAACCCAATGAGGGAGAAACCATGATGAGAGTTAACTCACAATATATGAAGCTCACTGCTTGCAAAAATTATAATGTTGTTTAAGACTCATTGCCTAAGGACTTGCAAACTAAGGCGAACAACCTTAGGGCGAGATACAAGGACCTATTGAGACTCCTATCTCAAAGAAAGATACATGAAAATTATAATGACAAACATTAGCATGAACTGCTATAAAGAAGCATCCAACATATGCTGATGTTATAGTCCTTTTTCTCGCACAATTACTCCATCATACTAACTTCGCACACTTCATATTCAACATTCTACATAATCTTAATTCACCATTCATTGATACCTTCACAAATGGTCTTGTTCTTCTATACAAACCTTCCATAATAATTCAAAACATCAATTAGGTCAGCTCCAAGATGACCGTTAGATGAAACACATGATACTACATAGGTCGGCTCCAAACATATACATTATGAAAATAAAATGGGTTACAGATTAACATATGACATAAAATGCTCCAAATACATCTCAACACATCCTCCAAATAAAGATTAATTAATCAAGACCAACCACAAATGAAGGGAACAAGACTTTCAGCCCAAACAATAATAACGCCACTAAAGTTGTCAATTGTTCAACTTTACACCACCGAGGAGAGACCAAAAACATTATGCAGACCAAGATGTGAGCATTGTAGTCTATGTACAATATCTCTTAAACCATCTTCTAAAGTATTTGATTATTAAGTGCAAGAAGACAAAAACTTTGAATTGATGAAGACAGAGCATCCTAGAACCAACTGTACAACTCTGTCCAATGAAAACTACACTTGTAGACCACCAAACCAATAGATACAACAATATAATATGATTTGAACATTACTGAACATGTCCACAAAACCACAAGGTCAATACTTCACTTTCGTAAGAATGTGAAGCATTCCAACAAGCCTTAACCAACACTTTACGCTGCCAAAACACAAACTAGAAATCTATTACTTATATCTTTCACTACAGAAGGTGTAATGGCTTGAATACATGAATATAACACCTTCACATCTCACCCATATTATCTTCTAAACTGCAAGACAATTTTTTTCTCTACGGAGGGATGCAGACCAAAAAACCATGACTCTGTCTTGGAGTATACCCTGTGATTGTCTTAGCAAAACATTTGCACCTTATCTCTAAGTGTGGTACACCAAACTGATAGGATATCAAAGCAATCATGTTGGAAATATAATAGAACAAGTGTACCCACCTCCGCAAAACACATAGACATTAGACTAATCATCATTCTTCCTCATGTTGCATTGTTGACATGTATCAACAGATATCTATGCATATCAACTAACTTTGAAGTATTATACAAACTTCAACACACACACTTGACATCAATGAGAACCAATCTTGAGTTCACATCAATGACAAAACATATTGCCAATATTTTCAATGCCAAAAAAAAAAAATTCCAATGCTTCTAACAATTTTCTACCCTGATGTTTAAATTTGTGGCATTATTTAGTTTTCACGTAGCACTATTAGCATTCAATAGTAGACAAGGTGTAATCATAAGAAAAATCCACATAATTATTGAGGTTCAAAACTTGCTTTTTATTGATGCATATAACAATGCCCAACACTCAAGAAGAGAAGGAAACTTCAGAAATATTTCAATGCTCAACAAAATCCAAATGTCATTATTCAACATTAACACCCAATATTTTGTAAAATTTCAAATTGAAATGTGCACCTCAAACAAATTTCAACACCAAACTGAATTTTCAAATACAATCACTTGAGGAAAATATGAACACTAAATTATATTTTTAAATATAATGTAAAAAAATCAATAATTATTTCAACATCTATTTGCATAAAATTGAACATAACTTTTCATTCTCATTGATCTTAAATAAACCTAATATCATGAATGCTCTAATACCACTATTAAAATGAAAATAAAAATTAATTACATTGCAAATGATAATGAACATCCAAAAAAATTATTATGCAAGTTACAATATTATGATATTGGCCTCTAATAACTATTCATATAACCTTCCAACAACTTATAAAAAACTATCTTACAAATAAATACAAGCATTAAAAACCATACTAATAAAGAGGGTGTGTCTCATAAATAAAAAGTATGCCCCATATTATAATTTATTTATTTCAAACTATATAAAGAACTAAGTATATTTGGATCACAAGACCTGCTGACGCAATTTGTTATTAAACTAATAAATGTGATATATTATTTAATTACAAAATCCCTCTATTTCTAGAGCAATAATTTGTTATATATATACCATTGTTATTTCTAATCAAAGCTTAATCATCCTTTAAATTGGTTGCAGTGTATATATAGGAAATTATTTGTGTTTGAGAACACATGTTTCCTCATAAGGGTACACCTCTATTTATATTTTGTGTTTTGCTTTTGATGAAAAACATTTGGCCCTTTATTGGGCCCACACCTATTGGAATAATTTTGATTTTCAAAATTTCAAGCTCATGTTTCCTTTTCAAGTGTACACCCTATAATGGGAAATAGACTTGTGAAAAGTATACCATGTGTTACCAATTTAACCCCTATGACCTGTCAATTCATGTCAAGTCAAGCCTAGATACACGTTTGGATCCAATCTACACTAGAGAGACAAACCTAAGTGAACCCAACAATACAAAAAAAATAGGTTCTCATCCCAACATTATGGGTCTGTTTGAGACAAACCTGAGTGAACCCACAATAAATTTTGCTAATTTTCACATTTAGCGACAAATTTTGATTTTTTTTAGTTCTTCTAATTTGACATTTGATTTGGTCACATGTCCAAAAATTCCCCCTAAACCCTAAAATGTGGATTCCAAGACATTTTGATGACAAAAACAAAGTCATTTCCCATATTGTGAATGCAAAATACAAATATTATTCATCCTTACTAAACTTTCATTCTCATTTTCCATTTCACAAATAGGGTTGAAGATTGATCAATGAAGATTCCAAAGAGGTTTGGTTTGTTATTCATATGCATTTGCAAGAGTCCATTTGTTACCAAGGAGTTCATAAAAGAATTTTTTTTGCAAAATAGGTAAGTTTTTTCAAGTTTTGGGTTTTTTTCTACAGTTTTTTTAACAAATTGACTTTCTTGTTTTGTTTTGAATTTCTTATTTTACTCTCATTTTTCTATGAAACAATAACAAATGTATTTTTAAAATGAATTAAGTTGTATATATTTGTTTTCATTTGTTTTGATTATTCAAATGTGTTTTTTATTGAACTTATTGTCATAGGAATTATAATGACAATTGATTCTAGCTCCATGGATCAACCACAATTAAAATCAAATCCAAATTCTCCCCTTTAAAAATATATTGATATGGTACAACTTCCAAGTGATGGGGGTTATGCTTGAATTTGCAATCGATTTGATGTTAGGTATTCAATCTCATACGATCAAATGGAAGGTCATTTATGCCACATTCTTGAACTAGAAATCAAAACTTGCCCAAGAAAAAATGGTGTATCCATTCTAGAAGCACAGATCCTAGCAAATATGAATGAGTAAGAAAAAATAAATCAAGTAGAAGGTTGAAAATCAAATCATCATTTGTTAAAGAAAGGGTCTCGAGGAATGAAGCCCCCTTCATCACCTTCTATTTTTCAACTTCTAAAGAGCCACCCATTTTTAACCATGCCTAAAGAACATGTAACCTTTACACATAAAAGATCAAAGGGACTGTTGGAAATGGCATTTCATAATGAGTCTTGAGAGAATTCCAATCAACATAGTGAGATATCTCTATGCAAATGGATTGACATTCAATGTTTTTCACTCATTGTATTGGCAACAAATGGTAAAAGAAATTAATGAGACTCTAAAATGGTACAAAGGCTGAGATTTTGAGAAAGTGTGTAGCAGCATATTAGATAAAGAGAAGTTCCTAGAGGATTCATTGAATCCCATTAAGAGTTTGTGGGTCAAAACAAGGATGTTTATCATTTTCGGTAGATGGAAAGATGCAATAAATCAACCATTGATCAATGTTATTGCAATGTCCCCTAAAAGGGCAATGCTTTTTAGAGTAGTGATTTGTCAAAGAGACGTGAAAGATAGTGCATTTATTACCTACATTTTTATGACAGTCATTGAGGAATGGGGCCTTGAAAGGTTCAAGTTATAATAGGCAATGCCAAAAATTGTAGAGAAACCAAATTATTATTGGAGCATTATTCACACATATTTTGGACACCTTGTGATGTCCACTCCCTTAACTTTATGCTACAAAAAATTTAAACGAAAATTGATTGGATTTGTAGACACCTAAAAATGACTAATGCATTTTCATCTTATCATTTCATCATTATCCTTCTCATTTCTTCTATCTATAATTAATGAAGTAATTTTTAATTATTTCCTTAAACTAGCATTTCCTCCTTTTATCCATAGTACTTAAATTAATTATTTAATTATCGTAATCTTTTATCATTTCTATATTAATTAATTAATTCATCACTTGTCATTTTCCCTCCAACATTAATTAAAATCAATTTTCAAATTAATTTTTTTCTCTATAATTAAATATTTAATTAGGTAACACTCTTTTAAATAAATTAAAATAATTTATTTAAATTAATATTTTTCTTCTAAAATAAATATTTATTAATATTATTTATTTATCCACCAATCATTTTGAATTAAATAAATTTATTTAATTAATTATTCCATTGTTCCCTCCATCAAATTCAAATTCAAGTCTTTACCTATCTTTAATTTTTCTATTCATTGATCTTGCAAATCAATCACCACCATCAATCAAGTGTCAAGTGAAGCATATAAATAAGAAGTTTTCATTTCATTCATATCCCCTAACACTTTTATTATCAAAAATCTCTCTAACACTCTTATCACCATCAAGCATTATCAACCATTCAAGCATCCAAACATTGTCAAACATTATCAAGCATTATCATTGTCATTTATCAAGAATAAGTATTATTTATTTTTTAGTATTTATCATTGTCATTGTGTCATATCATTATTGTTCTTTCATAGTTTGTTACTTTGAAGAGCAACCAACAATGGAACAAATCAAGATCTTAGCTGTGATGACTTTGCTTGTTATTTAAATTTTATATTCTAAGCTAAGATCTTCAACTTCATTGCATGATTGTGAAAGCGTGAGTTTTGCATTGTTGTTATTTGTGATTCACATTTTCATCATCCAAAAAATCAAATAGATGTATGTCAAGGACGAAGAGATCATAATGTTCATCACCAACCATCATATGGCACAACATGTCATCACCCCAATCTAGCACTACAAGGGCAAGAAATATTAAGCAAATGATCTTAGATGACATTTCGTGAAATCATGTTGAAAATCTCCTTAGGTACATCAAAACTATATCAAGTATGATCCACTATAGCAACATAGATGATCCTTATTTGGGAGAGAGATATGATAATATCAACTCGATGATTAAGAAGATGAAAATCATCATAAATGTAAGAGAGTGAGATCTTGAAAACAAAAAATCTTCAAACTACACAAAATTATTGAAGAGATGGAACAAAATGACCAACTTCTTACATTTGCAAAGTCTCAAATATTGTAGTGTTGAATTCATTTTTGTGTCAACAAGAATTGCCCTATATAAAGATGTTGAAGTTAATCAAGGATACAAGGCAACACTTTGTAGACTCATTGATCCTAACATACAAGTGTAGTTAAAATTGAGTTCATAAATTTTGTACACTCCAACATATCTAGTATGGATGCTTTTTGTGACAAGTATAAAGTTGATACTTATAGTTGGATTCTTTCATTGTCAATTGGATTATTTCATTGTCAATCATTCATACACCTACAACTTCTTACAATCAAAAATTTGTTGCAAATAACTTTAATGAAAAAAAATATATCTTTTATGTTTCATTTATGTATTATATTTTATATGTTTATATTTGATAACTCTTAACCTTCTAATTTTGTCTTAATAAGTTGTTAAATTCATTTGCATCCGGGAGGAATTGAAACACATGCTCCATCCACACAATGAAGTGCAATCAACTACACTCAAGAAAAGCAAAGGACTTAGTGTATCTGCATTCAAACTTTTGTATCTTTTCACCCAAAGAAAATGACTACAAAAGAGGATGCAAAGAGTGATATTGAACAAAAGCATATTGACTTAGATGCTTCCACTTCCCACCTTATTAACTTTGATGTTGAAGACAAATCAACTAGCAAGCATAAGATTGCTAATGCCAATGACACTATTTGAAGTTATTCTAATATATTAATGCCTACATTTAATATGAATGGTGATGATATTCTTGAAAACTCGTATGATGGTGCTTGATCAATAATGATTGATTGTTGACATTTGACATTATTATTTTTTTATTTTAATATATATAATCATGACATTTGAGTTTGACTAATTGACATTGTAATATTTTTAACTTTTGTGGTAGTTTTGCTTATTATACAATATATGATGCCATGTGGTATTTTGAACTTAATTACTACTACAAATATGTACATATTTCTCATCTTTATATGTTTTGCATAGATGAACCCATAATAAACTGAACCCTCAAAACTTTTTTGACTGAATCTACAAACCAAACCCTGAACCCGTGGCAAGATCAGTAACTTAGAGTATACCCTATTGAGGATGTACTTTATAGTATAACTACAATTTTCACTGATTTTTTCCATTCATAAGTGCAACACTAATAAAGAAATTGAAGTACTCAACCTTCAAACATACTTTTGTTTGGTTTTGTTGCCATGACATGGGTTTTCTGTTTTCATGCATGATGACAAAAACTTCTTGCTGATTCACAAACATACTTTTGTTTGGTTTTGTTGCCATGACATGGGTTTTCTGTTTTTATGCATGATGACAAAAACTTCTTGCTGATTCACTTGATAACCCCATTGTCAATCTTGTGAAGATGCATAAAAGAGAAGACAAAAACCACAAAGACAAGCAAGACAACCCTAATTCCTGACTCGTGTTTATCGAAAAAACAATTGTTAAAGGCTTGATGTAATTCAAAAAAATCTTGTAAGTACAACATAGTACATACCATTTGCAAGGAATCCAGGAAACTAGTGTTAACGTATTATGTAGGGTATTAGTGTTAAAAATTTAAACAGTTAACCTAACAGAAAAGCTTTGAAGGAGAAAGTTTAGCAATTGACATGATTTTCATATCCCGACTACCATAGAAATGAACACCTTTGGATGATGTTTGTTTTCTTTGTTTTGTTCTATTTCATAAACGATGGAATGACATCCCAGGGACATTTTATTGACTCGATTCTTATATGCTGTTTGAAATCCAAATGAAATATCAACAACTGATTCTTTCACATTGTGCAAAGCATTACTTTTTTCATTTAAAATCAGACACAATTGATGGAACATGAGCTCCATAAATGAAGCACAGCTAGAAAATAACAGGTCCTTAATCCCAAAACTAAAGCCAAGAAAGAAAATAAAGTTTTGGAAAAGAACCCACTTAAATTCCTTCAGATGATATCTTTTGAAATTTCAGATAATAAATGTACATTCTAATATGTAAAATGCATATTATCTGAAGCTTTTAGGATACACCGGTGCCATTACACCGGAAACGAATTCTGGTGACAGTTTCAACTATCCCAATGGACATTAAAATTAGTTAAACTACAATACAGATTAAATTAGGTTAGATACTTCCTTTCACAACTTCTTATCTTATATGAGGATAGGCATTGTAAGGATTAAGGTATGTTGTTTAAGAAGGGCGCAACCTGGTAGCTCATTTTTCATGGATGTGGCTAAACATAAGAGAGTTTCCCGGCCAGATGATATATCAATCATCCCTTGCATCAACATCAAAAGTTACCATGCCATACACAAGCCATCCTAAAGAAAAGAGTATTTTCAGCCCTTTCAGGGATCTGATTGGAAACCCACAGTAACAACATATAATCTCACAAACTGTTATTCCATCAGATATTGTTGCAACCAGATTATGCGAAATCCAGAAGTACAGCTTTCCTGTTCAGTTGCAGACACTTGAAATGTATTCTGCAAATGGAGGTGCATCTTGTAAATTTATCTAGATAGAAATTGATTTGGCATCATTTCCAGTTCTGTTTGAAATGAACTCTTCTTTCATGATATGATCTTCATTCTGAACCCTGGAAGTTTCCTCAACTATTTCTTCACTTGAACTTTGTTGAAATCCCAAAGTATTACTTATCTGGGGAGGGTATATTAAAGTTGGAAGTTCATATTGTTTTATGCACATGTCAAGAGGCAAAGCAACATTATCTAGAACCCCCAGTGTTCTTTCTCGACCAATCTCAAGTAATTCTTCCTCCTCGCTTCCTGGTTGACTATTCAAATCAATTTGGCCTTTACTGACTAAATAATCTTCCTTCACACCTTCATTATCCTTACAAGAAGCATGTAAGTTCAGATTTGAAGCCAATTTTACTTCATTTCCTGGATAATCATGACTTTTTGTAATCCCCTTCTTGCATACTGGAGCTGGAGTTTCCCACAAGAACTCATTCTCAAAGTCAGGATGCACATCAGATTCCTTTCTCTCACCATTGTTGACATCTTTTTGCTCATTCAAAGAATTGTGCTTATTCCTTGCATTTTCTGCTTCTTTTCTGCGTCGCATCATAAGTGTCTTGAATCTACGTTTGACGGTAATACAAACATTGCAGGTGCAAGAAGGTTTATGTTTTGGTCCCATTCCACTGGGAGGCTGAATACAAACAATGCATGTGCATCCCAGTCTGTGTCGAGGGTGTTTTGTTGTGGGACTGACCAAGGAAGATGCAGTGGTTTTCTCTCCAAGAGTGACTGCATTGGCTGAAGCATCCAGACCACAAGAGCTCACTGGGTCTGTATGGATATCAGAAACATTTTTCCTTTTTGTGCCTGTGTGAATGGCAAAAGCAGAAAACAGATAATAATAGAAATTGGATAAACTGTACATACAATTCAGAAGCATTTTCTAAATTATACCCATCCTATAAGTGCACGAAATCTCCACAGCATAAGCCTACAAATATATCAGACATCAAAGTTAGAAATTCAGCAGAAAATATACCTTTACTTTGTTCAGGAAGTTTATCAAGATATCCAAAGCTCACTTCACAAGGTGCAGATGAGAGAGCCCTGAAAACATGGACAGAACCCAAGTTAGAAGAAACTTTTACAAGCTTTCTCGATAATATTCCTCATTTAGGGAGAATGGGAAAATAGTCTTGAGTTCTATTCCTCAAATTGATAGTACCATTCCCCAAATTGACTACACCTTCTCAGTGATGTGTTGAAATGGTGGAATAGCATAAGGTATGAATTAACCAGAAATCAAACTTGTGATAAACTTGAAAAATGCTTTCTAGAAAGCTGGTTCAAGCAAACCAGCTTATAAAAGAAGAATTGAATTATTAGAATTAAGGAAAAAGAAGCTAAAATGATAAGGTCTGAAATTAAACCAAAAAGGTGAAATTAATGAACATGAATAAGAAATTTGTAATTTTTTTGCTAAAGACATCTCTTCAAACATCTCGCAAGGGTTATTAAACTCGATAGCTTTGCTCTCTCCACTGATGTGCGGATATGTTGGAGGCCCCAACCATTTCTTAGAAAAAGAAAATTAATGCAGATTATCATTACTTCTCTAATACAGCAATTGCATGTGCAACAAGCAGATACTCTACCAACAAACTTGAAACTTTAAAAACTGTCATGAAACAAGAAAGTAATTCACTTTTTAATTTGCTTAAAGGACTATTTCTAGTACATTTTTCTATATTTAACCCATCCTTTTTCCAAGTGTCGCAAACTAAAATGTAAGTCAACTTATCTTATCTTCTCTTACATCAATGTAGTAACAATGCCCTGAATCATTGTAAATTATTTCAGGGTGTTTGACTTGGAAGCAGAGAAGTCTAAAGTGTAGATCATTCTCCATTAATGTTTGTAAATTGACCTATGTCATGGTTTGGCACATGAAATTCTTTTGGATCACAGGGTATATGTACGGATTAAGTCACTGGACAGTGTAAATGTTGCATTCAGATTAGGAAACTACAAAAACTATAGCCATGTGGTAGTGACCTGCACTCAAATGTAGTGTAAGTTCAATGGAAATAGCATTTAAGAAGATAATCAGAGAACATCAAGAGAAGCTAGAAGTTGCAGACCAAAGATAATAAAAAAGAGAGAGGAGGCTTCCCTAGGGAAAAACTAGTCTGAAGGAGGATTGTAAACCTCGGCAAATGGAAACTATGTATGAAACAGTGTTATATGCAAACGGATATGGTGGCTTCCTTAGAGGGCCCCTCGTATATAGCACAGTTGTAAAACCCTAAGTTACAAACAGTTCAGAATATGAAGCTTTGAATCTAAATATTGGTAAGAGAATCGCATAATGAATTTCTCCTCTTCTAGAAGTTCTGCAACATGCTCCAAGCTGCAAAAAGTTAATAAGGTTCAGGAAAACATTGGTTAATGTCTCAATAATTTCATAGTTTGGAAATCTATTTCAACATATAGCTTATTTAAAAGGATCCAAAGCTTGAAGTTTTGGTGGGCACAAATAACTTCATATTTACTTTATGCATCAAATTCTGATATTTGGAAACCATATCAATAAAATATACTGACATAATATAAGTTACACTCTTTTCATCAGTTGAGACCATCCAAAAGTTAAAACCCCACCATATGTATCTCTTAAACCCATGCATGGACGTTGGCATTTATGCTTCAATAAATCAGTTTTCAGTGTTCAAGGAATGGACCATCACTTGCCACCATAATGAACAAGAAGTTAAAATTGGAAAAACTACCTAGATCGCTTGGTATGAGAAGTTGTCCTCTTGCCAAAGATTGGAGGTTCCTACAAAATGAAACATGAAAAGAAATCCTATAAGAAAGCTTTTTATACAAGGGAACCTTGATGTACATTCAATATCCCTCCCTTCAATTTAAAACAACTAGACTTCGTCATCTTAAACTTTTTTAACAACAAATAAAATATTATATTGATCAAAAAGACATTACAAAAGAGGTCTATAAACAAAATTAGACCATCTTCATGATGTAAGCTATCAGTAGATAGAAGTGTGAATTGCAAAGGAGTACTACTGAAGAAAACAAAAGGGCAAAGGAGTAGGAGCTTATGTTATCAACCAAGAGGATTCCCTAATTGAATTTGATAAGGATTATCACTCTTCTATCTGCTGAGGAATAGCACAAGCTCAAAATAATAATATAATGATGATGATGATGATGATGATGATTATAGTAGTAGTATTAGTAGTAACATTAATGATAACAATAATAATAATGAAGCAATAACAATATAATAAAGAAGCACTTATATTATAAACTAAAAAATACTAGCAAAAGTTCAAGATCTGAACAAAGGGGCCCCTACTTTCTCCTTGGGACAGGACAGCCATCTCAACCATCGAAAGCTTTCAAACCTGTAGGGTTTTGAAATCCTCCTCTCCCAAACTAACAAAATTTACTAATTCATATACAATCAGATACCAAACGTTTCACCATATAATTACATATAAATAATCTCTAACTCCTGATTTTCTTCTCATGTTTTCATATGGAACACTGTTTTACCATGTCTCATAGTGTGGGATGCAATTCTTAAAGCATGCAGCATAGATCCTTCCAAGGATAACTACTGCAACCACCATTTAAAAGACATTGCATACCTCTCCCATGAAACAAAATGTCTACTCAATTTTTCCATCATCTATCAAGATGTGTGCAATCAAACCATTTAAAACAAATGAGATAATTATGCAGTAATGTGAAAACAAGCGACTAAATCCAGACCAAAGTAGTGTGCATTGTTTACTGATGAACTTTTAGATAAACAAACAGTGGACCTAAACAATGAACAATACACACAGGATCTAACAAGTAAATATTAAATAATAAAAGCATAATATCTGTCATGTTCAACTTCAAAAAGAAAAGAAATGAACCAGCTAAGTTGATAGAAGTCTTGTAGTAGCTACCAAAAATGCATACAAGCATTTTAAAGCATGTGCAGTAACACCCTCAGGAATGGGCCAATGTTTTTATACCATGCTTGAGAGATCCTATAATACTCACTGACCAACCAAAACATTTAAAATATAGATAGGAACAAGAGTTTGGGAGCGAGTCATCCATGCTGTCCAATTCTCAACTCTTTAAAAATATCCATATAAAGAAAAAAATGGAAAGGAAATTTCATAAATATATTTAAAATTATTTTTGTCTTCCTCCTTTAGTTTCTAGTTATACCTTTACTAACCTAATAAGCAGGGCCTATTATTAACTTAACAATAAATAAAGGATTAAGATTTTTAACTAGAATTTAATTAAATCAAATATTTTTGTCTTCAGTTATTTAATTTTCTCAGAAAAATTTAATAATTTTGAAATAAATCTAATTTGTAAATGGATGAGATTTGTACCTTTTTCTTTTTTTTTATACATTCATGATTTTGAAAATAGATATTTTGTGAACTGTTAGGGTTTCTAATTTATTTTAGTTGCTTTAACAACACTTAACTTTCTAATGCATTTTTTATCTTAAATGTAATGGATGACAAGTTCCTAATTTTCCTAAGGAAACAACCATGTGTAATGTAACTTTCAAGCTTGTAATGGTGATTTACTTTAACATAAAATCTTTTCTTTATAAGCTTCTTGGTGTAGCTTGGAATGGCGATTTACTTTAAAATATATTTTTTTTTAAATAAGCTTTTTGGTGTATCCTACTTAGTGACTAGGACTTTTAAGGTTTATTGTTTTCTTTAATCCTTTCCTTAAGAAATCCTAATAAGTTCATAAATTGGAAGCAAGCATCTGCAATTCTCACTCACTTGTGTTATCCTGATGATGGATCACATATTGTGATCTGAAACATTGATAAAAAAAATCTGTTATGCAGTTTTCTGCAAAAGCTTTGTGCTCCTCTCAATTGTTAAATAAATGAATGTACTGCAAACTTCCAAATATTGATGCATTAGATGACCATAATGAGCCATACCTCATATTCTTCAAACTCATGCCCTTCAATGATGACAACACTTGGGACAGCCATTAAAGGAGGGCAAAACAAGTTTTGAGCTTCTTCCCATGTTACCTTCAACTCTAATGCATCTTCATCATCTATCCGCAACCTTTTGTTTTTAGTGCCAAGATTATGGCTCTGCAATTTATCCCCCAACAATATTGACTGGAAAATTTGCCTTTCTTTTAAAATGCCTCCAACACCATCATTTTTAGACCATTTATGATCTGTATCTGAATCATTGAATGGACATATAAGCTCCTCCTTCAGTGAATCTGGTTTTTGCTTCCCAGGATGAAGTAGGGTCTCAGACAAATCAGTACTTGCAGACATGATTTCATTTATTCCACAATCATAAAACTTGCTGGGATATGCTCCATTGCCAATTTTTGAAGTTTGACCTTCCTGTCAGTGCAGTAGAGAACACAGAACACCACTCAAAATTGTGAAAAAAAATTGATTTTATTTCTAAATTAAATTTACATCAAAGCACAGTTCTTTATATTATTTTCTGTATTTTTAAGTAGAAAATGTGAATTCTCAGTTATAATACAATTTTCAGTAAGGTATCAGATAAACAAATATTTTAAATATGTGCATTTTAATCAGAGGACACCTTGGTTCTCTGCTTACTCATGTCTATGTTAACCAGGGATTTCTTTTATAGATCAAAAAATGGTAAATTTTATTTCTCTATACTTAGAAGTGAAACCTTATATTGACCACCAATCAAAATTTCTACATTAAATGCATGCTCAAGATAAATAAATAAAATGTTTCCCTTTTATCAGCAATGGGGTGGTTAACAGAGTCATTTGAATATTTGTCAAAGTCACTATATGAAGACTTGTTATATAAAACACAGTCAGTACACCATGGTTAATATTTGCATTTTGATCAGAGGACATCTTGGTTCTTGTGCTTATAAATATCCATGTTAACCAGCTATTATCTTTACAAATCAAGAAATAGTGAATCTCAATTCCCCATACTTGAGAAGTAAAAACATTTATGGACTAGAAACCAAATTTTCTATATTGTGTTGTACCCATATGATTTTTTTTGTATTGTGCCCAATTGTAGGCTGACTTTCATCAAACCCATGTCATGATTAAAAATTTGTCTTGTTCTTCCATGTGATTTATTGTTTCTTGTAAATATCTTTACAAGATTAACAAACAAGATTTCGAACACCTTCATCTAAGATGGAGAATGGATCAGTTATCCAATGATGAAGATAACAACAAGCATTCATCAAGATCAGCATATGCCATGGAAGGGAAATGCTTCAAAACAGATGATCTCAATATTGAGGTTATTAGAGAACATAGGTCAATCAGTGGAGAAATGATGATGACAAATCATAAGGCATAGAAGGGCTCAACTCTGAACGAAATCAAGTTTCCATCAAGTTCAAAATTGCACACTGAGGAACATACTTGATAAGGCAAAATGTGGTTCAATTCATAAAGAACAAATTTGCACCATGAAGTGCCCACCTAATAAGGGAGAAGGCAATATACTTTTCAAGTTCATGGAATGGCATTTTAAATCAAGTTTGTTGTCCCATTTTCACTGGCACACCTCTATAAAGGGAATTGGTGTCAGACTTCAAACTCTAAAATCCCATTGTTAGGTGCACACCTAATTGAAGGAATATTCAGAGATCAATGTAATGTCGCCCTCTCACACATAAAGTACCACTAGAATCAAGGTGATAAAGAAGTGGTCATAAAGATACTTTATATTATTTTATTAAGGAAAAATGTTTTTCAAAAAAAGCAACAGAACAGCTAAATTGAGCTTTTTCAGAAAAAGCAATGAAAAGGAAAAAAAAAAGTGTTTTTTGAAAAAGTAGCAAAAAAACTATGAAAGGAGGTTGGATCTTGAGAAGAAGGGTTACTGAGTTATTTTTCATTTTCTCTTGTTCTCTAAGTAAGAACGCAGTTCTTCATATTTCTTGAGGATGAATGTGATGAGCCCTGCTGGCTCCCAACTCAAACCCCTGTATTTTGTTTATCTTTGTGTCTTTTTAAGTTTTTTAGAGAAGGTTTTTTAGACAGAAGAGAAGGGGCGATAGCATATAAATGCACATAGAATTGAAATACAACAATCTTTTGAGCAATAGATGTAATAGTTATTAATTTGCAGTATATACAATGAGATTGCAAGCAAATTACATACCCGAAAGACTCCAGAATAATTAAATAGAAATTCCATAGCTTGGCAGGCAAGAATGCTGAAACTGGAGGAAGTCACTGCCAAAGCTCAAGATCTGTTTTCTCCCACACAGAAACAGGAGAAATGCTGCTGCAAATGAAAGACGCCAACAAAGAAACACAGTAACCACCTCATGAAGAGGCGTTTTTGCCTTTAGGTTCACACGCCTCAAATGGAAGTGCACGCCTCCCAAGGAGAAATTACCACTCTCTAAAGCTATGGTACGGCTCTATCAGAAGCTAGAAAACTGATGAAGAATGGCGCCCGAAGTAGAAAACCCTTCCCTTATTGTAAATACTAAAATGCTGAATAATAAACTCTGATGAAGCACAACAGAACTTCTGTATGAAGCCCTCACAGATGCACTAATTCGACTGGTCTTTCACAGTCTCAAAAATGCTCAACACTGAAGAGATATCGTTCTCCAATGGAAGAAATTGCTGAAACCCTTGTCTCAGGAAATAGCACAGGAAAAATCAATGGCAAAGTCAAATAATCAATAATGAGGTTTATTTGCCAAAATTGCCTTATATCCCCAAAAGGCACGAATTCCAAGAAAGTACAGCTTTACTCTTTTATAAAATACATTGAAATGTATTTAATGACTTTTCCAATAGTTTAGCAATTAAATAATTGCTCTTTTAAGTTGAGCGCACTTTATTCATAAGTGATATAATTTTAAATCACTTTTTGACATATTTAAGTGCTATAAAATTTATAAAGTCAATTTGAATTTATAATAAAGCGTTAAGTTAAATAATTAACTTAAACCACCTAAATATCCATAACTCCCTCAAAACTCCATATATCTCTGTGCCGTCAGAAGCTGGCGAACATTGAACCATAGATGCCTATACTGAACCAATACTGGAGTGAAGGAATGGGCAACGACAGTACCCACTAAAACGGCCACTGACCCTCTAACCAGATCCTATCAGCCTACAAGGGTCCAAGAGATAGCCTAACTCCACTGCTCTTGAGAACTAACTAGAGCGCGGACATCACAATGAAGCCCCTCTTGACATACCAATTTCGAGGACAAAAACCTTCCTAGTTATATTTGGTGATTTCATCTTGAAGTCACAATTGTGCTACAAAGTTGAGTCTGATTTCTAGCTGCTATTTCAATGGAGATTTTTTGTGTTTTGACATGTTTTTGGTGTGCAAGGGTTTATGATGCATATTCAAGAAGCTTTTTATGGTTTTTTGAGAGTTTCCTTGGAGCCCATACTTCATACCTTAGTGTTGGGCCATACCAATCAGCCTAACCCAGCCGCACCTTGTTGAATCAGATTTGGTGTGTTTAATATTGTTTACCTACTGTTTGGAGTTTCTTCCTACTGTTCCTTGCTGGTTGGATAGGCTTAAAGGAGACTTTGGTGATTTACATGAGTTTTCTATGAGTTGCTACCTGTTGTACCAGTAGCCATTATACCCTATTTAGACCTGCAACAATAATTATGTCTCATTGTTGGAATATTGCCATTGATGTCAGAGGGGCATGTTTGATAAGGTATAAAACAAGGCAATGTAGAGGTGTGAGAAGCAAGTAAGCATTGAATATTATTTGAATATTGAGCAGATTTAAAGAAGACCAAAAGGGCAGAAAGTATGAAGAATATTTCTGATTCTTATTGAAGAATATATGCAGATCCATATGAGATATATGTGCAAGTTTATTTGAAGAACATGAGCATATTTTATGAAGAGTTTATGATCAGATTTATGGAGGATTTTTATCATATGTATAAAGGTTTTATGAGCATATCTGAGTTTACTAAACAGACATCAAGGCAAAAATATATGTGAAGAAGTTGTGATCAGATTTGTAAGTTAAATTAGAGCAGATCTTAAGGCAGAAATACAAAGGAGAGCATTGCACTATTTGAGATTAAATTTGGGAAGGAAGAAAATCACATTATAGTGATGAGATTTGTGAAGGAAGAACATCACATTACAGTGATCAGATTTGTTGCAGTTGGCCGAGAGTGATTATATTGTTCTAGTCGGCCAATTATAGTAAATAAATAAATTCTAATGTACACAGCAAGTATTCTTTATTATATGTTGTTATCGGGAGATAAGTCCCCAACCATTTTGATTAGTTGTAATGGGTAGTTCCAAACAGTTGGTGTTCTCAACCACCATAGGCAACTATATATGTCTTATTTCATTTGTATTGGGGACAGCACAAATGGTTGTACGCTGTAATTATTGCCATTAATGAATGAGAATACCATTGTTCTATGCATATTATGCGTTCATAAGTATTGACTATGTATGTTTTGTAAGTAATCTTCTCGTTTACTCTATTAATAAGTCAAGTCATTCATGTGAGTAAACATTTTGTGTCGTTGCCGATACGAATACGCATACACATCACACAAAGGGGATAATGGCGTTGTAATGGGTCAACCAACTGAAGAGCCATTACAAGCAAATGAAGACAAAGAAGACAAGATGATGGAGGATCTCGTGAATCTATGGGATATCTTGGTGAAGGATCATGTACGAAGGGAGGCTCTCAGGCAAGAGGTACTTCAAGTAGTCATTTGGGACAACCTGAGTGTCAACCCGAAGGTCGACCACCTTCTCAACAGATTGCCAAGATTGCTCACACATCACTTCATCATACTCCAAGATCTTCGGGCCAACAAAGACCGGGAGCAAAGGAAACAATAAATACTACAGCGGTACAAAGAGAAACAAAAGGGAGGAGGAAGAACGCAACACCATTCGTAGGCATACTCCTAGAAATTAATGCCTGTACGACCAAACAAAGATAAGAGCCAAGGTCCACGCAACCGAGAATCATCTGAAGAACAAGTATGAAGATCACTAAGACTAAGAGAACAAGAAGACCAATGAAGAATATTAAAACAAATTGTCAAAGAAAAAAACCAAAACCTTGCCGAAATAAACCAAGACATTACTGAAATAAACCAAAGCCTTGTCAAAGAAACAAACCAAGTTACTTTCGGGCAACCGTTCATAGTAGATGAAGAACATAAAGACTCCAAAAATGAATTAACTAAGGAGCCATCCATATCGGGAGAGGAACCGGGAATTGGAGGATCTGAACCAAAGAACCTCGAACAGAGGGAGTACAAGAACAACCCCCAAGATACCCAAAGTGCAAAGGACATTGAGAGTGGACATGTGGAGGACTCGTAAGTGGTCGTGAGTGCAAGAGAGGCACTAGAACGTGTTGATAGAAACAATCCAATCAAATCCAACACACAAGGAGGACATCGAGAAAGGAAGATGGAAACTTCGCTAGCTAGTTTGAGTGTCAAGAGGCAAAAACTACCAAAATTGACAAGGAACAAGTTAGGGGATATAGTACGACATTGTAAGACATGTGAAACTATATGGATAGCAAATGGGCAAGAAGACATAAACTACTGGCTGAGAGCGTTTTCAACAACTCTCAAAGGCATAGCAACAGACCGGTACACAAAACTAGAAGTAGCATAGAAAGCCACATGGGGAGCACTATAAAGAGCATTCCAAGAAGAATTCAAGCTTCTGAGAGATGATAACAGGATAGTAGCTGAAATATACAATACTAAATAGGGAAAGCATGAGAATGTACGAGCTTACAATCATAGGCTCAAAGAGATGTTGGTAAAATTGGAGAATTAGCTAGCAGACGAAACGAAGAAGCATTGGTTCATTGAAGGATTAATTCCCTCGTTGTGAAAGAAAATGAAGGTGGTACCTCCATCCTCGTATGTCGATGCTTACAATCAAGCAATGGACACTTAGAGCGAGAATAAAACATCCTCTCTGTTGACGTGTTTTTTATGACAACACCAACACAAAATAAAATGTCCAATGGTCACTCTATTCCCTCTTGATCAAAGTATTCCGCATGCTAAGATTGCGTGAAAGTTCATGCGTTCAACTCCAAGGTTCCTTTTATTGCGAATAGACTCAGTTGGCTGATGTGAATATGCTGGGTATTCCAAGGGGACTTACGTAATCATTCAACCGTGAAGAAAGGATTTTCAAATTACGAGAGATCTGTCAATGAAGCTTGGGTTCTTGAACTAACCGGATAATGCTGAATGTAAAAGGATATAAGGATTAGAGATGCTACCATCTACTCCTAAAGGGTGGAGGACGAGGATCGACTTAAACAATCTTCAAACCAGACTTTGCTTCATCTCCCTTCGGACAACTCTGACAAAGTTGGTGCAATCTTCAAAGGATGAGTAAGATGTTCAAATTGTGATTCAACATGTGCACTCCGTCACAACGATACAAATGAGCACACGAATCACAACCGAAGTTAGATATTGATATTCCAGTTGACCACACAAGGCGAACTTACCATTAGCAAGCCCGCTAGTGGTATGGATGAAAGAAGATATGCTCAAACCACAACGCCACACTCCACAATTAACAACTACTTGCATAAAATAAAGTCTACTTTACTCTACCAATTTGAATTGGAAAGACGAAAAGGCCTTGCTAGCTATTCACAACAAAAGATAGAACCACCATGTAATGAAACTCTTTATATTATGAAAAGTGTTCACAACAACCGTTTACAAAACTTTCAAAGGGAAAGTTTTCTTTCCTTTCCAAACTAAGCTATCCTCTAAGCTATCTCTCTATCTATTCTAACTTCTATCCTCTCTATTCTCAATCTAATGTCTACTCCTAATCCATTACAAATGAGAAGGGATGCCCCTTTTATAGTTGGCCCAGTCCAACGGACGGTTCAGATTGAATTACAATGAAGGGCTCAGATCGAGCCACATATGCCCTAATTAGGGTTTTTGCCCTAAAAACTGCCACAGAGACGAGTGGGGCAATGAATGCCCCGGAGATTCTCCACTCCTCTGCAGAACCACTATCCGCAATTAATGCCCACTATCTTCTTCTAGAAGATTCTCGTCCGGAAACGCATTCCCACTGTTCTTCTCTGCCAATTCTGTTGCGTTAGGAGGAGAGCGAAAGAGTCTCTAAGATCGTCTCTGTCGATAATAAAATTTGAAAGGATTTGACGTTCAGCCCTCTTGTTGCTTTGACTCTTGGACGCATTTCTTCTTTGTGACTTTCACATTTCTCTAGCCCACTGCCTTGGGCGCATTTGCCTCTTTTGCATCACGTTCTTAGTGTCTTAGCCAAATCTTCACTGTCGTTTCTTCTTTCCCAAGTTGCAACGTTGTCTAGCTCCATCAACTCAAGTCCTTATGCTCAGGCTCCAATGTTCATCCTGCAAAATAGAGAGAAAAGCCTCAGAATGCTTATAATATAAATTCACTTTACTTACCCAATTTCCATGTCCTGACCGCTTGATCTCCGGATCTGGTAGAATTCATCACTTTTCTAGCAAACTTTCATCATGGGCGTATCCACCACCTTGCCTGGAGTTTGTGCCTTAGAAAATATTTCACCTTGAGGATGCGTTTGAACGCTTGATGTTCGAGCTTCAGTTCATTTTCAAATTCCTCCATGCCTTAGACAAATTTCTTCCCTGTGAGTGTATTTGACCCCCTGTTGCTTTATTTTACCATGCCTTAGAAAATTTATCCCTCAGAGCCTTAGGAAACTTGTTAAACGGGTGCCAGGCCAAAATCCTTGTCAAAACAACACGAGCAAGGTATGGAAGAGTTTTAAACCATCTCCCAGTTGGAAATGTCCAATACCCAGAAGAAAATTCCCCTCAGAAATCACAATTTCCATGTGTACCCAAATGAAGGGGTAAGTTTAATTTTTATTATTTTTGAAAAATAATAAAAATTACTAAGGTTTATTCCATTTTCATTCTGGAGGAATTCCACACCTGTAATCTCCATTTTTCCTGCCTTAGTATTTTCTTGATTTTCCTGAAGAAATTCCTTCCTGTTCATGGGCGCATTTCATCCTGCCTTTGGAAAATTTAGCATCACCCCCCTAGGCGTACTTCACACTTTCACCCTTTGAAAATTCCTTAGAAAATATTTAAATTCCTTGATTTTACCTTGGGCGCATTTGAGGTCTTCCACTTCTATTTCAAACCTTAGGCATTCCTACACCCTAGCAATCTTATACTATTTCCTCCACAAACAAGAGCGCATATTCATGGGTCAACTTCCACCTCCAACCTTTGAGGGCGCATTTCACCACCTCAACTTCCATCTTCAACCTTGGGCGCATATGACATGGGAAGGGGGAAACTTTTCACCTTGAGGGCACATTTGCTAGGTGAAGGAGGAACTTTTAATGTCTTGGGTGCATATGACATGGGAAGGGGGAAACTTTTCACCTTGAGGGCGCATTTGCTAGGTGAAGGAGGAACTTTTAATGTCTTGGGCGCATATGACATGGGAAGGGGGAAACTTTTCACCTTGAGGGCGCATTTGCTAGGTGAAGGAGGAACTTTTAATGTCTTGGGCGCATTTGAGGGTGGTGAAGGAAATCCATGCCTTAGAAACCTTTTCTTTGTGCTTTCCCATGCCTTGGCGCATTTCACACATACCACTTCTATTTTCCACGCCTAGAAATTTTTGTCTCCACCTCATGTTGCCTTGGGCGCATTTTGCCCATCAAGCTTCTAGTCTCAATGCCTTAGGCATTTACCTTTTACCCTTCTTGCAGCCTTGGGCGCATATCCACATGCAAGCTTCCATTTTGTGGCTTAGAAAATTTCCACGCTTTCATTCCTTGCTAGGCGCATTTGCATGTGTTGACTTCCATTCCACCCCCTTGGCGCATTTAGCTTGGTTGACTTCCACCTGTGGGCACATTTAAAAGTGTTAGAAGGAATTCCCATGCTTATCAAGTGGCCCTTCATCTCCCTTGAGCATATTTGAGCATGTAGAGGGAAACTTCCTTGCCTTAGTGAATATTTCTATGCCTTTGCTTGTGGTGGGCGCATTTTGAGGTGTGAGGAGGAATTTCTCCACACTTAGAAAATTTTTAAACACCCTCTCTCTTGCTGGGCGCATTTCACCTATGCTGGAAGAAATTTCCTTGCCTTAGATTTTTCTTGCACTCCCCTTGTAGCCTTGGGCGCATTTCATGTAGGGAGGAGGAAGTTTTATACTAGAATATTTTCCTTCACTTCGCTTTCTCCTTGACTTGCAAGCCTAGGCGCATTTCCTAAGTTACCGGTTCGGGTTCGGGGACGGGTTCGGGTACGAGAACCCGGTACGTGGGTACGTGAAAATTTTTTTTAGGGGTTTGGGTACGTATGGGTACGTGTATATATATATATATATAAATATATATATATACATATTATATATACAAAAAAATAAGAGAAATATACAGAATTGTAAAACTAAATCATTTCATAGTATGATACTTGATCATTGATCAATGCCAAATGCCAAAGATAAATATTAAATGTCAATTGATAGTTGAAAAATATTCAAATACGCCATATCAATGATATCAATTATGGAAATCATCACAATTACAATATTACTGAATTACAAAATGTAGTTCATGAAAGTTGAAACATGATTCAATTTCAATGTTCATCAATCATCAAAAGGATTATCAAAAAAGTCATCTTGATTTGGATTTTCAGTGGCTTCAACTTCAAGATCATCATCATTTGAACCCAAAGCGGTTCCGCTTCCACTTCCAGCACCATGCATGTCATGATCATCATTATCATCCACATCATCCATAGTGGCTCTAGCAAGATCCTGAATGGTTGCATCCAAGTCAGCAGACTCGGGTGCTACATCCCAAAGCTTTGCTGCCCCTTCCTTGTATTGAGGTTCCTTACGTGATAGAAGACGCAAATTAGAATGAATATACACCAAGTCTTCAGCTCTTTTTGCAGCCAACCGGTTACGCTTCACTGAGTGGATAAAGGAGTATGTACTCCAATTCCGTTCAGCAGCAGAAGAGCTTGCAACCTAGAGAGAAAACCAACAAAATTAAAAATAAAAAATGCAAGATAAATTCAAGAATGTTAAGTGTTAAATTCTACAATACAAGTGGCAAAAAAAAAAACTTACTTGTGAGAGGATCTTGATTGCAAGAGGTTGGAGGTACATATAAACTTGACCATGGAGGTACCACCATGTAATAGCATCCATTTTGTATTGGTCTTTGGCAACAGAAGAGCTAAGATTTTTTCCTATGATAAACATTCCAAATTCTTTCATAACACTTGTCTCCATTTCTGGATCACTGAAGAGTCTCTTAAATGCACTCTTATACCCTCTAGCAACTTCAAGATCTCTATATGGCGGTATTCTCCCTGGGATAGAAAGTACTTCTCTAGTATAGTACCTTGGAGATAGGGCATATGCAAGGAGGTGCAATGGTGTTGTCATCTTGTTCCAACGATGAAGAACGATTGCTTCCACCCTTTTGTAAAGGGTGTCTTCAGGATCATTCTCTCTCTTTTGTATTTCAATTTTTATTTTCTCCAACATTGTGTCCATGCTATCATAGACATCCCCCAAGCATGGTTCATCTGTATCAGCAAACCGAAGCATAGACATGATAGGTTCGGTCATCTCCAATACATAATTCACACGATCCCACCAATTGTCATCCAAGATCAATGCCTTGACCTTTTGGGCCCTCTCTGAATTTGATTGCTTCCATATACCCCATTGGTTGCTAATAACCATTTGACTCAATGCCCCTTTCACCTTCACAAGTCGTCTCAGAACAATTGTGTGAGATGCAAATCGGGTCTCAGCAACCTAAGAACATGTAAATAATTAAATAAGTTAAAAAAAAAAATTATTCAATTATGTAAAACATGACATAAATGAAACTAAATAAATAATAAATTAAATTTACCTTCAACAATTCCAATCTTGAAAAAATTCTGAAAATTGCTTGTGACATATGGTGGTTTGTCACAAACATCTGGATCTCCTCGGCCTCCTGGTATATTTCTTTCACCCACTCTATTTGGTTTCCAATTGCTTGCATCACCAAATTGAGGGAGTGTACGGTGCAAGGTGTCCAAAAGATGTGCTCATATCTAGCCTCTACCAAAGCACCTGCAGCCCTGCAAACTTTTGCATTGTCCGTAATTACTTGGACAACATTTTCATCACCCACCATCTCTATGGAGTCAATGAGAATCCTGGAAATGAACTCTGCATCTTTCACTTCCCCTTCACAGTCAACTGCCTTCAAAAACATTGCCCCCTTGGGGGACACTGCAATAACATTGATCAATGGACGGTTTTTGCAATCTTTCCATCCATCGGAAACAATAGATACACCTGTTTCAATCCAAGAATCTCTAATTGGTTTTAGTTGGGCCTCTAAAGATTTTTTCTCTCTTTGCAATAAGGTGGTACGCACCTTTTCAAACCCAGGACTTGTGAAACCAGGAGGTGCACTATTTATTGCTGACACCATGTCCCGCCAATATGGTGATCTCACCAAGTTGAATGGAAGACCATTGGCATAGAGGCAACGTGCAATTTTTTCTTCAGCAATATCTCTTGCCTCCATTTTAAATGCCCTCTCCAATGGACCTCTCTTGCGGGTGGTGATTTGTTGTTCATCTTCATCTTCCTCTTCCGTAGAGGGCATAGGCAAGAAGGGATGTTTGGAGGCCCTAACTGCTTGAGAGGGTAATGTTGGTGTTTTTTTCTTTCCGGAAGAATAACTACTTTCTTTTCCTTTTGCAATTGATTTGTCAGCATTTTCTTGTTCTTTTATAAATTCTGCTATTTGTACAGAAGACAACCCCTTCTTATTTGGGCCCACACACATATTAATCCCTTTGCCACTAGGGCCCATAAAATGAAGTTTCACTCGGTAATAGGAGCTATTATATTGTACATTGCATAAATTACACTTCCAAACAAAACCCCCACCTCCAGGAATTTGTGAAATTCTTGTGGTATGTGCCCATAAAGGAGATCCTTTCTCAATTTTGAACTTTTGACTTCCTTCCCCACCCACTGAACTTTGACTACTGGCCATTGTTGCAATCTATAAAAAATATGAAAAATAAATAAATAAATTTGAAAAAATTCTTCACAAACTTGAAAAAATTCTTCACAAACTTGAAAAAATTCATCAAAAACTAAGAAACTTGAAAAAATAGTTCAAAAGATCAAAGAATAGGGTTTAAATGCATACCTTAAACACTTAAATCTCCTTTGTAGAAGCTATTTGGCACTCCACAATCGATCTCCTTCGAATACAATCACCTCCTTTCAAAATGCCAAGATGTAGAGAAAATATGGTGAGAGCAAAATGAGAAGTAGAAATGAAATGTTTTTGTGTTGAAAAGCCTCATATTGGGCCGGATTAGGGTTAGGAAATAAAATAAAATTAAAAAAAATGCTTTTAATCTCTATTTAGGCGAACTTTATTGATGCTGGGCCGTGGGTTCTTGAAGGTTCGCCCGGGTTCGGGCCTGGTACCTTCGGGTCCACGCACCAAACACCCGGGTGCAGACGCACGTGCCCAGGCTTGTGGGTTCGTACCCTAGCAGGGCGAAACCGTACCGGGTTCGCACCCGAACCGGGTTCGGGGCCTCCGGGTACGAATCCGGTAACTTAGCGCATTTCCCATGTGGTGAAGGAATTTGCCTATGCCTTGGGTGCATATGGAGGGATGAGGAGGATTTTTAACACTTAGAAATTTTTATCAAGCATTTTCCACCTTGGGCGCATCTGACCCTATGAGGAGGAATTTTAATCAAGCTTGGGCACATTTCTCCTATGCTACTTCCATTTTCATACTTAGAATTTTCTTGATGCCGACCTTCATTTTTGAAAACCCTCAACGCCTCAGCTACCTCTTGCCATTCTATTTTTAGCAATTTTTGGAGAAGTGAGACTCTTCGTGGCTTTTTACTCGTTCTGAAACTGGAGCTGGCGCGATTATGCCTTCTGAGACCTCGCCACCTTGTCTATACTTGTTGCCCATGCTGACATGCTATTTTTAGCATTCCTGCTATTTTTAGCAAACCCTAGAATTGGTTGACTTCTGTAACTCCGTTTGACCTGAAATTTGTTCCACCGGATCTTGATGACCTTAGTGTCCTGTTCACACCTGCCTCTTGTGCTAACCTGCTATTTATAGCCATGTTTTGGAGACGACTTACTATAAATAGTAAGTGCTCGGATTGAGCCCAAATTTCACCAGTAGATTGCCTAAAGGACGCTGATCGCAGTGGGATATCTTCGTTTTCAGAATTCTGGCCTTTTACCCCTCTTTTTAGGCATCGAAGCTAGAAACCCTAATTTGAGTTGCATGTGCCTCAAACGGCCTCCGTTTGACTTGATTTATGTTGCATGTCGTTTTGTTCGCTGAATTGAAGTGTCGGGTGGCTGTCGGAGTGAAACTGCTATTTATAGTAAGTGTCCGCGAAGTGGTCAATCTGATGTCGGATGAGTTTGCATGTCATATCGTTGCGAAGCTCTCGCAAAACCCACATGGAATATCCGGACATGCATTAAAGAACTCTGAATGCAAACCCTAAAAATAGCCTCCGAAGGCTGAACTCTGAAAGTCACCATCTCGGTTTGCATGTTACACCATCACGAAGGTCTAGAAAAACCCAGAACAATTCTCCTATCATTTATCGGAGAATTGTATGTTGAAGCCCTGAAAATAGCTCGTGAAGCCAGAACTGCTAAAAATAGCCAGTTATCTGAATCAGTTCAAATTTCATGTGTAGGCCCTTGGAAGCTGCCTGAATGTGTTGAAGTAGTTAGAATCCCGAAATCTTGATGAAAAGCTCCCAAATTGAACACTTACTAAAAATAGTAAGTCGTCAGAACATGATGAAAATTCAATGGGAGTCTGCTGGAAGCCTTCTGACTGCTCGGCTGCACTCAGTTGTCAATTTATCGACTTGATTTAATCTCAATCCAGCCTGAAGAACAAAACCCTAATTTCACAGATTCACTGCAGTCTTAGCCAAAATTTCAAATTAGGTCAAATACAGAAACATCCCCAGAAGAACAGAGAAATCAGAGAGAGAGAGAGAGAGAGACGCAAAACAAAAGCCAAAAGACCAAAATGGAGCAAAAAAATGGGGGGTCCCCATTTGAATGGGGCGATGTGTGAAAAAGGTCACAACACTCTCAAGAAAAGGACAAATGACGACAAGAGTACGAAAGAGAGTAGTGATGAAGAATCAAAAACCGTACAAGCCCTCAAACGAGACATGATGAGGATGATGAAAGAAATGAAGATGGAAAAGGAGAATTCCAAATAATCCAAAGAACTGTGGTGTATTGAATGCAAGACAAAAGGTCATACCAAGGGAAATTGCCCAAAGAATCTATTTTGTGATATCTAACAAGTTATGGGACACTCCATCAAGGAGTGCCCATACAATTTGAAGACAAGAAGCACACAAGTGCTCTTCGCACAAGGGGAACAGTCAACCCCTCTGACCACACCACCGAAACCCCAGAACAATACCAATGCATCCCTTGGAGGATACCATAACAACAAAAGAGGCAACAACAATGAACCGAGAAGTAGAATACAGTACGATACCAAAGGGAGACCTATGATACAATGTCAAAAGTGCAATGAATGGGGTCACTTCACGAGGGAATGCCAAAATAATCAAAGTACAGAGGAAGACTATGCAAATGATCTGGACTGGGCAATCACGAAGATACCAACTGCATGAAGCAGAAATGTATTGTTGGCGTTTCAATTTGCACCTTTGGTATGTGAATTAGAAACGGACAGCTATGCACAAATAAACTGCTCTTCGAATTAGGAGGGGAAGCTCCCTCTTTGTTTTTGTTGCTTAAGAAAGTAAATTAAAACTAATTTGCCTATCTTTTTGTTCAGCTAAGAGCACAAGGTTATAAAACTCAAGCATCGTAGCTGAGATTTTCTCTTTTAGAAGTTCAACAACGACTAAGCCTAAGCTAATGACGTTTCTAACTACTCAAGTAAATGCAGAGCATGAGAGTTAGAAATGAACGAGGAATGATTCTTTGACACAAATACTTAAACAAACTTTATCCCAACGCACATCTACTGAAATTTCAATGCAAGCTGAAATAGAGATCATATAAGCGTAACATATAAAACGGAAATCTGAGACATTATATCAGGGCAACAAAGCAAGCACAAGACTTTCTTTTCTCAAATCTCAAGAACAAAAGATTAAACTTCTAGGACAAAAGGATTGTAGCAAAATAGGCACACAGTTTAGCGATTAACCAAAATACATTGACACAAGACACATGGACTGAACAATTTCTTGCAGCTAAAGGAGGCATGCAAGCTTGCTCTTAACACTAAGTGAACAATACTGAATAACAATTAGAAGGCACTAGTAGGCTCAGCATTTTGTTATCACGAGCATCATTACAAATAAATGGGCAAGGTTGCCCTTATTTATACACAAGCATAGGAGTAGGGAACCCTAAAATCTCCTTTCTTTTACAACTAAGACGTGCCAACATGCAAGCTTTATTTCTAAATCTAAAACAAGATAAGCATCTAACAACCTATGAAAGCCTAAAAACAAGGAAAGTGCCAACTATTACATTTTCATTTCCTTCTTCAAAGAATGGACAAGAATAGAAAGAAAGTGAGAAGAAAGCTGGGAAAAAGTTGTTACTTTAAAACTCAACCACATCTGCCAAAAAGTAGAAAACTGCCTCTCTATCAAGAGCGTTGATACTATCTATAGCCATATTCCGCTTTTCTAGGATCTTCTGCCCTTTTGCAATCAAACTTAGAGAATCTTTGACACCTTCAGCTTCTTTATGAGTTCTATTCTTGAAAAACATCACTGCCCCAAAAGATGACTCACTAACTGATAACTTGGCGGCTCTGCAATTTTATGCTTCTGACACTTCTCTTGATTCTCCCATAAGAGTATTGTACAACTTTTTCCAATACTTGTCATTTCGCTCATACCACTCCTTTTCACATTCTTCAACTAAGATGATGATGTTTTATGTCCATGATGGTACTGAAAAGTACTTTCCAACTTCATCCATTCAGATAATTATGATACAACACTTTTTTAGTTCTGAATTTGATGGGAGAGTAATCCATGCTGAAAAACTTGAAGATTGACTATAAACTTGACTATGCTCGAACAAGCTTAGCACAAATACTAAAAATAACTTGCTGATTTTTCTTCTTCAAAATGACATATTTTTCAAACATAATCAGATATATGGGTTTTGTGTGGAATCTCGTTGCAAAGAGACCCAAATTGTCCGTTTTGAAAAATGTTGATGGTTGGTTGAAAAAGCAACAAACCCTAAATTTTTAGGATTTTCCCGTAAAAGCTGAGAGTTGGGTTTTGTCGAGAATTACGTTTGAGAAGGACCTAGATGATTAGATTCTAAAAATACTTAAGATTTCTTGGACATGCGAGGAAAAAGCAGTTTCTTGAAAACTTGAAATTTTTTCCAAAGTTGTAGAGAATCGAAAACCAAGCTGATCCAGATCGTTGGAAATTGAAAATATTAACCCTCTTCTGAAAATCGATGCCTTGGAGAAATAAAGCATGAAAAAGCGAGCTCCTTTGCGTGTTGATTCAAAAAATATGAAGAACTGTGAAGAAGCACCATGTTTTGGCTCTTGAATCCTAAAAAGAATAAAATTTTATGTCTCCTCCTCTCTTGCTCTTGGATGCCAACCCACAAAAAGTGAATAATGAAATCCAAAGTCTTCTTAAATAAGTTTTGAGGATAAATAAAACGCTTTATTCTCTGCTTTAAAACTTTTAAAGCCAATCCTAAGCAAGTTCGTTGAATGTAGACACTTTTTCAATTGATGAATGATGAAAATTGAAAAAATTTCTAAGGCATTGAGCCTTGCGCGCCCTTCTTAGACTAGGGCGCTTTTCCCTAGCAAACTTAGTCAAATTTCTTGAAATTTCAACTTTTGCTTGATTTTATCCTTTGTTTGACTTCAATTTCTCGATGCCTGGAGAATCATGTGATATGGCCGAATGATCCATTGCGGAGCTTGAGTGAATTTGACGGAGTTGTCTTGGAGGCTGCTTCTAAGAAAAACATCATCTTGCCCCTCAAAATCATGGGCGCCTATCTCCTCCTGGGGCGCCTAGCAAAATCAATGTTAGCCATTTTCACATTTTTCCATTTCTTGCTTGTTTCCTCACCTTCAAATGATTTCGCAATTCTGGATGATCGAGAGGTCCGACGAATTGATGGCTGGACTCGTTGAATAGCTTAATGAATTATGAAGGGGGTTCTCTTGGGAGCTGCATCTCCTGAAAGTTGTTTTTAGGGCCTCAAAAGCTTGGGCGCCTATCTCTCCTAGGGCACCCAAGATTCCAGAGTTCGAAATTTTCTTGAGATCTTTATTTTTCTTTTGGTTTCATCCCTTCGTTTTGTCTTCAATATCTAGTGACTGCCAACTCCGATGAATTTGTTGATGGTTGTGTTGGAGAGTTGCTTCAACACTGAAGAAAACATGCTGGAGACTGCAACTACAAATTTGATGTTTTAGACCTTCAAATCCTTGGGCGCCTATCTCCTTCTGGGCACCTAGAATTCCAGACTTAGCCATTTTTGGCTCTTTTCAACCTTCATTCTTGAAAACCTCATGTTATGGCCTCTATTTGATCTAAATTTGCCGTCAGCTGAATGATCTGATGATTTTACTGAGATATCCATTGTGAAGCTAGCAGGATTCTGAAGAGATTAAATGATTTGGCAAACCTTAACTGTTGGATTTGAGCCTCCAAAACCCTAGGCACGTATCTCCTCTTAGGGCACCCAGAATTCCAAACTTAGAATGTTTTCTGATGATTTCATGATTTGCATTCTGCCTCTCGGTTGAGACTTCTCCGTTCATTCTTCAATTCTAGATGACTGGTTGATCAGACGACTATGTCCATGGATTCGGTGCGGAGCTGAGAAGATTCTGAGCAACATTGTATGGGATGAGCAACCTTAATTCCATCATTTGAGGCCTTGAAAAGCTAGGTGTCTATCTCCTCCTAGGGCTCCCATGCTTGGCAGTGATGGTTTTTATTTTGCAATTTTCAACTTTGTTCCTCGTTTCATGTGCTTGCCATTGCTTCAACTGTTGGAGATGAAAAATTTTCTAAGGCATGAGCATCTAGGCACCTAAATTAAGTAGGGGCGCCTGGTTTTCTAGAGTTAGCCAAAATTTTGTATTTTTCATGATTCTTCAACTTCCATTCTTCGTTCCTCGTCCCTCGATCATTTGTAGCAACTTCTTGATCTGAGAAGTGCTTGAGACTCTAAGTCTAACACCTAGCAATTGAATGACCTCCATTGATGACCTTGGAACTCCTAAAAAAGCAAGATAGACACACTAGGGCAAAACTGATCTTTTGATTATTCTGACTAGACCAGCCTGATGAGGAAGTATTTTCAACCAATCAAGATCAATTTGAACCCTAGAAGCCAAACTTTCTATTTTTAAAAAAGTTTCTATTTTTAGAAAATTTTGCCAACATCCATTTCAAAAGAAACCCAAAAAAAGTTCTATTTTTAGAAAGTTTCTAAAAATAGAAAATTTCCTAAAATTTAGGGCCGAAAAATTGAGATCTGGGTTTGTAGAATTGGTTGCTCTGAGCAGACTCAAATCGTCAAATTTTGAAAATTTTCAGCTTTTGGCCCTCATGCGAGACATGCAAATTCCCAATTTTGACCTTTTTTGACGATTTTAGCAAGACTTTTGGCCATTTCTTTAAAATGCCTAAGTGTCGTGAAAATTTTAATTTGGGGTACAATAGGTATAAGTATGCTCAAGGTGGACAACGAGGAGGTTTTGGCAATTAGCAGAGCACGGGTGAAGAAAGCTATTTATCCAAACCCTCATACGGAGAAAGAAAGACTTCAAGAAACTAGGGCAGAAGTAGAAGAGGTGATGGCCAATGAACTAAGAACCTCCAACAAAGTAACCAGTACGCCATTGCAATCAGAATCAAAGAACATAGTACGGCAGGTGCTACACACAACTGTACCTATCAAGGTGATAGACCTTCTGCAGATGATGCCACAAATGAGAGTAGCAATCACCAATGTCATCGAAGACAATCAAACTTGTTAGGAAGGTCCAAGCGAGAGTATACCATAGCCGTCAGGAGAGCAAGCCACGGACCCAATGCTACTCGCAGTAAACATCAAAAGGAAGTCTTCCATCGCATAGATGGAAATCATGGGGAGGAAACTCTCAACACCATTGTCGACGAAGGCTCGAGAATGAGCGTACTACCAAAAGAAACTTGGAAGTGTCTACGGAAGCCAAAATCTTTGACCCTCAACATTCCACTTGGTAGGTGCTGATCAACACGACATCAAACCTCTTAGTACACTGATGGCACAAAAAGTAACAATCGGCACACAACAATTCCTTCAGAACTTTGTCATCATCCCACTACAGAAGACGGTGTACAATGCATTACTCAAGAGAGGGTGGTTGATAGCTGTCAAAGTGGACCACAATTGTAAGCAGAACACATTCTCGATCAAAAGGAACAAGAGGAAGTACGTCATTGATCTAAAGAACCAAGTCATGATGGAATCCTTTGGATCAAAATCTGATAGAGGAGACCCAAATGTAGACAAAGGAAGAAAGGCTATGGAGCCAAATGACAAAGGGATACCTGACCTCTAGAGCAAATGGAAGACTATGAGGTGTTCCACCCAAAATGTAACATGCTACACATCGAAGAAATGGCAAAAGAAGAAGATAAGGGTACGACAAGCCAAACATTTCCAACCAAGTATGAAGAATATAGAGTAGCGGAACTGGATGATACACTAGCCCAAAAGTTTGAACATGACAAATTAATCAAGTATGAGGAACCAAAGATGAAAAAGGTGAATCTGGGACAAGAAGACAAACCAAAGACAATCTTGGTTAGTAATGATTCGGACCCCATACTGAAGGCGACAACATTGAAGATATTCATGGAGCACAAAGATGCATTCACCTAGGTGTGCAGAGACCTCAAGGGAATACCGCCAGAATTGTGCATACACAAAATCCCTCTCGTATTGGGAGCACAACTAGTACGAATGAGACCCTACAAAATAAATAAGAACTACATCGCCAAGGTACAAGACGAGAATGAAAAAATGTTGGAAGTTGGCATCATTTTCAAAGTGGAAGTCACTGATTGGGTATCACCAATCGTCATTTCATTGCAGAAGGAATCTAAATAGATTCAGATATGGGTAGAATTCCAAAGTTTAAATGTAGTAACAATCAAAGACCCCTTTCCAATCCCCTTCACTAACTACATTTGTGAGGGAAGGACGTTGCATCAGATTTATGATCAAACTCTAAGTTACCGATTCGCCACTCCCAGCATACCGATACAATTCGTACTGGATTCGGATTCGGACAGGATTCGGAATTTTGACTATGGATTCGCTGCGGATTCAATTCGCCTCTATGGATTCATCCAAGATACGCCCAAGCGAATCTGAGGCGAATTTGAGGCGAATCCAGCAGAAAAAGTGTTTTTTTTTCAAAAAAAAAAAAATTTGCACCAAAAATTGATTTCGAAGTAATAAAATATTCATTCCAACCCTAATTTTTGCCTCCAAACACATCTAATGATGCTAATGATGCTGCTTTTTTTTATGACCCATATGATTCAGATTGATCAATGATCAATAATGATTGATTGTAAACACTTGACATTTTTATGTTTGAACTTTAATTTATAATTTTATATCATGACATTCGACTTTTGAGTATCACTAATATTTTAATATTTGACTATGAAAGTGGTGATGTATTTTTGCTATGTTATTAGATTATTAATATGGTGGTGTATTCTAAACTCAATTACTGCTGCAAATATGTATATATTTCTGATTTTTATAGTTTTTAAATTTTTTGTATTGCCGAATCCAAGCTGTACCCAGCCCCAAATTTTATTTTTGCCGAATCCCGTACCAGATTCCCGTACCCGTACCCGAATCCAAAAACGAATCGGTAACTTAGATCAAACTTGTGAAGGAAAGAAATACATCATTTAAAGTCAGATTTGTGAAGCAAAAAGTATCTACATTCAAATCTTGTGAAAACAAATCATCCATTAAAGGATTCATAGGTTGGTGCCTATCAAAATAAGAGATTGGTGTCTCTTACTGAGTTAGTGCTTGTTAGTTTTAGGATCAGAAATGAAAGCAGAAAGTAATCAGAAAATGCAACACATGAGACAATGAACACCACAAGATACCCTGGGAAAACCCTCCAGCCTGAGGGAGAAAAACCCAGCCAATATATCTCTTATATATTGATTGAATAAGAGCAGAAATCTGCTTACAACTCAGACCTAACACAAGGCCGAATTTGATACAATGAATAAGAGCACCTCTCTTATTTGTAATATACAAATGAATATGTTTCTCCTTGAGTTCGACCTGCTGCTACAGAAAGATGATCTGCTGCTACAGGAAGACGATCTGCCGCTATAGGCCTGAACTTCTCCTCTTGAATGCAAATTATGCTGAATGAACTTGATGAACAAATGAATGATAATCACCTTGTATTTATACACCTGCCCAAGGAGAAAGACGTGTCTTTTAGAACATGAGGTCGGCCCAAGCAAGAAAGACATGTCCTTTGATATCTCTAAGTCGGCCTTTAAAGAGACATCTTTCTTCTTTAGAAAATCGTGACCTTCTAGAAGTCGGCCTTAGTATAATATTATTTATTTAATATTAATAAATCACTTTAAAATACATATATATAAGAAGTGCCTTTTCAGGAGTTAATTTGATTGAATAAATTAAATAGCCTCAAGGCTATATTTAATTTATTCTCTGTAGAAATCGTTACTGGAAGTGTTCTTCCAGATGCTGAAAACAACAACAGTGCTCAGTTGTGGGGATTCGTGTCTCCAATGGGTTGGTGCCTACAAAAGAAGATTTGTAAGAGAAGTAGGTTGGTACCTAAAAAAAGATATATATATATATATATATAAAGCAATATTTTGCCATGGTTTTCTCTTGCAAAGGTTTCCATGTAAATCGTGTGTTCGTCATCTGTTCTTAATTGCTACATCTTGCATGTGTGTTATTGTTGTGGATGATTAAGTTTTGAAATATTATTGATGCAGTTGGTTAAGTTGTGAAAAGTCAAAGATTGTTGTTATACCGATTCCCCCCAACCTCTCAGTATAACTGAGTGCTCTTCACTCATAAGTCTGTAAAATACCTTTTTAGTTTTTTTCAACAATTCCTGAAAGATATTTTATATTTGTGTTTTGGCAATCTCTATTCTTTTGTTTCCAGATTTTACAAAAAAATTAAATAGCAAATATTACCCACATTTATGTATATTTGAACAAATAATTCATATTGTATGAGTAATCCACTCAACTAACTTCAAATAATATTAAATGCACCTGGTATTGTTGGCTGAATTAGTGAGCTGACATAAAAAGATAATTAAACCTCTTTTTACAGTTGAAGGAAAGATGCTGTCCCTCCTTGTGCAGGCTGCCAAGTGTCAAGGAGACTTTTGATGGTAAAGCCAATTTATTTGTGTAAAGCCAAAGTCTTTAAATTGCTCTAAATGGAGGGTCCCATGCCTTGCCTATATCCCATTATTTAACTTTTCCAAGGGTTGGCAGCTGGAAAAGATAGTGGATGCAGCAAAGAAAACACAATGAATAAATTTTATAGTGCTCAATAGCTGATAGATGATCTCCCACTTTTATTGCTTTCGGAATTCTTCACTGCCTTCAATGTATAGTACGGTAGAATAGCCAAGTGTATGTCAGCAAATGAATTAAATATGCAACCCCGTTGTGATGGTATGGCAGCCTCAAATCTTAAACAAATTCCTTAGCAGCTTCGACTCCCTTTTGGCAAGGATCTTTGTCTTCATTTGACTCCTATTTAATGCCACGTAACCCTTCAAAAGTCCCCACAATATGTACAGTGGTCTGAAAAAGGAGAGAAACTTCTACTTTATGGGTTGCAATTCATCCCTAGAGGCTGTGTTTGAATTTTTGAGGTAGCAGTTGGTTGTAAATAACTTTGCAAAGGCTGCACTGGGTTTTCTTTATTGCCACAGCTCCCTTTAATATTCATAAGCTGGTACGACATAAAAGGTACAACTGAAGTAAATGCTTCAGCAATTAAAATAAATATATATCTAATTTATTTCATTCTGCAGTACCTCAAATATTCATTCTGATTATTTCTCTAATTCTTACTCCTGTGAAAATAATTTGACTTGCCTACAAGACTTCACAAATTGATTTCCAATCGTATCCATAAATCCTTTCCATGCAAACTGAAGCCCTGAATGGATTTCACCGTATCGGCTAGGGAGGGTCTTTCACCACCGAACCCGATCTTCGCTGTAGGGTTTTCGTCCTAGGCTGTGCTTGAACAATCCTATTCAATTTTCACAATTGTGGTATTCAAAAAAGAAAAATATCCAGTCTGCTCAAACGAGCCCCTGCAGCCCTCTTTTATAATCCTACTCAGAACATTCTGAAAGTTCTATTTATAAAATTCACTTTTTAAATATTTATTCTTTTTTTTCATAAAGTGACTTTATAATATTTTATTTTATTTTTATTTGAGTCACTTTAATAAACAATTAATTAATTAAATATAAATGTCCCAAATATTATTTCAGGACAAATTAATATTTAATTAATTAAAATAAAACTTTGAGGTGTCCGCTCGGAAAACGGGGACATTACAAATTCTGATCTTCGTTGATACTAAGGAGAAATAAGTATGTTTTTAGTAGTGTTTCAGTTTGGTTGTGTTGTTGTGCATCCAAGTGGTGGCTACAATTGTGTGGGTGGTGTTTCTAATGTGTCATCAGTAGTGTATTAGTCTGATTTTTGTGACAGCAATGTTCTGATCAGCATATATTCATCTTTGTTTGGCATTGCAGAATTCCTTTGACCATCGTGAGCTTATATTCCTTTGTTATATGATTTTATGAGCTAATTCATTGTGTTGCAGTAGTGTTTATTTATGATCAGACCTAATATTGCAGTTGATTAGAACAATTTCTTATCTCTTATCATATTGTAATGCATTGCCTCACTACTTTGTAAACTTCAGATGGTAATACCATCTGGCGTTATTATTTTCATGCATTTCATATTGTAAGATTGGTCAGTTTACTGCCAATCATTATAACATTATCATACATCCTGTTTTGGTAGTGAACAAGCTAGCATTATCAACCAGTTTGGTATGAGTCAAGCTTAGAAACTCTTCCAATGGCTTGCATTGCATTCACACAGTCCGCCGAAGAGGTGTTGATTAGGCCGACTTAACCACCTACATATTCTGGTCGGCGTGTCATCTTCTTGCATATATCATAGATGGTGGAGTGCTCAAAGCACTGTATGCTCTCATCTTGCCCACTCCAAGATCTAGGTGATCAAAAAGTGTGGAGGCATTGCATATACATTTCTATATTGCAAAAAAAGAAAAATAAGTAGGGTGGGTTGTTACAATCAAAAACCAAAATCCTTTTACAAGTGTGCACCTTTGTAAAAGAATTTTATTTCCAATTTTGAAAATAGATCTGCACTATCAAGTGTGTACATTTGTAAAGGAAGAGAGGTCAAAAAAATTTAAGAGAATTTGCATAAATAGTGGTGCATCTATATGCAAGATTGCTACTTTTAAAAAAAAAGGATCAAAATCACATTGTTAGGTAAATGCCTAACAAGGGAAGTCTGAAAACACAAAGTTAAATTCAGATTTGCTTATATAGGTGCACACCATTCTAAGGCAAATCTAGCATTTCAAATCAAAGCTTAAAAACACACATATAGGAGCACACTCATAAAAACAAAATGCCATTTCAATTTCAAGTTCACAATTAATCAAGCAAAGGTCACACATCTATAGAGAGGAATGCATTTGGTTTTCAAGGATGGATTTGTGCTTGATATAGGCCAACTAGTGGTTGTTAAAAAGTGCAAGTTTATCAATAGAGGTGCATATCTGAGAAAGGTTGACCAACAGTTTAAAAATAACAACAAAATTGTTATAAATATCGTCAAGACCCAACAATAGGGCAATATCATCTACAAATTAGGGACTCACAAGCTCAAACTCATCAAGAAGTTTAATCCCTCTAATTGGAGGAGCAATAAAATCAGTCTTCAAGATATATTGTACTGCATCAGCAGTAATAACAAATAGTGTAGGGCTAACAGGCAACCTTGCCTTATTGATCTCTAAATCATCAATGACTCAATAAACACTCCATTAATGTCAATTTGAGTGAAGGCACCACAAAAAGCACCTTGACCCATTTGCAAAATATATGATGAAAGGCAAAAGCTTACAACATAACGAAAACAAATACCCACTCAATTTTTATCATATGCCTTTTCCAAATCCAATAACACCACACCAACCTTTTACTGAGAATGCTTAGCCCAATTCATACTTTCCCAATTGGTAATTAAGTTTTCCAAAATATATTTGCCCTTTATAAATCCTATTTGATTGACAAAAATAATTTTCACCAAGATATTTGTCAACCTTTGAGCAAGCAGCTTGGCAAAAATTTTATATGAAGAGTTCAACAAAGCAAATAGGCCTCCAATTTTTTATCAAGGTCTTATCCCCCTCCTTAGGCAATAACTTAACTAACCATTTGTTTATAATAGGCCCAAGTGTTCCTTTATCAAAAGCTTCTTCATACACATCTAGGAGGTCATAAGCAACCCAATCACCATTCTTCTTACAGAGCCCAATAGGGATACCATCAAATCCAAGGGACTTCCAAAATTTGAGAGAGTTGATAGCTCTAATAATTTCATCCTTATCTAAGTTTTTAGTAAGCTCCTCTCTATCACAGTAATCAAACTTCAAAGAGATAATTCTCTTAATAAAATTTCTAGCAGCAAGAATGCAGATGCCTTCAAAGGGATAATTCTCTTAATAAAAGTTCTAGCAGCAAGAGTGCAGAGGGTCCTGGTTTGGTCCCTCTATGGGTTCGACCAGGGTTCGTATTTTTGAGGTCCGGTTCGCCCATGCAAAACCCAGGCGAACCTGAGAAGAACCAAGGTCGAACCGGGCGAACCGACGTGTTTGGGCACCCAAAAAGTGTTTTGTTTTTCATTTTTTTAATATTTTCTGCAGTTTGACTTTGACCCACGCCCAAGGAAACCCTAAAAGTAACCTCTAAAACACTTTAAACACCTAAACTACCTCACTTTTATTCATTTGTTTTGCAAACAAGAATTTTCTTTCCAAGAGGCTGAGTTCTCATTTTTGCTTGTTGGATTGACGAAAGGAGTTGAAGATTGGTCATTGAAGCTTCTACAAACAATTGCATTGCCATTCCTACAGATTTGCAAGTGTTCATTGGCTGCCACAAAGATTGTTGAAGGATATTTTTGCAAAGAGGTAAATTTTTCTCTTTTTTTTTTTGAGTTTTTTCATCCATTTTCTTGTTTTACAAACCAGAAACTTTGTTTTGTTTCATTTTATGATTTATCTATGTTTTTACTTTTTCCTTTCCATTCTTTTATGAATGTATGCAAGATTCAAAAGAGCTAGGTTTTATAAAATTATAAATCAATATTTTGTTTTCATTCAAATTTTGAATGTGTTGTTTGCAAAACAAATTGCCATAAGAATCACAATGTCAATGGTTTCTACCTTCGGCTTCATAGCTAAACCAAACTCAAAGTTCAAAACAAATCCGAATTCTCCTCTATAGAAGTATGTTGAAATGATAAGACCGATTCCAGGTGGTGGCGGTTATGTTTGGAAATGCAATGGGTGTGAACTTACATATTCTAGTTCATACCATAGGGTGAAAGCACATTTGTGTGGCATAAGTGGAAAAGGCATCATGCCTTGCCTTGGAAAAGAGAGTGCACCTATTCCACCCAATACAATTGCAAAATAAATTATGCACCAAGATACAATAGATCAACAGGAAGCCCAAAAAGGAAATCACCCTTTGTTAAAAAAATATCAAAGGGAATGCAGCCCCCATCTAATCCCAATATTGTGGTAGAAGACCACCCATTTATGGCCACTCCGAATCTTCAAGCTCAAAGTGCACAACCTATTGCAAACAAGAGAACAAAGTGGCCTTTGGAACTTGCATTTCAAAATGAGAGTAGAGCCCTTGCCGACCAATGTGTAGCAAGATGCATATATGCCAATGGAAAATCTTTTAATGTTGTTCGTTCTCCATATTAGAAAGAGATGTTGAGAACGATTAATGAAGCTCCAAAAGGGTACAAGGGCCTAGGTTATGAGAAGGTGCGTGGCAGTTTATTGGAAAAGGAGGTTGAGTTGGTTGAAGATGCATTGAAGCCTATAAGAGATTCATGGGTTGAGAGAGGTGTGTCCATTGTTTCGGATGGTTGGAAGGACTCAAGAAATCGGCCTTTGATCAATGTCATAGCAGTGTCCCCTAATGGGGCAATGTTTTTGAAAGATGTGGATTGTGATGGGCAACTAAAAGATGGAAAATTTATTGCTAATATTCTCATTGCAACCATTGAGCAAGTGGGACCCCGCAACGTTGTTCAAGTTGTAACGGACAATGCCAAGAATTGTAGAGTTGCAGGGTTGTTGGTTGAGGAAAGATATTCACATATCTTTTGGACACCTTGTGCGGTCCATTCAATCAATATTATGCCGCAAAAGATTGGGAATAAAATTGCATGGATCAAACAATTGTATGCTAAAGCTGAGGACATTCAGATGTTCGTCACCAACCACCACATGTCTCAAGGGATCTTTAGATCATCTTCAAAATTGGAGCTATTGAAGGTAAGTGAAGTAATATTTACACTTGTCATTTTCTGATTTTCATAATTTGATTGTGCATTCTAATTTAAATTCTTCTTTAAAGTTTATTTTTAATTTTAATTATTTTTTTTTAATTTGCAATAGGTTGTAGAGACCCGCTTTGCCTTTAATACAATCGTCTTGAGACGACTTGTGAAAGTTAGAGAGGCACTTTCTAGCATGGTGATTAGCAACAGTTGGTCTATATGGAGGCAAAGCACCACTGAAAGAGTAACAAAACTTAAGAGCATGATATTAGATGACTCATTGTGGGATCGTGTGGAGTATCTCCTTAGCTTCACCGAGCCCATTTTGAGTATGATTCGCTATATTGACATGGACAAGCCATGCATTGGAGAGATATATGATGGTATAGACTCAATGCTTGAGAAGATCAAGTGCACCATAAATGCAAGACAGCAAGACCCTGAAGATACTTTCTTCCCACAAGTGCAAACAATTGTTGAAGAAAGATGGAACAAAATGGCAACTCCATTACACCTTCTTTCCTTTGCATTGACTCCAAAATACTACAGTAGTCAGCTTCTTTCATAGCCAAGAAGGCTTCCTCCTTATAGAGATTTAGAAGTGGCTGAAGGGTACAAGGCAGCATTTGTGAGACTCTTCCCTGATATAATAGACTACACCTTCTTACAAAGAGTTACCATGAATTATTCACCAAACAATAAATAACTAATACAAAGATGAAAAGAGGTACAATTTTTTTTTTGAATATGGAACATGCTTCTGCATTATTGTTACCATAAAGATATAACAAAGCATTTATACAATCTTTTCTAACTGAAAAGAACAAACATCTATCTCTATTGTAATTTAATGAAATGATTACATCATTTTAATCTAAAACAATAACTTACAGGATTAAGGTCAAAGATCCCACCTCTGCATTTTTTCTGTCTTCCAAGACTCAGCATGTCATCTGCAAGAGGGAGAGCATCACCCAAGTGCTTTACCTCCAACCACGGACTTAAGCGGTCCCCCGCACACCTCCCTTACTAGAAGTTGCCCTACCCTTCAACGAAGGGATTAGTCGAGAACCCTCTTAGTTCTACCACCTGAGCTTTGGTGTTCTGCCCTACTTAACTAATATCGTCGCACAACTATGGATACCCTCCAACTATGTACGACATCTCTGACTAGCTAAGTATCTGGGTCGCAGTGAACTGAAAAATGCATGCAAAGACAACTACACTCACTATGGCCATAGTATTTGTATCATAAATACAATCACTTCTAAGAGCGAAGTCGTATGTTCACCCACCCTACTTGACTTGGAATACCTTTCTTGACCTAGGGTATACTGGAACTAATTGTTCCACCCAATAATCATTCACAAATAACTTATAGATCGACATACCTGGTCTTATTAGACATAACTCAACTGAGTTGATAAGGTGTTAGATCATCCTCGAACCACCGGTTTACTCGGCGTAACTAACGGGTCTTGGCAACTACCACTAGTTCAGGATAAACAAAATGCAAGGGGTATTTCCCCACATAGTGGTTTACCTGGCATTTCCTTGCTAATACAAACAATTATCTTGACCAAACTGGTCATAGGTTGACAAGGCAACCTCCCTTAACATAGACCCACTACCATGTGGTATTCGACTCAATACAAAACCCTAGAAGACTTAATTCAAATCACAATTCATTTATCGAAAGGAAACAAGGATTTTATCCTTTTTATTGTATGGGCAATCTTGCAACTATGGCACCTAACGTGCTCATTAGTTCATTATGTAAATGTAATCAAATCTTTCCTATAAATGGGATCCTAATACCTAAGAGCAAAGACTAAGTTTCGAATTTCTGTGTAAGGCAATTATAAATAAGAATGATATTTCCAAAATTTTCTTCTAACTGTGTTTTCTAGAATTTCTTATTAAATGTGAATGTGCTGATTGCAGAACATTATCTGATTTCTATGTTTGCATATCAATGAAGTAACTTCTATTTGTAAGTGGAGAGACCCGCCTTCAAGGGATCCGTCCCTTGAGAGGACGTGTCTCCACGTGTGGAGACACGTCCGCTCAAGGGACGTGTCCCTTTGTGCGCGGGCTTCCTCAACAGTCATTTACCATTTGTTAAGTATGTATTAACATACACACCCTTCTACATGATGGTGGATGACTTTTAAGAGAGTTCTGATTTCACATGAATACAGAAAAATCACGGGAATGATTGAATTTAATATGACTCTTCATAATTTCGATTTTAATTGATTCTTATAGAAATATCATAACATGTATGATAATTTTGATCATTTATGAATGACAATGATACTTGCATCACTGTCATTCATATCTGACCGAAGCTATCACACATTAACACTCCCTCTTAGCTAGGGAAGATATTTCAAATCAAATACGTCAAGATATTACCTTCAAATGTGATATGATATGTTTTCTCAAAGTTGTCAAGTCACATGACATTCTTCATAACACATTTTAACATTTCTCCACTTCCTCTTTAACTAGGAAGCATAACTTCCAAAAGTGATATCACCTAACTCGTGATATCAGAAGATATGATATGCTTCTGAAAGTGTCAAGTCACATGACATTCTTCATACATATCTTCATTATGGTATGTGCACTGACATCAAGTCACATGATGTCTACCATAGATCATGGCATATCCATGTATATACTCATCCACCATGATCATCTCTTATGGGTCACAATGACCTTCAAATATCAAGTCTCATGATATCCATCAAGGTGTCTAAGAGATACTATCATGACATGTCTATAGATATCAAGCCATATGATATCTATTATGATAGTTTTATCATTGTAGAGTCGTCACTTTACAATGTCAAATACAAGTGTTTATTATCAGAAAGATCGTCACCTTTCGATAATGTACACAGGAGGGGTAGGCCCATAAAGTCATGGAGTCTTACACATGACATGAGAGTTTACACATTAAACATCTTTATATATTAGTACAATTTATAAAAATTTGTATTTCAAACATAAATAACAAATTACATTTCAACCATACCAAGTTTCTTCCTGAAGTGCTCTACCTTGATCCGGGAGAGAGGCTTGGTGAGAATGTCTGCAATTTGATCATTTGTACTAATATACTCCAACTGAATCACTTTCCTTTCCACCATATCTCTCACATAATGATAGGGGATCTCAATGTGTTTAGATCTGTCATGAAAGACAGGATTCACAGAGAGCTTTATACAACTCTGATTATCACAATGAATAATCGTAGGATTCAAGGGCTCACCAAAGAGTCCCACAATCAATTTACGAAGCCACACTGCTTCTCTTGCACCCATTGAGGCTGCAATATATTCAGCTTCTGTTGAGCTCTGTGCAACTGATGCTTGTTTTCTACAAATCTAGGAGATCATAGCTGATCACAAACTAAAACAGCATCCTGATGTACTTTTTCGATTAGTTACACTTCCAGCCCAATTTGAATCTGAGTACCCATGTAGATCTAAAGGATCTTTCTTGTAATGAAGCCCATATCCAATGGTGCCTTGAAGATATCTAAAGATATGTTTTACAGCTATCAAGTGAATTTCCTTGGGTTCACACATGAACTAACTGGGGGCATTTACAGCATAGCAAATATCAGGTCTGGTGTTAACCAGATACATCAAGGATCCAATCATCTGTCTATAAAGGGTTGGATCTGCATATTTGGATTCTGCTGCTGCTTCTTTCAATTTGTGAAGATTGGTTTCCATGGGTGTGGACATTGGTCTACAGTCCAACATTCCAAATCTTTTCAGAATGTCAATAGTATACTTCCCTTGATTTAGTATGATACCTTTTGATTTCTGCCATACTTCCAAACCGAGGAAGTAGTGAAGAATACCCAAGTCTTTCATGTCAAATTCAGAGATTAGATCTTGTTTCCCTTGAGTAATGAGGTGATCTTCCCCTGTTATTAGTAGGTCATCAACATATAAAATAATTATAAGCATATCACCTTTGATTACCTTGAAGTATAGATTGGAGTCAGCATCATTCTTGGAAAATCCTAATCCCAAGAGATAGCTATCAATTCTTTCATACCAGACCCTTGGAGCCTGTTTAAGTCCATAGAGAGCTTTCTTGAGCCTGCACACATGTGAGTTAGATTTATGTATCACAAATCCTTCAGGCTGTTCCAGGTAGACTTCCTCTTCAATGGTTCCATTCAGGAAGGCAGTTTTCACATCCATTTGGTGGACCTTCCAACCTTTAGCTGCTGCAATGGCTAACACTGATCTTACTGATGTATAGCGGGCAACAGGTGCAAATGTTTCTTCGTAATCAATGCCTTCCTTTTGAGAAAAACCCCTAGCCACGAAACGTGCTTTATGTTTTTCTATGTTGCCATCAACAGCATGCTTGATTTTGAAGAGCCATTTAGAAGATACAACAGATTTCTCTTTTGGTCTAGGTACTATGTCCCATACATCATTCTTTAGTATGGACTGGTACTCCTCTGTCATTGCATCCTTCCAAGCTTGATGTCTGAAGGCTTCTGTAACACTGGTAGGTTCAGAGTTTATGATGTTGTTCATCAAAGCAACATAGCTAGAGAATCGTTTGGGTCTTTTACTCTCCCTGAACGTTCCTTTAGGTGTTGCAAGATCCTCTGCTTCTTTGATCATCTTCCTGGCCCAGAGTGGTCTTTTTCTGCCAATGTCATTTGTGTCCTCATTTGAAGTGGTAGGAGGTTCAAGTGGCATTTCCTTAGGATGCTCCCTCTGAATCTCAGGAGCAGGTTCCATTTCAGGTATCCTAGGGAAATAGGTTTTTGTTTCACTTGTACTTCTTTCCCTCTTGAATGCAATGTCTTCTTCGAAGATGACATCTCTGCTCAACTCAATTTGTTTTTGCCCGGGTATGAATATTCTATAAGCTTTGGAGGTTTCACTATAACCCACAAATACTCCCTTCTTTCCAGAAGATTCTAGTTTGGATCTCTTCTCTTTGGGTACATGAATATAGACAGGGCAGCCAAAAATCCTAAGATGGCTAATGTCAGGTTTTAAGCCGGTAAAGGCTTCTTCAAGAGTTTTGTTATCAAAATGAGAATGAGGACATCTATTTTGGATATAGAAAGCAGTCCTAGAGGCTTCTGCCCAGAAAGATGTTTCAATGTTTTGGTCTAGTAACATTGCCTTGGCAGCTTCTACAATGGTTTTGTTTTTCCTTTCAGCAACCCCATTTTGTTGAGGGTTGTAGGCAACAGTGAACTCCCTCTTAATTCCTGCACTCATGCAAAATTCTTTAAAAATCTCAGAGGTATATCCTTTCCCATTGTCTGTCCTTAGGGTTTTTATTTTCTTTCCAGAGAAGTTTTTAGTGAGGGCTTTAAACTCTTCGAACCTTTTGAGGATTTCTATTGACTCTTTGCATTTAAGGAAATAGATCCAGGTTTTCCTAGAGAAGTCATCTACAAATACGACATAGTATAGAAATCCTGCTTTAGAAGGTACACACATGGGTCCACAAAGATCAAAGTGAACCAGTTCTGATACATTAAGGGTTTTACTTAGGCTATTTTGGAAGGATCCTTTAGTATTCTTTCCTAGGGCACAACCTTTACAGGTTCCCTCATGAGATAGTTTTAGCTTGGGTAAGCTAGTAACAAGTTCTACCATAGAAGGTAGGGCACGGAAATGAAGGTGACCTAGTCTTCTATGCCAGATTTCATTTGAGTCAATAGTGTCCAGGGTAAGGGCTTGATTAACCTCAGTGCAAAGTTTGTAAAGGTACCCTTGTCTTATGCCTATGGTATGTGCTTTCTCGATAGTTGAGTTTTTAGGCCACACTAGAACTTTACCATCCATAAATGTAGCTCTGTAGCCATTGTCTTTGAGGGCAGAGATGGATATAAGATTTCTCTTAATTCCAGGTACATATAGGACTCCAATGAGTTGTAGAGAAATCCCAGATTTCAATTTGATGGAGCATGTTCCAACCCCTTTTACAGGGTATGCAGAATCATCTCCGATGGTTACTTCTTCATCAAACTTTTCAATCATGGAGTCTAGGTGTTCTTTGAACCCTGTGATGTGTCGAGATGAACCGCTATCAATTACCCAATTTTGAGTGTTGTCAGAAACTTGATTAGAAAGGGCTGTGTAGAACACAAGGTTCTCAATTTTCTTAGGTTCAGCCTCTGGTTTCCTAATAGTTTCACTCATAAGTGATACTAGATTATCTGCTCTTGTGAGATGTTTTTCCAATCTAATCACAATAGACATTATGAAGAATGTGATGTGAATTCGATTTAGAAAATACGAATTTCTTTGAGCAATCTGATTTTAGATTTGATTTGGATTCACACAACGTGGCTCTGATACCATGTAAATGTAATCAAATCTTTCCTATAAATGGGATCCTAATACCTAAGAGCAAAGACTAAGTTTTGAATTTCTGTGTAAGGCAATTATAAATAAGAATGATATTTCCAGAATTTTCTTCTAACTACGTTTTCCAGAATTTCTTATTACATGTGAATGTGCTGATTGCAGAACATTATCTGATTTCTATGTTTGCATATCAATGAAGTAACTTCTATTTGTAAGTGGAGAGACCCGCCTTCAAGGGATGCGTCCCTTGAGAGGACGTGTCCCTTTGTGCGCAAGCTTCCTCAACAGTCATTTACCATTTGTTAAGTATGTATTAACATACACGCCCTTCTACATGATGGCGGATGACTTTTAAGAGAGTTCCGATTTCACATGAATACAGAAAAATCACGGGAATGATTGAATTTAGTATGACTCTTCATAATTTCGATTTTAATTGATTCTTATAGAAATATCATAACATGTATGATAATTTCGATCACTTATGAATGACAATGATACTTGCATCACTGTCATTCATATCTTACCGAAGCTATCACACATTAACACATTACCTATGTTACATCCCTTACTCGAAACAATGAATCTGGTTATGTAACTTTATTTTTAGGATGCAAAGTTAGTTGCAAGTAACTATTTTCATGTGAATGTGAATGCGTGAATAAAATAGATGTTTTAATTATCGTAACTATAAGTTAGCGATCTTTTTATGTGCAAGTAAATTTATTGTTCACATGGAATTGAATGTGATCATGAGATTATATTTAAAGGCATATTTATGAAGCCGTTGGGAACAATCTAACCATAGTACCTGTCAGTGGATGCAGGACGAACGACATTGCGACGAAAAAAGGAGATGTCATCAGGGAGAGGTAGTGGTTAACAGAGGATCGAAAATTGTCATCATCATCTCGCCTTGAGCCGGTGTAAGACAAGGAATCGAAATTGTAACTTGGCCATTAATATTTAATATAATTATTTATTAAATAAGCCAATGTAAATAATATATATAAATCTATAATCAGCTTGAAAAGGAGGATGCAATAGTTAATAAATATTAAATTAAAAGAATAGATATAATTAAAATATTTAATTATAATCTCTTGAAAGTCGAGCGAACCCTTCTTGGTATATATATATTTATTTTTACAAGTGATAATTAAATATTAAATTAAAAATAAGAGATATTAAATTAAAAGTCCTTGTTTGAAAATTAAATGGATTAAATGGGGAAGTCGGTGTTATGGAGAAAACGCCATCTGCTTGCCACTCCCGCATAATGGAAATGCCCAAGATCATGGGTAGTGGAAGGGATTCTTGGCGAACGTTTGGATGCCGTCTTTGGAGTCTTCGGTTCCGGATATGGAGAGAGTGCATGGGGGGTGGGGACGGACATTCTGGTTGAAGCTCATACCTTAAGCTGGTTCGCTCCATAGGTTTCAGGAATGATTCATCTCGTGCATCCGCCGCTGATTGCCTTCACCCATTCTAATTATTGGGAAGCTCTGATAATAATCGCATCCTAACATTCTTCCTTCTTCATTGGAGTCGAGTTTCACATCAATTTAACTCATCTCCCGTTGGGCCAAGAAGACTCTTTAGTCCGTCCAATCTATCTGCTCGGGATTGAAAATCTCTGGAGGGTGTCGAGGGAAAGAGTTTTCCGTGGTTGAGTTCTTGGTTAGCGCTGTTGCACGGTCTGTTGTCAACCCATATCACTTGGGGAATTCTTAGCGGCTCCTTCAAGCTCCGAGTCAATTAATCAGGCACGTATGATAGTAACTTTCATGATTTTCCCATCTTCGCTAGCAAATAATGGTAACTATAAAAGAAACTTTGGAACCGAGTGCTTGATCCAATGGAACTAGTTTTAAATGCAATTTTGTAGATGGATTCTTCTTTGGTTAGAATGTATAGTCAAGTCGAAGCCGTTCATCTTTTCTTGACTGACCACCATTGTAGTCGAGCCGCATTCAATTTTTGCACTGGCATGTCTTTGTACGGGAACCCGAATCAAGGCTGTAACTTTCTCTTCTTATAATTGCACATAGTCCATCCGAATAAGAAACTTCAATTTCTAATCTTTATTTATGTAGCTTATGTGAACTTCTAATTCAATCAGAGCAAATTAGTCTTTCTTTTGGGTCTAGGGTGAGTGAAAAACAAATATGAATAGCTTGAACTGTGTGTAGCTAAATTGTTCACCCTTGATGTAAGAAGGAATAAGCTCATGCTTTCTGGTTAAGAAATTCAGGTCTAAACCTTTAGAGTCTTTCCTCATCTCTGTTGATCGAAACGAACTTCTCCTAAATTGTAACCCTGTTGCATGATGAACTGGAAATGCGAATATATTGGATATAATGAAAACTTAACTTGGCTGTATAATTTAAACCTTGAGACCTAATATTAAGTTGAAGGATACAGTCTAGAAGACCACCTAATCGAGCAAGCCGTTTGGGTTCTTAAGTGCCCAATGAAAACAACTTAATCTTAAAAGAATATGTTTTCCTAATCAGATAATTGCGGTGTCAAATCCTTCATGGTTAAGATATAACCTTGAACTAAAAATGGACCCCAGCAAGTTATATATCAATAAACCCTAAGGTTAAGTTTATCCTCGATCCAAGAGGATGCACTAAATAAGAAACTCGATTTAAGGTTGTCATGTCGAGCGAGGGTGAGAGTGCTGACGGCACAGGAGTGCCTGTTAAATATTAAATCCTTGGCCAAGGTACGATGCTAGATTCAGCATCTGTCAGCTATCAAGCATCGGATATACCACTGATCAGAATGGCCATTCTAGTTGGGAGGTACCCTTAGTAAGGTCGATCAGGAGGTATAGGTCCTTGACACTAGGCTCAGAGGCATGATGATGATGATAAAAAGAGATCCTTGTTGATTACCCTCGTGAAGGGATGGGTTCCTTCAATTGAAGAAACACGGGAGACCCATAGGTCTTTGGTTGGGCGATAAAGCCCTTGATGATATCTTCCTTTTTCCTTGATGATTGAGGCAGGATCAGGTACTTCAGCTTTTAACTGTAAACTCTGGAAACCCTATTCTCTCTCTTAAAGCATTTGCAATGATTACTCAGTGTAAAATGATCAGTTGTAATTTTATTTTGGAACCATTGAAAAGTTAGTTCATTTCGTTATATTCTGTTATTGGAATTCAGAAAATGCTCTTTCCAGATAATTCCGGTAGTCATTCCTTTTCACCAGAATTGAAGTTTGAAAATAGTTGTAAAGTGTAAACTGGAAGTTTTTTTTTTCTTTTAAGTTCTTACCTTTTAAATTAAAAGTAGAAACCCTAGTTTAACAGTTATTTAGTTATTGTTCTTTCGCGAATTGGTTGGTGGAAGCAGTTAGTTGTTTCAACTCAGTTGAAATCGAATACTTAGATGTTAGTTGAAACTTAAATTGGTAGTTAATATCAAAAGATGAGTTTGTATTGTTACAACCTCATCTTTTCTCACATTCTTTATTTAAAAATGTTTAAACATAACTACTAATAGATATTAGTCTTAAGCTAAAGATCTCTTCTTCTTGTTATAGTCTCGACTGTTCAATGTTTTAGCTTCGTTTAAGAGTCCTTCCTTAGAAAGTGGAGATTCTCATGGTGAATAATTCGTCTGGGTTGTTGATTATTTTTGACTCGGATACCCGAGTTACTTCCATGTAATTTCCAGAGTCTTGGCTACAACCACTTGCTCCAATCTCAATCCAAACCCTCGAGAGTGACGATCCTTGTGATAATACTTTAAGCAATTCTTGTCACAAAACAATATCTTCTTGACTTTTCTGGTCTCGATGTAGTATGAATATTACGTCTACTTAATAAAGGTTAGACCTCCTTTAAGAATATAGAAACCTTTAAGTTTTTGTTCTTCTTGTAATTCTGAGAAATAATGTTAATTGAGGATAACCACAATCTCAACCCCACGGGTCACCTATTTTAGGCTTCTTGGGAAAATGTTGATGACACTAAGTCATCATCTTGACATATACATAGTCATATAGAAGGTACTGACATTATATCATACATGCGAAGAATAATGTTATTTTAAAAAATAACGGGTGGAATAGTATATTGTCAAAATTTGAGAAGCTTATCATCATGCCCATCCCAAGGTTACATCGAATAAACATTATACATCTTTTAACCTTGTATGACTCTTCTAAGGGAATACTAACTTGGTCTTGCTATTCTCTAGCATTTGTACCTTTTTCTCTTTAAGGATACATATTTATAAAACTAAATAAAAGATTGCATAGATTCATCCTTTCTTTCTTGTAATCAAATTTGATAACATAACTCCAATATAATGTTCTTCTGTTTCAAATTAGAACATAATCTTTTATTTGAAACACTCATAATAATCTCTTTTCTTGCAAGGCAAAATACGTTAAGGATAGAGAAAAACATGCCTGTATAAATGATGCTATATTGCACTCTTTTACCAACACCCCACTTCCCATTTGTCTAAAGAGATATTGTCACCCCATGGACGAGGAAAAGCTCTCAATGTCGTGAGTTCGGAATTACTTCTACAATCGTATTAGTTTTCTAAAGTCTCAAAATCCTTTTATTCACTTTATGCATGCCCATCAATCCTTGCGTACCCTGAGATGACATCTCCATGGGGTAATACATATCATTCATTCAGGCATTACCCGCGCTTTCACATTCCAAATGCATGTTTATTGCCGTTACTATCCACACACTTTATTTCATATGCGCTTTGATGGTTGTCTATTTGCACTGGTGTTGAGGAAGATGGCAAAAAGACTCATTTTATATCAACGACCCATCCTGAGAGCATAAACCCCCAACAACTCTCGCCTGTAGAAGAAGATAATGCTCGGTCTCTTAAGCATAAACATAGTGACATGTTCCGACTAAAAGACAAGCTCTATCTTTTATCAAGGCTTTCCCCACCTCCATCCTTTGTGAGCCAATTTGCATGCTAGAATCATAGCTCTAGGCATTGGATTAATCCTTCTTTTAGTTATGCCACCCTTTTGTCAATACTCTCTGAGTCCTTTCTCTCGTTTCCTCCCACGATACAAAATTTCCCACAGATTTCCAAGGCAATATCCACCACCCCTCATTCTAGTGTTCCTATCACATTATCTACCTCTGAGAGGCCACCTTTTTCCGCTCGCCGCAATCCTCTTCCAAGAATTGTTTTTCAAAGACCATTCTAAAACCGATTCAAAAACAGATTTTTATGCAGCTTTCGTGGTTCCTCCAATGTCATTTTCTCATGCTATGGCTGGGCAAGAAAAAGCAACCAAAACCCATTATCTAAGCAGTTACGAGTGCTAGATACACGTGGTGAATACCACAATCTATAGTGTCAAATATTTAAATTGCAATTAGAAAGGTTCTTGCCGCCTTTGGTGATATCCATGGCTCAAGAAGGTTTACACGTCATTGGACTACTATTTTATTTTGTTGCTTCTCAACTATATGTCGTGGCTTTTACCATATGAAAGAACATTTAAACAAGCATTAATATTCCATTATGTGCCACCTCAGGTCAAGTTCCACGGCTTATTATAGCTTAATGGCATTTGAATTATGTTAGAACTCTTGCCATTTCTAATATTCAAGCTCATAGCCTTTATGGCCTTACTAATATTTGGAATACTTTTTAAGCTTTCACCACCTTCATATTGTCGATCGTGGTTAAACGAAATCCATTTTGTTATTTAAAAAGAAACACTTATATAAATAGGCATATCTATGTCGTCTCTATAATCAATAAGCTCCTCAATTGAGTTGAGCAAACTTATCGATATATCATGCCCCTCCATAAAAGGAGCCTTGTCAAGATAATGGACTTAATGACTAGCTTAGTCGTTTAAAAGTATCACCAAATACAAACACATATAAATGACAAATCATTCAAAAATTTAGAGTTGGTAACACAATCTTACACAGTCAACGAAGTTGATCTTTTTGTCGTCTCTCAAGCGTATTCACCCCATAGAACGAACTGAAGGATGATCATTATGATCAATGTCCCTTTATATTTTAATATTGGTAAGCATCAAGTAATAGTATTTATATAACATTGTTCAATTCATACATATATATATATATACTTCTACTTATCTTTAGAGTATTAGTGAGTTAAAAACCCTATAAAGGCCATACTAAATGCATTGGACAAACCATACTCAACTGTCTTAAGTTGGCTTACCTCCAAACCTTCTAGAGACATCCCTAGACCCAGTAGGTTTACGAAGACAATACTTGACCAATGCTAAGCTCAGATGGCATCATCAGAGGATTCACAGCTTCACCCTTCTCCCAAGTGATACTCCCCCTCTTTCTCTCTCAAGGTGTTTGGATCGCTCCTGCAATCTCACTCAAGAAAGCAAACAGGTGGTTAGCCTAGTAAACATTATAGCACGATCATATCATTTCATTTACAAAACAAATAGAATCATTTCATTTTATTTCATCATATTCATGACATCAAATAACTATCATCATTTCATAGAATTGCAAAACATAACATTGCATAATTTCATCATAATATATATAATTTTCAAGGTTTCATAATCTTATGATTCATCAAAATAATTACCTTAAAGTGAAACATAATTTTAGAAATATAGGGTGGGGTGTAACATACCTTCCCCCTTAAGAATCATCGTCCCCGATGATGTAAGGTATCATAACATATAACAAGGTAAAAGAAAATGTCTTGATTTCTAATTTCAAATTCAAAGAGGAGATTGGGAATTCTCTTTTTTTAATCCCGTTATTATTTTCACTCGAAGTACTATCCTCTACAATCTAGTCCCACTGGACCTTGCCCCGAGAAACCGTGCTATTACGTAGGTGAAGCCTACCTTGTTCGACCACTCTTTCTGTTACTGAGAACTGTCTCGGTGTTCATTTAACGTCAACAAGAATTTTCTGCCTAACATTGGCTCTCGTTAACCTATTTCTTGATCACCTGATTTGCACTTCCATTTCTGATAGCATTTTCGGACCGAGGCAAATCCTATCTTCTAGCTTTCCCAACTTATAGGAATTTGACATTTTTTTTTTCTTTTTTTTTTATGGAAGGTTATGAGTTATCAAACACAAAATTAACAAGCAGAAGATAATTCCTTCCACTAGTATTACTGGCCCAAGAAATACACCCACAATAGGCTCCCCCGTTAATGCCTGCTTTACTATCCCAATCTGACTACTCGTCTCTGGGGAATATTTTGAACTTATGTTCAACCAAATTCCAAGTGAGGCAAAAAGGGTTTGTCATGCCTTGAAGTTATATTAGTGTCTCTATCTGAAATAGTCTTCTCAAGAACACCATGCAATCAAACACTACTTTACACCAATTTGTAGTTATGACAAGTACCCCTCCTGTCTTTTTTTTTAATACGAATTTGGCTACCTTGGTGAGCTTATCCACCACTACCAAGATTGTTTTGTGCTTATCCATCACTTCTGAAATAATATTATGCCAAAACCTTGACATAGGAGATCAAAACTATACTAATGATCTACCACTTCCTCTCTGGAGTTTCATGAGAATATAAAAGTCCTACCAAGTGATGACATCTTGTCTTCACCTTCTGGCATGCTGGACAACTTGCTTCATACTTGCAGCATCTCTCTCAGTTCCCTTCCAAAATATAGTGGTTTCACCTCAGTCAATAATTTGATCACTCCAGATTGTCCAAAATATGGCACCGATTAAACTTCTTATCACACCTTATTCCCTGACTCCTCTGAGTCTGGTACTTAGGTTCTTCCTTTGATTCTTAAAAGTCCAATTGAATTAAAGAAACAACTTCCTTGGTCCTTTTTCACACTTGATTCTTGGAAATATAATAAGTGTCATTGAGGAGATATGTCCCCTTCGACACTTAGGGCATCCACATCTCGGTTTTTCTTGCCCCTTTTTAATAATTAGCTTCAAATTCATAGTTCAATTTCAGCTCAATTCATTTCCATTGATGAGCATTGAATTGGTTGAATAACAATTCTTTTTTTTTAGAACCTGCTAGTTTGTTAATAACTCCAAAATTGTCCAACATTTATTGCATACATAGTTACAAAGCAAGAATGATTCCTGATAGCTCAATATCATGTGGGGTATAGTTTCGTTTATTTAACTTCAATCCCCTAAACTCATAGGCGATAACTCGCCCTTCTTAAATAAGCATCCCGCCTAACCTTTTCTCAAGCTATCAAAGATAACTATAAATTGATCTTCCTAACCAGGAACTCATAGTATTTGTGTCATGATTGCTTCACTCTCATTTGGTTAAAGACCTTTCAATTTTCCTAATCAATCATATCTTTTACTAATAGCTTACTATAGCTTAGTCTTCAACTCTAACAACCTCGTTGTGGTTATAAGAAACTTTGGATATATTATTTGACCTGAAAACCATATCTTATGGAGAAGTCAATGGTTTCCCTAGTCTAGAAATACATCAAAAAAATTCCATTGAAGGGAATACATATTTGTATCTGGTCTTTACTAGATTCAACTACTTCTCTCTTTTTTTAAATTGATCAAAATGACTAAACATTCTTTTCGATTGGCTTTCAACAATTGAACAAATATTGTTTGCCTTATCTTATCCTCCTTGGTATATCTTGCAAACACTTTTGTTCCAAGGTTATTTAAGTATTCTTCTAATTTGACAATACAGTCTCTTCCATGCCCAATTTACCCTTGGGACGCCTTCAATTGATCTTTAAAAGGTCTAGCATAGATTTACTTTCATTCATCAAACTTAGGAAGTTTAATTTGGACTTCAGTCAAACACTACTCTACCTGAGTTCTTGTTTGGTTGACCTCCTTTACTCTCCAATTTTATTTTTTAACCATCTTTTCTAAGAAATTTTCATCCAAAACAATTCTTGGTGATTTAATTCTCTTCTGAACCTTAGACACTTCCAGGGTTTTGCCCATTATGGTTGGTGGAATCATATCATTTTCATCTTTTCCTTTGTGAATTACTTCTTTTTTCTCACCCATTCTGGTCTCTGACCTTTACCCTAGGATACAACTCTCATTCTTGATTTCAACTATTATTGCTAGGTTTTATTTTAGTTTTAAATCAAGATCTTTTGAAGGTTTTCCTACCTCTCGGATACTTCCATAGTTGGTTTTGATTCACAATATGTTAAATTTCCTACTTTTGAAGTTTTTCGTTTATCCAACACATGGTTTTCCTAATTAAGCATTTGTGTCAATTGACATAACCTCCTTTCTTAACCCAAGTGCATTCCTTCAGCATTTCAAGGGCATCTCTCTAGGAGTTGTTGGTTTAGGAGTTTTAACCTCCAGCGACAACTATCTCTTTCTCCTAAAGCTAGAAAAATTCAAGAAATTGGTTTCCTTATTGTTTCCATTGTTCTTCTTTTCCCTACCATCCTACCATAAGAACTTTTCAAACATTTGATACAAATAATATTTTAAGGAAAAACTTACGTAATGAGCTCATAGGTCCAAATGTTGAACCGGTAGCTCTAATACCATATGTAACAGACTACACCTTCTTACAAAGAGTTACCATGAATTATTCACCAAACAGTAAATAACTAATACATAGATGAAAAGAGGTACAATTGTTTTTTTCAGTATGGAACATGCTTCTACATAATTGTTACCATAAAGATATAACAAAGCATTTATACAATCTTTTCCAACTGAAAAGAACAAACATCTATCTCTATTGTAATTTAATGAAATGATTACATCATTTTAAGCTAAAACAATAACTTAAAGGATTAAGGTCAGAGATTGTAATGTTCCCCTTTTAGCAGTGATCCTATCAATTGCTCATCAGCCTATTCTAGAGTCCTGTAGGCTCGTTGAGGTGAATCAAAGGGTTCCAGTTTTGGAGGTTTTGTGGTCTTTCCTCAGTATTTACTATTTATAGTAAATACTATTTTTGGCAGTCAGCAGTTGTCAGTCTTCAGCTCATCATGTCCTTTGGAGCAGTTATTCAGAGTTAAGCTTTGGCCTTTGGAAAATATTATTTTGATGAAATTCTTTTTTTAAAAGGCAAATTGTTCTAATTTTAAGTTGACCCCTTGGCCTAAGGTGATAACTTAAAGTTGTGTTAAAAGGGGGACACCTCATGGAGGAATTTAATGTTTTTATTAAATTACCTCTTGTCTTAAAATGGACGCCATTTTGAGAGGATTAAATCTTTTTTGAAAAGGAAAAATGTGAGATGGCTTTTGGCGTACCATCCGAGGGAATTGAACAGTCATCCCTTTCTCTTTAAAAGTGTGGCCTTGCTCCAGCATTTGTTATCTGATGTTTATGCTAAACTTATGCTATCGAAATGACTATTCATTTTGCACTTCCAGGAATGCTGACCTCCTAGTACCATTCTCAATTTCGTGTTTGCAAGATAATGTAGAAACCCTTGTTTCCCCGTTTTCTCTGTATTTGACTGTTTTTATGATTTTTGCATAAATAATGAAGATGGCGATTTTGCAATAAATGAAGAATAACTACTATAAAAATTATATAACTCTGGAAATGATGATATACGGATGCCAGTATATTTATTTGTCCTCTGAGACGATTACAATGAGTATTCTATTACATGCAAATAAAAAGGCAATGAATTTTTGTTAAAGAACCTGTCAATATTGCTGCAATAAATGATCTTCAGATGATGGTACGGCTGCAGTGATATTTAGCTTCTCCTTCCGTCTGGTGCTCCGAATAAGATCCCAATGCTTAGGCGCCTCCAGGAGTGATGAAAGATGATCTTAATTAAAGGCGTTTTCTCCAAAACAAAAGTACGGCTCAAAAGAAGGTGGTACGGCCTGCAGCAAGTACGGCTGTGTACAACAGCAAATAGTAATAGGTACGGCTCCCTTTAAAACCTCCAGAATATCAATTAGAATGGGCGCCTTGATTGCAGTATGCTTTCCAGATGAAAACCTATGTTGAAACTTTGTAAATAAATAATCTCTGAAGTTCTATGATCTCTTCTGGATGAAGAAACCTCTGTGCTAGCAATAAATCAGATGTTATTTCACACCCTCTGAACTGCTTTCAATGGAGATGGCTCGTTCCCCAATGAATTTGAGATTGAAACCCTAAAGCTTCTGTGCTCTGCTCAAGACTTGATCAATTTTCAATTCACAAATGACATAATGGGCTCGATTTTCAATGCAAAGCTTATATCTTCTTGAGAAGTGCGAATTCCTCAATAATAGGGAATCATTAAAAATTCGACTTCTCTTCTTTTTAATTTTTCAATAGTCTCAACTCTAATTTTTAATTATAAAATATAATTAAAAATTGGCCCCTTCCATGATGGTGACCCCCTTCACTGAAAGTCACTTAAGTTATAATAATATATTATAACTTTATATTATAATCTCCCATTAATTAATATTTAATTAATTCAATTAAATATTAATATCTCTCTCATTATTCATCCGATGCCTGATCCGTCTGAAGCTGACGAACACTGAAGTGATTTTGAACACCAACAATCCATACTGCTAAAAATAGCAGGGGTCCCACACTGACTGCCAAGAACTGCTAAAAATAGCAACTTCTGCAAGAAATGTCTGAATGAGTCCGAACGAAAGCCAAATGATCAAACTCTGCCAACAGAAGCTGAGCCAAGCTCCAACGTGACCCCCTATCCAGTCTATCAGCCTACGAGGGTCGTATGATAGGCTAATCCTGTGCTCCGAGAGATGTCACTGAGAAGGGGACATGACAGATAACACCTAATTGAATTATTGTTACCAGACTAGCAAATAGAGCTAAAAGATGAAGTTTTGGAGAATTTTACCAGTTTTGCAGTTGTTGTTTGCACACAGCTGAATGTATGAATTTTGTTTTGTTCTAGGTATTTGATTATTTCATTCCTAAGGTCTGGGCGACCATTTCTACCAAGTTTCGGAATTTAATTTGGAGTGTGGATTTTTTAGTTGCAGAATCGCCTCTCATGGAGGGTCGTACTTTTTGCATGCATTGGGATTTGTGCCATTAAATATTGTTGGTGTTTTGGAGCTGTTTCTTTGTCTCAACAGGGGCACCTATCTTCCAATTGACCTTTGCCTTTTTTTCACGCAATTCGAAGGTATTTTGGTTGAGTTATGAGCATTTCACGATTTTCTGTAGTTGTCGATTATCATTTCCAGAATTGCAGATTTCTAAAACAGAGTTAATTCATTTGTTGTTTCAATCTTCTTTCTTCATTTCTCATTGCGTTCTAACATGGAAACATTGTATAACTTGCTGCTTTGAAAAATGGTGAAAAACATTGTAATTTGCAGCTTCCTTATTTGTACAAAGTTACAAACTGTTAACAGTAGTACTGTGTCAATTTTAACATTGTTGCATTATTTATTTAACTTCACATTAAGCATCCCTGGATGGTATACCGCCAGTGAGGATAAATTGAATTGTAATCTCTTTCATACCCACTTTCAAGTGGTGAATTCCCACTCTTCAGTGGATGCCTGCCGCAGCAGAAGAAGTATTTTAAATTGTAATCTTTTCCCCCCACTGTTTGGTGGAAGCGTGGAAAGTTCCTTTGGCTGGTTATCCGCCTTTGTTACATTCAATTTCAGCATTAGTACTCCACCATATGTTAGCACCTCGCCTATCAAAGGATCTTGAGTGCACATTCTTGTTGTTGAGTTTAGACTCTCTTTCAGTTGTAATCTTTGTAACTTTGATTCAATAGATCCTAGGGATCCTCTGACCATATGCCCGTCCCTCCTCCTTAAGTGGTTTTAGGGCACATTCTTGGTTAGAGTTCTTTCATGCACGTTTTAGGTTATGCTAACCTTAACGGGTGCTTGGTTACATTATAAATGTTCATTTAAAAATCAAAAAAATTGAGAGAGTATATTTAAAAGATCCCACATCTGGATTCTTTTTGTCTTCCAAGACTCGGCATGTCATCTGCAAGAGGGAGAGCATCACCCAGGTGCTTTACCTCCAACCATGGACTTAAGCAATCCCCTGCACACCTCCATAACTGGAAGTGGCCTTGCCCTTCAACGAAAGGATTAGTCGAGAACCCTCTTAGTTCTTTCATCTGAGCTCTGGTGTTGCACCCTACTTAACTAATACCGTCACACAACTATGGATACCCTCCAACTATGTACGACATCTATGACTAGCTATGTATCTGGGTCACAATGAACTGACAAGTGCATGCAGAGACAACTACACTCACTATGGCCATAGTATTTGTATCATAAATACAATCGCTTCAAAGAGCGAAGTTGTATGTTCACCCACCCTACTCGACTTGGAATACCTTTCCTGACCTAGGGTATACTGGAATTAATTGTTCCACGCAATAAACAAACACAAAGAACTCATAGATCGACATAACTGGCCTTATTAGACATAACTCAATTGAGTTGATAAGGTGTTAGATCATCCTCGAACCACCGGTTTACTAACCGTAACTAACGAGTCTTGGCAACTACCACTAGTTCAAGATAAACAAAATGCAAGGGGTATTTCCCCACATAGCGGTTTACTTGGCATTTCCTTGATAATACAAACAATTAACTTGACCAAACTAGTCATAGGTTGACAAGGCAACCTCCCTTAACATAGTGCCCTCTACTAAGTGGTATTCGACTCAATACAAAACCCTAGAAGACTTAATTCAAATCACAATTCATTTATCAAAAGGAAACAAGGATTTTATCCTTTTATTGTATGGGAAATCTTGCAACTATGGCACCTAATGTGCTCATTAGTTCATTACCTCATCTTTTCTCACATTCTTTATTTAAAACTGTTGAAACATAACTACTAATAGATATTAGTCTTAAGCTGAAGATCTCTTCTTCTTGTTATAGTCTCGATTGTTTAGTGTTTTAGCTTTGTTTAAGAGTCCTTCCTTAGAAAGTGTAGATTCTCATGGTGAATAATTCATTTGGGTTGTTGATTATTTTTGACTCGGATACCCGAGTTACTTTCATGTAATTTCTAGAATCTTGGCTACAACCACTTGCTCGAGTCTAAACCCAAACCCTCCAAAGTGACAATCCTCGTGATAATACTTTAAGCAATTCTTGTCACAAAACGATATCTTCTTGACTTTTTTGGTCTCAATGTAGTATGAATATTACGTCGAGAACAATGTGTCAATGAATGACATCTCTACGAGGTAATACATATCATCCATTCACGCATTGCCCATACTTTCACATTCCACATGCATGTCTATTGGCGTTACTATGCACACACTTTCTTTCATATGTGCTTTGATGGATGTCTATTTGCACTGTTGTTAAGGAAGATGGCAAAACGACTCTCATTTTATAGCAACGAACCATCCTTAGAGCATAAACCCCCAACAACTCTCGCCTGTAGAAGAAGATAATGCTCGGTCTCTTAAGCATAAAACATAGTGACAGGTTTCGACTAAAAGAGAAGCTCTATCTTCTATCAAGGCTTTCACCACCTCCATCCTTTGTGAGCCAATTTGCATGCTAGAATCATAGCTCGAGGTGCTAGATTAATCCTTCTTTTAGTTATGCCACCTTTTTGTCAATACTCTTTGAGTCCTTTCTCTCGTTTCCTCCCACAAATTTCCAAGGCAACATCCACCACCCCTCATTCTACTATTCCTATCAAATTATCTACCTCTGAGAGGCCCCCTTTTTCCCCTCACCGCAATCCTCTTCCAAGAATTGTTTTTCAAAGACCATTCTAAAACTGATTTTTATGCAACTTTCGTGGTTCCTCCAATGTCGTCGTTTTCTCATGCTATGGTTGGGAAAGAAAAAGCAACTGAAACCCATTATCTAAGCAGTTACGAGAGCTAGAAACACGTGGTGAATACAACAATCTATAGTGTCCAATATTTAAATTGCAATTAGAAAGGTTCTTGCCGCCTTTGGTGATATCCATGGCTCAAGAAGGTTTACACGTCATTGGACTACTATTTTATTTTGTCGCTTCTCAACTATATGTCGTGGCTTTTACCATATGAAAGAACATTTAAACAAGCATTAATATTCCATTATGTGCCACCTCAGGTTAAGTTCCACGCCTTATTATAGCTTAATGACATTTGAATTATGTTGGAACTCTTGCCATTTCTAATATTCAAGCTCATGGCCTTTAAGGCCCTACTAATATTTGAATTACTTTTTAAGCTTTCACCACCTTCATATTGTCGGTCATGGTTAAACGAAATCCATTTTGTTATTTGAAAATAAACACTTATATAAATAGACATATCTATGTCGTCTCTATAATCAATAAGCTCCTCAATTGAGTTGAGCAAACTTATCGATATATCATGCCCCTCCATAAAAGGAGCCTTGTCAAGATAATGGACTCAACGACTAGCTTAGTCATTTAAAAGTATCACCAAATACAAACACATATAAATGACAAATCATTCAAAAATTTAGAAACACAATCTTACACAATCAACGACGTTGATCTTTTTGTCGTCTCTCAAGCATATTCACCCCATAGAACGAACTGAAGGATGATCATTATGATCAATGTCCCTTTATATTTTAATATTGGTAAGCATCAAGTAATAGTATTTATATAACATTGCTCAATTCATACATACGTGTATATATATATATATATATATATATATGTACTTCTACTTATCTTTAGAGTATTAGTGAGTTCAAAACCCTATAAAGGCCATACTAAACGCATTGGACAAACCATACTCAACTGTCTTAAGTCGGCTTACCTCCAAACCTTCTAGAGACATCCCTAGACCCAGTAGGTTTACGAAGACAATACTTGATCTATGCTAAGCTCAGATGGCATCATCAGAGGATTCACAACTTCACCCTTCTGCCAGGTGATACTCCCCCTCTTTCTCTCTCGAGGTGTTCGGATCACTCCTGCAATCTCACTCAAGAGTATTAGTGAGTTAAAAACCCTATAAAGGCCATACTAAACGCATTGGACAAACCATACTCAACTATCTTAAGTTGGCTTACCTCCAAACCTTCTAGAGACATCCCTAGACCTAGTAGGTTTACGAAGACAATACTTGACCGATGCTAAGCTCAGTTGGCATCATCAGAGGATTCACAACTTCACCCTTCTCTCAGGTGATACTCCTCCTCTTTCTCTCTCGAGGTGTTCGGATCGCTCCTACAATCTCACTCAAGAAAACAAACAGGTGGTTAGCCTAGTAAACATTATAGCATGATCATATCATTTCATTTACAAAACAAATTGAATCATTTCATTATATTTCATCATATTCATGACATCAAATAACTGTCATCATTTCATAGAATTGCAAAACATAACAATTCATAATTTCATCATAATAAATATAATTTTCAAGGTTTCATAATCTTATGATTCATCAGAATAATTACCTTAAAGTGAAACGTAATTTTAGAAATATAGGGTGGGGTGTAACAAACTGTAGTCACGAATGAGTTCGCTGATTTTGTGCACTCAAATCATCTAGATGTCGATGTTGTTCGTGATAGGTTCTTAAAGGATGCTCATAGTTGGTGGTACTTCCATGGACAATACTTCCAAAACTTGCAGCCCCTTGCAATCAACGTGTTATCACAAGTAGTTTAATAAATTTTCATATTGAAGTTTTAAAAATTTCATAATTTCATTTATAGTTTTTTTATTGTTTACTTTGTCTTTATAGGTTGCTAGTTCATCCACACCTGAGAGGAAGTGGAGCACATATTCTTTCATCCACTCAGTAAAGCACAATGAATTGCTCTCAAAAAGAGTGGAGGACTTAGTATATGTGCATTCCAACTTGCGTCTCCTTTCACACAAACAACGTGACTACAAGGAACTGTGAGACGAACTTGTGGGATATAGGGCTAGAGGATACTGACTTGGATGCTTCCACTTCCCACCATGTTGCATATGAGGAGTTTGATATTCAACAGGAGCATGGGCACAAGACTAGTGTTAGTAACAGTGCCATTGGCACTACTTGTGATTCATCTAGTCTTCCTACTTCATCTAATGTCAATGTTGACATTGATATGGATGATTTAGAGAATCCATTTGATGATTAAAACTTTAAAAGTGTTGTAATATTGAACTTGAAGTTTGAACGATGATTATTTATCATGCATGTTTAAAAAATTAAATGTTTTAACTTTTAAATGATATTCAATTTTATAGTAGTATTGTTGTTTATATGATGTTATGTGATGTTCTAATCCTAATTCATGCTTCTAGGCTTCATATATATATGCATATTTACATGTTTTTGTAGTAACGAACCCAAAACGAACCGAACCCACCCCCCAAAAAATTTAGCCAAACTGGCTAACCGAACCCCCGAACCCAATCCCGAACCGGTAACTTAGTTTAAACTCCCCTTTAGCTCCAAAAAAATCTTTTTATTAAAATAATGATAATTTGGCATGCAAGGTCTCCATTTAATACATCCATGATTTAAAACATTTCATCCCAGTTCCAACAAGCTATAACACTAAGGTGCCCCCTTAAATATTTTAATTAAAATAACAACCTTAGAGAATTTAATTAAATATAGCTCATTAATACATCCAAATTACGAAAACGGTTGAAATGCATCGGAATCAAAAACTAACTGCCTAGGAGTGATCTCGATGATGAAAGATGATGAAAGGACTTGACTAAATGACACTATAAATAGACGCTCCCTCCAACAATCTTGGAGCCCAAACCGAAAGCCAGAAATAACATCTGAAAGCATCGTAGAACTCCTCTAAACCAACTAAGCTCACTGGTAACATCAAATTACCCCTTTGATCAAGCCGAAACAAAACCAAAAATTCATCTCCAACTGTAGAGCAAGAGAACCCTTAAATGGGGACATTACACCTTACCAAGATGGGACCAATTTTCTTCCTATTTTGTCTAGCTTTAAGAATATTGAAAAAATATTTAGTCCCCTTGTCTCCTTTTTTAAGCCAAGTAAGCCTAGCTCTGACCTTGGCACTGTAATTTTTAAGGCTCTGCAAGCATCTTAGTCGGTGCTTAGTCTCTTTCAATTTTTTGTGGACAATGTTTTTTAATCTGTCATGCTAAATGTTATATTCTAACTCTAGCAATCTCTCCTCAAGAATATTTTCTTCTTTCCTCCTATCAAGAGCCTTTTTCTTTCCCACAACCTTCTAGACTTCTTTCTAGGTAGAAGTTGTTTTTTCCATCTTTCGATGGCCGAATAATGATAGAGGCACTTGTTAATCATTCTCACACTATTGATACCAGCCATGCAATCTTTATATTTTAACAATAGAACAAGCAATTTAAACTAGTTTTTTTTGCACTGAGAATTATTATTGCTTCTTTTAAACTTAATCAAGGATTCGATAAGAGAATGATCTGACATCATGGAAGGTATTACTTTTACTGGGTACTCATCCAACACCTTAGAGAAATTAAAGTTGTAACAACCCCATCCTTGGGTAATTAAAAAATTTCCAACATTTCACTTCAAACATATAAAAGTTAACAAGTAACAAAGACATTACAATAAAATTCTTCCTTTCTTCATTGATAAATATATGCAAGTTACAATATATATATTTCCACATGAATTCCATTTTCATTGCAAATATAAATCAGAGTACAAAAGTAAAACAATTACATACATAGCTCGTAAGCTTTTGCACATAATAGTAGTAAGACGGTCCAAGTTCCCTTCCTTTCAAATCTTGGTGTATCTGTCGCCTGTTGTGGAGGAGAAACATCACTCAGGCGCTTTTCCGCCAACCACGGACTATTAATGCGGTCCCCCGCACATCTATCATTCGATAGATGGCCCTCCCTTCGAACGAAAAGATTGGTAGAGTATCTGGTTGCAACAACCCAGCTGAGCATAGTGTTGTGTCCTATTCACAACTAGAATCTTTCTATTTTACAATCTCATACTAGTACAAGGATCACGATGAACTGACAGTGTAGTCTCAACTATCTCACATCTAAGTGGAAGTCGTACATTTCACTACTTTGGCCAAAGTATTGTCATTCAGTACTTTGAATGAAGGTCATCTATCATATGCACTACTCAAGGCCGCTTTGACTTAAGGCTATCTTACACTATGCATAGGTATCGTCCTTTACTTTTGGATAATCTTTTATCCCAGACTAACCTACAACATTCTACTAAGTAATTACAAAAGATAGGTATATCCTATTTCAGATTACCTACCCTTAGACAATCTACTTCAAATAGTTTCATAAGGGAGGCATATCCTGTTTCAGACAACCTACCTTCAAACAATCTACTTAGAAACGAAACAGTCTACAAGTGTCTTATACCATTCCTCCTAACCAGGAAATCTTTATCCTAGGAGTACTTTTAGCTTACCTCAGTTATCCCTATAACTTAAGCTGAAAAGACCTTACTAGACCACTATCTTCATTTCATTCCTAGTATATGATAACTAGATAACCTTTATTCTCCATATACGGAGATAATATGCACAATGCGGTTTCCTAAATATGCCCTTTTACTCTTTCACTAGAAGTCAATGCAATCATTAACACATTTACAATGTGGTTACAAAAATATGCCCTTTTACTCTTTCTTTAGAAGTAAATGCATTCATTAACATATTATCTATATGATTCTAAAGCACTTGCCTCTTGCCATTCAATTTCAAATAAAAGCCAAACAATCCTTTATCTAGTTTATTTCCTAGATTCAACAATAGTTTAAGCAAAGGAAAATACAATAAGAAATTATCATGCCTGTATAAACTTCTTTCCAGCTGGAAGTAATCAATTCCTCAGACTGCCAATGTATACAGCTGTGTTTGATCACCAAGTTGAAGGTGAATGCTTCCAACTAAATTCCTCTCTCCCTTTCTCAAGGGTGCTCTCTTTACTGAATATCCTACTCAGTTACTATTACCTCTGTTTTTCTCTAAGGCTCAGAATGACTGAACAACGATGACTGGTAATGCTGGTTACTGTCAAAATGGTTACTACAGCAAATGCGTATATAGGAATATGAAGTAAATGATAACTCAATACCTTACTTAGTATGCTCAAAGCTGAATTAAAAAAATGTAACTGGTGAATTGTGGTTTCTCAAAATAAATTCGGAATTTTGACAACGCAAGTTGTGAATTCGTAAAAATGATAAGGAAATGAACTCAATTTATAGAGTTCGGATTCTCATTCCATGCTACAATTTTGGCATGAGAATCGACACCTACCTTTTTTGCAAATGTCAAACTTGTTGTGGCAGCATTCTAGTAGCTTATTCAGCAAATTCAAGGTGAGTCGACCTCCATTCAGGAAGAAAGATTCAAACATCACATAGTAAAATGCGGCTGAGTGACACCTACAGGTGTCCTCTGTAATGGCGTCCAAAATGGTGGATTTATCATTCATTGTAGGAAAATGTCTTAGCACATTGTGTCCCACCTGGCCTAAACTTCAGGCTCCCTCACACATTTACATTATTGTGTTTTTACAAGCCGCGACCTGGTCTCCTGTGCGCGCATATTTGCAGCAGCGCAATTTCCTTATTTTCCATTTTCCAAAATTTCGACCTTGGCTTAATGAAATATTTGAACTGGTGTATTTCTCCCAACTTTACCACAGCGAAAGGAATTCCATAAATTTCAACGCAAAACATAGCTTTATTTCCTTTGGTAAAAATATTCGATAATCACCAAATGACTTTAAAATGTTAAATCATTTATTTTCCGTGGTAAACTTTATTCGATATTTACCAAATGACTTAGAATGCTAAGTCTTTTATTTCTCAAATGACTTAATAAAATTAAGTCTTTACTTTCATTTATTTAATTGTCGAATACATATATTGCGATCCAGTCGGCATACTTTTAATACATATATCTATGTATATATAAATTCCAAGTCAAATATTAATATTTCCACATTATCGAACGTATGCTTATAAACATATATATATTGCAGTATAATCCTCTATGTACACATATACGTACGTATATCATATCGACACATCCGTATGACAAGTCCATTAGCCAATTACACTTGTATCGATATGTTTATACTTACAGATACCTTTATATACTATACATGTGTTTATATGCTTACTTCCGACGTTCACATCCAAACATGATACCACCATGATGATCATAATCTCACAATCAAGCACAAGGATAAACTTCACACACAGAAGCAGTCAAGACCTCTACTTGCAAGACATACAAGCTATGGATGACTTACCTTATACTTATACAAAACTGACTTGGTTTACTCAGTCTAAGGTGAGTGTGTGTATGCTCAATTGATTTACTTTACCGATTACCCGACCAAGCTCCTCTCCTGAGTGATATTTCCCCTCCGCCTGGAGGAATGGTACATGTACCTACACCCATAGACATACAATCTCGGCAGTTACTTGTTCACAACATTAACAGTATACAAAACATCTTAAGTTAGAATATTCACAACTCAAGAACTTGCATGCAACATTAAACAAGAATTACACCAATAGAAGTATCAATCAAATGAGACAATCATTTAAATAGAACACATTCATTTTGATAACAAAAACACATTTTATTCATCTCAATGATTCAAGCATTACAATCAATTGCCCTATGCAAATAGTAGCTATACAATCGGGGTGTAACAAAAGGAGTCCACATTAACATACATTTTGTCAACCTCGAATACACTCTTACCAAGGACTTGACTTTTACACCAAGTAAACCAAATCTTCTACTTGGAGTTTTTCATTTTTTCAAGTGGATCCTTGATATTGAGATTTTTTTCATTTTGGAACAAAAAAATAGCCCATTGCCTTTCCAAAGGACCTCCTTATCTCCTTCCTTATCCTCCTTGTACTCAACCATATTGAAGTCCTCCATAAGTATCTAGGGTACTTTAGGGAGATATTGCGCTATTCAATTCCACAACAGGCTTCTCTCTTTATAATCATTGGAGGTATAAATAGAACAAGGAAAAATTCAAACCCCTCTTTTCTCAAAGTGACCCAAAGAGCCCTATCACAAGGCGAAACTCCTCTATCAGCCACCATTGACGCCAAGGAGTCTCTTAAAAGGATGGCAGTACCACCCTTTCCTTTGACATGATTGGTAAAGAAAAAAAAAAAGTTCCTCCAACAAACTTTAAAACATGCTCTAGCTGAAAATCAATGGCCTTTGTTTATTGAGTTAAGGTCTTGGAGATTTTTACCCCTGACTGGCTCCTTGGCTCCATCGAGATTTGGCATTATAGGAGAGGCCTTGAGAGATTTACAAGCCCCCTGAGATCTTATTTTCTCAAGGACCAACTTTTGAGCATTCTTTAAATTTCAATGTTACAAACCTCAAACTCGACAAGCCGATTTTTTACTCGGACTCGAACTTAGAGCCCAGACTCGGTGTAGACTCGGCAAATAGAAAAACCCAAGAAATTCAGAGATTTTTAAGGATTTAAAACTTGTTTCATGCATACTTTAATAAATAAACCTTAAAGACACAATAACATCATCAAATAAAAATTACTATGATCGCATACACAAACATAAGTCAATCACATAAGTATAAACGCAAATTTTAGCTAAAGGGAATAACACATCTAGATGTATAAATATTGTCAAATGTATACAAAACTCATGGAATATGAAATCCATAACATCAAAACAAATATCAAAACTAAAAATGTAAGTCTATTGCTTAGAGGAGCTTGCATTACTCATCCCAACATCACGACAATTCATGCACTAGTGTCTAAGATAGGTCCTAGATGATGATGTAGCCATGATATTTGCTTGTGTCTCAATGATTGGTGTGTATATTCAAGTGAGGAATTTATTATTAAAATTTTATTGATGCCTTCAAGAATGAATGTTTTGTTGTCAAGCTCATTAACAAATAGGAACGGTTAAGTAAAAAGATAAATGGTTATGTTCTAGTTTGACTTTAGCTAGCATACTAATAGATGGGATTGTTCTATGTGTTTCCTATGTAGGGCATGATTGATACATTTTTTGCATTATGAAAATGGCATTTCTTGCCATAACTTGTATTCAACAATACAATGACTATAGCATGCCAACTTTACCTATGGTTGTCCTTGCATACTAAACAAGTTGTTCAATGTATGAAACAAGATAATCCTTGATTATGGCTTTGATTGTGAAAGATGCAGTGATTTGCAACAGGGGATATGTATTTTGTAGGTTTTATGATCATGATTCATCATTGACCTATTACATGTTGACACCTATAGTTTGATGGGGGTTTGGGGGAAACACCCCAACGGGGTCGAGGGGCAGCGCCCCCAGCGAGGTCAAGGAGCAACGCCCCTTGCGAGGGTTTGGGGGCAGCACCCCCAGTGGAGTCGAGGGGCAACACAAACCTTCATGGCGCACACCATTTTCATATTTTTTGTAAATCCTAGATGGGCATATCATAAACCAAACAAGCATTGAAAGATTGTAAATTTTTTTAAAAAAATTAATGAAAATGGCCAAGTCTAGGGGTCAAGACTCGCTGGGTTTTGGCAAGTTTGACGAGTCTGGCGAGTACCCGGCTATTGAGTCTGTCAAACTCACCCAGGCTCACCCGCCTCAAGACTCGCGAGTACTTGCCGAGTTTAGGCAAGTTTGGTAACTATGGATCTTTTTAATAATTCTTTTAGAAGTTTCATGGGGGACGCTTATCCCCCCCTTTGGCCTTTTTTGCAAAGATAACCTCATACTCCCCTTCTCCTATACAAGAGAATTTTTGGCCATTATCAATGGTTTAAAAACCATTTTTGTGTTCAACAATTGAGCTACAAATTTCAATTTCAACACATTTTTCATTGTTTTCATTATTGGTGTGTGAAACTTTATCCACATTTGTATTAACATTATGCCTTCCCTACTCACCTGGATTTATACTGTCATTTTTATTTACAAGGTCTTGACATTTTTCGAAGCCTTGGGCAGTCCTTTCTTCGATGTCCATTCTTTTTATAGATAAAACAAGCATTAAGACCTCCTAAACATTCAAACTGCAAGTAACCACCTTTTTATCCAAGTTAATTTCAAGAATTTCAGAATTTTCAACATTGGGTTTGACAAAATTAAGAACCCTAGCATTAAGATGGCGAAGAGTAACCCTCATTTTTTCGGTCTGACCTCACCTAGTTGTTTCTTTCCTTCTTGGTAGAACGAATCATTTGAACAATGCTATTTAAAGACAACATCATTGGAAGCTACCAAAAGCAGTTGTATAATTGCAAATTAAGATTTCAAAAATGCTCAAACAGATCAAAAAAACATACACCATTTAACAAAGTATGAACAAGTTCTCCAAAAATAAAGTTCTAGCATTTGGCATCCACAAGAATCAAATAAATAATCAAACAAATCACTTATGATATACATAATTATCTCAAGCTCAATATTTTCCAACTCCCTTAAGACATATTTTTTATAAACTTCTTCATTAGCTTCTGGTTATGTTATGATGTCAAACCTGGGCATTGGAATTTGAAGCCTCTCTAAAGCCCATGATTATCTTTTCTTCCAGTTCGAGCTGACTCAAGTTCACTAAGTGACAAATCCAAGTAAAAGATAATGAGCATCACAACGTTCATCAATTACAAAATGCTAGTACAACATAAGCTAATAATGTACAGAGGCAAACTCATACCCAAAGGAGGAAAATCATAAGCATTGATTTCTTCGAACAGTAACCAAACACTCTTACCAACAAATCAAAAAATTTAAGCTGCTTGTATGCAATTGCAATGGATTCTGGGCAGAAAAAACATGGTAAGTAATAGTATTTATATTAGCTTATTTTTGTTACAATCAGTTGATTTTATGAAAGAGACAAATTAGAATCGTATTTAAGCATGCACCCATTCTGCAGGATAATATTCAATTATTTTGAGGAAAAACATCAAACAATTGTAGTTAAAAGCTAATCCTGTTACTATATGAAAACTTATTGATCATATTTTATTAGAATTCTGTTGTTCCAAATACCAGAAATAACAAGAAAGAGGCATCTATGTTTTGTCCTACATTATACTTCTCATTGAAAAAAACCTCTCTCTTATAACAATTTACATAAAACATGCACAGTAAAAACCAAGCCACTAGGTTTAATTACAAAGTGGCAGAGGCACTGGCATGGTAGATTGTCTATGGAAACAATATTTGTCTGCAATTATCACAAAGACATTTCACATGGTTCACTAAGAGGAAAGATGAAAACTGCACAGCAGAAAAATTAGACCAGTTGATTATCTCTGAGAATTATAAGAGTCCTAACATTCAGATAAATGCTGCTGTCAGTGACTCCATTCTCTCTGATCACCGGTCTATTCTTATTGGCTTTCATAAAGTTAACAGAACCCTAAAAAAGTAGCAATTCAGACTTGAGACAATGGATGGCACAGCCTGTATTCACACACAGTATCATAAAATGGGGTAAGGAAGCTGAAAATATTCAAGGCTATGCCATGTCTAATTCATGCAGAACTGTAAGTCTAGATGGATATACAGCCATGACACTAAAAATCCCCCATGCTAGGCCTATGTTAAGCATCCTTAGTACTCTAACTCATTTAGAACTTTTGCACACAAGCCTTGAGTCTTTTTTTCAAGTCCAAGACCTTCACACTACCTTGGCTTTGTGCTTTTCAATCTAACTACACGGTGACTTGCTACCCTATAGTCATTTCCCTTTGGTGAAAAGTTACTAGCAACTAGTCCCACAGCTCCACGGCTAACACATGAACTATTCACATTATGTTTTCTATTTGGCTGTAATAGTTCATGTCGAGGGTGAACTGGCAATAATAAACTCCACATGACTTATCTCATGCCTTCCATCCACTATTATCAATCTTTGTCCATTTATCCCATGCCATTGGATCTTATCATCGATTATCAATGAAGTGGTAGGTTGATGTGTATAAATAGTTTGAATGTTACATGGAGCTTAGGTGTATGAATCTTGTTAGATAGGGTAAAATGCATAGGCACTCATGTGGTCAAACATTTTAAGAGCCAATGTTTTTTCATTAAGTTGTCTAACAATTTAATTCTAGCAAGACCACTTTGTTTACTAAGCAAACATCTACGGCATTGTTCGCATGTTTGTTTCATGCTGCACTCTAATTTGTATTGGTCATGACCAAACAACCAAATAGAAGTGACCCGCCTTTTCTTTCCACAATTTAGCCCCTTGGCCATTGGATCCTGTTGTACTAATGTTGGCTACTCAATCTTGTTAGATCAATGTTGGTCATAGAATCCTACCACTCATCATGTAATGTCCCTAGCAAGACAGTTAGCTCAAATCCACCAAATTTTTACAATAAACTCAAATCATAGCTCTTTCTAGTCACCAAGATCCCAATGTAGGCAAGGTGAGAGCATAAAGACACTAGAATGATAACAATTAATACAAAAAGCAACTTATTGGTTGCTAGCAGACCAAATTACAAATAATATGAAACTAACAGAATCAATCAATTGCAAACTAACAGATAATGATATGGAAATTTTGACCATGCCAAACTAGCAATTAACTAGCAGAAATGAATCAATTCCAAAATGGCAAAATATATCATCAAACTCAGGATCAATGCCATAATAGCAAATAATGACATGCAAATTAAAGGGATCTAATGACGAACTATCCAAAATGTTTTTACATTAATAGCATGGATCCAGCAGTAAATCAACCAAGATCTTTAACAATATAAATACTAAGCATGAAAATTCTAATTCATGATGTAGAAATATCAAAACCAAGAATAAAAAATCATCTTCAAGAAACAATATAAAATTATTATATTTGAAGTGACTGAAATGGAATGATGCAAACCTGAGAATATTATATCACTGCTGAAATTTCGAAAGATTGTTGATGGTGTAGTTCAAGCAACTGAAAATACCTAATTGTATTATCTGAAAACCAAATATGAACCTCTAAATGATAAATCAATGTTGAGATTTCAACAAACAACTATGCTAAATGTTGATAGACACCAATATTTATCTGCTCAATGTTGAAACTTCAACAGACAACTATGTTAAGAGTTGATAGACACCAATATGCATCTGCTCAATGTTGAAACTTCAAAAGACAACTATGTTAAGTGTTGATAGACACCGATATTCTATAGTTAGTGTACAATGTCTATTATTATGCTTCGGTAATATTGGTTATCCGACTATGTATTAATTGTTTGTATTAATTGATTTTCAACTTTGGGTAGTTATAAACGTAAGTTGGTTAACGATCATCAGGTCCTTTAAATACATTGTGTATCATCAAGGAGAGGAGGATGATCTATTCGGATCAACTATGATTCTTGGCTGACAAGCTCTAGTCTTCTTCTATAATAATTTTATGAGTGAGTAAATATATATTTTATGCATGTATCTAGTAAGCACTATCATCTCCATTATTAATTCATGTATTTAATTCATCAGATCAAGTGGTAAACAGTTGGCGTTGTTGCCTTGAAATCGGGTCAGATTTGAGAGATTCATGCCCTTAGACCCCAATGAAGGTGGGAAGAGACTACAATGTGGTCAAGATCAAGAGATTAGGTGATCTTTAAGGATCATTGAACAAAGAGAATGAAGGAGACGACTGAGGGGTAAAGTTGAAGAAGGCGAAGGGTTTCTAAGGCAAAGCCTGAGTCCACCCAAGAGCAGAAGCAAAAGCTTAAGTAGAAGTCATAGTCGGGAGAGAAAGAGAATTTTCATGACAAGAGAACGCACGAGGGGAGAGTGGGAAGAAATAGCATGACACCTACCGCTCTCTAACGAAGCGTACACCAACCTCGCCATCAATGAACCGTACAAACCATCACCGTTGGAGGAAGGGGAAAGTGAAGGACAACCCACCAACCTTGCAATCGGCAAACCCTCCAGACCATCACCGTTAGACGAGGCACTCCTCAATCTTTTCATCTTACTTTCGCTCTTGGTTGGTTTAGGAGAGCACTTTAGATTTATTTTAGCTTTATCTTAAGCTTAGTTGAATATTATTTTGTAGGAACATTTCTATTTCTTTCAACAATTTTGTGTTTATGCACAACCATCTTTCTACAAGGGAAAGAAATGACCCAAGTGCAATTAACTAGAAACATCGTCAATCACTAGTAGGCCCTTGTCTATTGACTCATACCTCATCCTAGCAAGTTATTTCAATATTTTAAGACCTAATAACCTAAACCTTGGGGAAATCATCTCTCCTTACAAAAGAAGAGGTGCAATTTCTTGCCCTACGTAAATTAGCAAGTCAATACCTTTAGACCTTGGTGCAATGTTTAACCCATCAGCAAGTCTTGCATTTGTTAGTGCCATATCCAAATCTTAACATGCATGCTTCTACCCTTACTATTTCAAGTTCGAGGTCTTCCCAAAACAATGCACAATGTAAGACCACTAATAATGTAAATCCTTTCTTGTGGATAGTTAGCCATCCCCCTAATGACCAATTTGTTGAGAATCCATTTGAAAAAAAAAAAAACACTTACAATGAGGCCCATGTTAGTAAAATGTAATGTCCCATTTTAAGTAAAATTCATGTTGAGGATCGAAAGCACTTTTTCCCTTATTCTTGATGAGCTAAACCTAATCATCTCCAGTCCCTTTGGTCTCATTTTTCTCAAATTATTGAGGATATGCGTTTGAGTTTCTATATGTGATCCTTTTGCAGGTTTCACACTTGGCCCTCTTGGCATACCTCTCTACTAAACCCCGCTCCTTACTTTTCTCTTTTCGGAATTTCAATCTTTTTCCTTCTCATATGCCTCTCCCTGCCTCACCAACCTCCAAACTCTGGGTTTCCCACCATTTTGTGTTATTCACCTCACCTAACTCTCTACACAACTTGACCACCATTAATGGCCTATTTTGAAGTTGTTGCCTTTTTAACGGTGGTTTTCTTGCCTAAACATTGTTAACATTTTAGATGGAAAATTTGACTATACTTGTGGTGTCCATGGTGGTAAGCGGATATATTTTATTTAATGGGGTGGTTGGTGTTGATGATAAAGCAGTGTCAGAAGTAATACTTCCAAATTCGAATTCAGAAAACTAAATTTAAATATAGGATTAATGCTATTTAAATTTACATATATATTCGAATAAATGAAAGAGGCCGACTTCACTTTATTAAATAAAGAGATTTAATAATAATGAATAATATTTATTATTTTGGCCGACTCATGTAATTTATTATTTCTAAAGGGTGGCCGACCTCCTTGAAGAGTCACCTTGTTTTGTATAAATACAAGGTGATGATCGATCATTTCATCATCAAGTTCATTTGTCATAATTCGCATTCCTAGAAGAAGTTCATACTTGAGCGGCAAATCATCTTATAGCAGAAGCGCATCATCTTGTAGCAGTTGCACATCATCTTGTGGCTACGAATCATTATCTTGCAGCAGCAGGTTGTCATTGCATCATCTTGTGGCTGCGAATCATTATCTTGCAGCAGTAGGTTGTCATTCTGTTGCAGCAGACCGATTCCAAGGAGAAGCATATTCTTTGTATCTTTGCATCTAGGGGTGCTATTATTCATTGTATCAAATTCGACCATGTGTTGGGCCTGAGTTGTAAGCAAATTTCTGCTCTTAAGTCTGCTATATATATAAGAGATATAATTGTTGGGTTTTTCTCCCTCAAGAGGAGGGTTTTCCCAGGATATCTGTGGTGTTCATTGTCTTATGTGTTGCATTTTTCAGATTGCTTTCATATCTGTTAACAAAACTAACAGTTGAAACCTACAAACCTTAGATCATCCTGACTTCTCAACCAATGTTTTTGGAAGAAACTCTATTTTGACCGTGGATCTTCTTGTTATCTCCGACTAGACATGCAACAAATGATCCATTCAACTATTTACATCAAAAAACTCTAGCAAACCTCAAACAAAATGTTGTGCAAAGTGTTGGAGTAAGGATGAAATCCTTCAATTCTATAGTAAATTGTAATGTCCCCTTTTTAGCCTAATGTTGTTTGTGAATGAATTAGCCTATTCCTGAGGCTAATGTGCGTGGTTAGTGGGTCTTCTTCAGGCAGTTACCTAGTCAGTCGTTGGCTTCTACTCCCGGATTCAATTGTTATAAGGGGGTTTCCTAGGTTCTTTACAAATGTTTCTATTTTGGGAAACCTAATGTTATGTTTGCACTTTATGAATTATAAAGTTATATTTAAATATTATTATAAAGTGCAAATAAATATAATATTTGTAATGATTTAATAGAAGATTCTAGATGGCTGACTTCGAGAGGAGGAAAAAGTATAAAGAGAGGGGGCGGCCAAGCTTCTATCCATCCAGGATTTGATGATTGCATTTGATGTTTTGTGGAGAAGCCTAGGGTTTCTATAGTTCGACATTGAGATCTTTGGGAACGGTAACTCCCATCGATTTGCATAACTGAGGTAGTGAAAAATCTACTAAAGGGTTGCAGCCAATTGGGTGAGTGATATTTCAGTCATTCACATTGCTAAAATTTTAGTGGCTAAGGGCCAAATTGTAACAGTTCGATCTAGGAGATTGGAGATTGCGATTTCTACATCAGCTTATTGGAGCATTTTGAGAAATTTGAATTCGAGATTACATTGTGGGATTCGATTCAAGAGGAATAATTGCAGGTTCTTATTGGAGAATTCAGTCTTGAAGGAGGGACGAATTTGCAGTAAAAAGGACGATTTTATTATAGCTTCATCTTATGTTATTTGCTGGTGACAAAGTCGTCATTTTCCTTGCAGCTGGTTCATACCTCTCTTATGTGATTTCTTTAGAGGAGCAGATATAAATTCAAATAAAATATCTACCAAGTCTTTGGGGTTGGGACAATGATGTTAGGAAAGATTCCACGCTGATTGAGATCATCATTCATCTGATTTTAAGGAGACATATCAGAAACAGGGGCGGCATATATATAGGGCACAATTTCATTAAATATTGTGAAGTTTCATAAGCATCAAGGGCTGCTGCATCATTCCAGGCATATCGATTTTATACATCAGGTTCCTTATTGTTTATTTGCATTGTAATATCGATTTGCAAGTTGCTGTTGTAGATGCACATTTTATATCAGATTTTGTAATGGCATTTGGATTGTGAGCCAAGAGACTTGGCATTGAATATTGGATAGTTGAAATCATCATATCAGCTGTGCATATCAACTTGTACTTGGTTTAGCATATAATGAAGGAGATACAAGGTTGCATACCATTTGTTTGTCAAAATGCTTAATTGCTGTAAGTGACTAATTTACATAAAAATTTGCATTTGGGAATTGAAAAGTGTAATGTCTCTGATTTAGCCCTACGCTCTACAATTGGATTTAGCCTATTTCCAGAAACTCGTAGGCTAAGAAGAATGGGAACACTTACTATTTATAGTAAGTCATTTTACTGCTCAATTGGCATACAGATGTGGTTTTGGCAAACTTACTATTTATAGCAATATGCTATTTTTGGTAAGTATATTTATAGCAGTATCACTCTAGCAACAACTCAATCTTTTGCAGTTCAGTGTGGCCAATCAGTTTGGCTTTCTGTTGAGTTGAAGTGAATTTACTATTTTTGGCAGTGGCTATTTTTAGTAAGTCTAATTTTGACAGTATCATCATCTGCAGTTCAACTCAGGTCATCATGCTATTTGTGGTAATCCTTCAGTTTCAGTATTGGCATTGGTTTTGGTTATCTCCTTGGACTAAGTGTTATACTTAGTTAATTTCATGTTTTTAAGTTGTACCCCATGCCTAGAAGTGATAACTTCACGTTGTTTTAAAGAGGGGACATTATGGGGTCATGTTGAGCATTTAATGATTTATTAAAATGCTTTATTGTTGCAAATAGAAATGGACGCCTAAAGGGAAGGGAAATAATGTTTTATTATTTCACAATAAAGTGAATGGTTGAAGGGTGTCCCTTGGGAAGTTGAAGTGATTCAACTTCTTGGAATTCAAAGTGTTTCATTTGCCATTGAAACTTATATATTGCTGCATTGTAGAGGGTTGATTATGTTATGTTTTTGAAAACAAAGTTATGCTACTGGTTTGAAATCCAGAATCCGGCTAAGGGAAAGCTTAGCAATTCTATTCCACTCTTCGGACCTGAAACTACGGTTCCCTAGATGATGGATTGAGAGTGTGCTTCATTCAAAAGTACATATTGAGCTTCAAATTGGAGAATTGTGGTGTGTTTTCCAGATTTCAAGTTGCTGATATTTACACAGCTGAAAGTTGAATTTGTTAACAGCTTCTTGTATCATTTATTCCTCGTTATAGGCATTCAATAATATCATTGCTAAGGTCATGGCGAACCTTCTTAGCAAATTCCAGATTTAATTTCAAATTGTATGTTTTTTACTAGCAAAATCGCCCTTGCTAGGGTCGTACCTTCTTGTTTGCATTGGGAATTGTGCCAATAAATAAATGGTGCTTTTTTGGAGTTGTTTCTTCATCATGGCATGGGCACCTATCCTCCAAAGGTTCATTGCACTTGGTTTCACGCAATTCAGAGGTAAATTGATTAAGATAAGAGCATTTCATTGATTCACAGGTTGCTGATTTACAGTTTCAGTTTGCTGATTTTAATTATCAGACTTCAAAGAGATCAGATTTTAGCTTATTTTTCAATGTTTATGAGCTTTCTAGATTGAGATAATCATTCTTCACATTGTGGCTTTTTCTATCATTGTAATACTCGTAAATTGCAGATTATTGGATTGTAAGATTGTGAATTAGTAGTACTAATCCAACCATATGTTATTGTTGCATTTAATTGTAATTTCTAAGCTAACATTAAGTACCCCTGAATGGTTTACCGCCAGTGTGGAGAATAAACTTGTATCTCTCATCTTACCCACTGTAAAGTGGAGAATTCTCACTCTTGAGTGGATGCCTGCCGCAGCAGAAGAAGTATTAATATTGTAATCTTTCCCCCCCACTGTTTGGTGGTAGCATGGAAAGTTCCTTATGGCTGGTTATCCGCTTTTGTTCATTTCAATTTCAGCATTAGTATTCCACCATATGTTAGCACCTCGCCTGTCAAAGGATCTTGAGTGCACATTCTTGGTGTTGAGTTTAATCTCTCTTTCAGTATAATCTTGTAATCTTCATTCAGTAGATCCTAGGGATCCTCTGACCATATACCCGCCCCTCCTCCTTAAGTGGTTTTAGGGCACATTCTTGGTTAGAGTTCTTTCATGCACGTTTGGGGTTATGCTAACCTTAACGGGTGCTTGGTTACATTGTAAATGTTTGGTTTAAATCAAAAAAATTGAGAGAGTATATTTCAAAAAGATGCATGCTAAGTGTTTGAATTAATACCTAGTTGCTATAGGTGCATATTGTTATCTTAGGATGCATGGAAAGTGTTTGACAATATGTCAACTAGCTGTACAAGTTAATTTCATTAACATCATCAAGTTTCCACAATCCATGATAATGGTTTGTTCATATTTCTGGATTGAAATTGTGTGAGTTTTTTGAATCCAGAAATATGACCAAACCAAGTTAATTTCAGTCACTCATATGTATAAGAAAGGTCAAAAAACAGTTAGTATATCATTCCTATTATATTGCCATCAAATCTTGCATCATTAGAAGCATTCAAACATCAATTTGCAGCATTCAAATAATATCCAAGCAAGGACAAATCAGACTGACACAGAAACAGCAAGTAAAGAGGTTGTACGCAAAGTGTTTGATGATATTCCTTGAGCCTCTAATCAGCTTTTTGAGGTCAGAACTTGCAAGGGATATTACATAAACCAAAGGACAAAAACCCTTTGGCTTCTTCAATTAGAAGACGAAAACCCTTTGACCTGACAAAGGCATCTTTAGGGGAGTTCAAGAGTAGATTTCATGGCGCATCAAACTCAACCTACAGGATGTAAGAATGATTGACATGTTTTGTAAGGATTTGCAATACCTCGTTTGCATTGTAGTTTCTATCGCAGCTGTTATATTCATTGCTGCTGCAGATTTGTACTTGCCACAATCGCAACTATTATCACTGTCATGTACTAGGATGTCATTGTAAACTCCATTATTAATTCAAAGCTCTACAAAAGTTTATTTTTGTATCTATGTAAATTGGGTTATTAATATATCGTAAACTCGTGAAGAATCAAAAGTTTTTATCACATTGGATGCAATATTAAAGCCAAGGGCAAATTATTAAAGTTAAATATTAGGATTTTAAAGGGAGATTTATGGGTCTTTCAAATCTGGTTAAATCTAACCACAACCCTGTTGACCTAAAAAAACCCTAAGTATATTACAGAATAGCAAGTGTAATTCACCGATTCAAGCTCTCCATTACATTAGTGGAAGCCTCAAAGCCCTCAACAACAATATAGGCATCCATAACCCTATCTTAGATATGTTTATTTTAAACAACATTTTCCAGTTAAGAACAAGACGATTGATACTACTGTTAAGATCATGTTTGGCACGGCTGTTAGTCACAGGCTTTATGACAAATGCATGGCAAGGCATCAAAATCACTGCATCAAACAAATGAAGGATTAATTTATGGTGTAGGTACCCCTGTGCCTGCTTTCATTCCCCTCAAGCTTGTTCATCTCCTCCACACTGGCCTTAATCTGAAATGCAAGCTGGCAATCATGTCACCTTCAGCAATGCTGCCTATGTAGTATCCCACCCTTGATAGGATATTTAATTTTCTGAGTTTTGCCTGATATTTTCAGTTTGTTTGATGTTCCATTTTATCATACTCAGATCATTGACATTGCATTAATGATAATGCATTCCAAAATATCATAGGATATTGCAATAAGTGAACAGTAGCTACAGGAAGACTGATAATGGAACATATAATAACTGTATCAGACTTAATATACTGTTCAACAACCCCACATTCTTCAAGACATGTTATTCATTGCATAGTAACACGGAAGGAGTTTACAATAACAATTAAAACCTTGTTTTCTAATCAAGCAAGACTGAGATTATGCAATGAGACACTCAGAATTTACCAGCAGCTAGAACCAGTCCTAAAATTTCATTAACGGAGTTGGAATACTTTCATTTATGCTTGTTACAATCCCAGTTTCAGTCCTACACTTTCTGCTTACAGAGAAGAACTGAGATAGCTAATCAACTCCCTTAATAACCCCCTTATTTCATCATATATTAACAACAATACAGTGATCAATATGGGACTGAGAAAGAATATCAATAGGAGCAGAATATTGAATTTCCAGACATGGCATGAAACATGAAAATCTGAGATAGTCTGGTGAAGAAGGTACGCTGCCTATTGAACACTTCAGTCAATGTGTCCTCTCAAGAAAAGAACTCCATCATGGCCACGCACAGACATGTATACAGTATGTCCTCCAAAGACCCCTGAGAATGAATCATTCCACTCTAGAGTAGAACACCACCCCTAACTGGTGAATGCTTTCTTGTAATGGACAGTGTGTAGTAAGCACAGAGTTACTGGTGTGAAACACCACAGAGAGGAACCTCAACCCTCTTTGAATCCTCTTATTCCGCCTCAACCTTCAAACGCCTATCATTAGAAGTGCCTCCAAGCTTTAGATAAATACTCACGTCCCCTTTGAGTGCAATAACAAGCTCAGAAATGACTGGATCAATATGGCAGTTAGTCACAACTGAAGTTAACAAGTAGGCAGTGATACCACAATATTATTGAACACCAAACCCTTGCCTGAACTTAGCCCTTACATAAACTTAGTCTGGAATCAAATCGTTTCTCCTCAAATTTGGTCTCTGAAAGAGAGCATTAAATTTGCAATATTATTCTTAGCCATACTTGTAAATATTATTCAAATCCTTATTTTGAATCCTCTCCTATAATTCGATGAAGCACAAGCACAATCCCTGACATGGAATTGTCTACAAGCTGGCTTGGGAGATCTCTCACTCCTATACCGAGTTGTTCTTCCTGAGGAGTTTCGTCCTCAAAAAGCTTGAGATTTTCAAACCCAACAAACCCTTGTTGAAGCTCTACACCAAATTTCTCCAAAACAAGAAATATTTTCATGAATCAATAGAATGAACTTCAAATGCCCTTTTACAATACTCAATTTGCAATTGTCTTTCATTTCATTTAATTTACTTTAATTTCATTTACTTTTCGCCTTTTTGGTCAACAACATATAATATAAAGTATACTTTAAATCACTTATAAGATATATCCCCTTTATAATAAAGTCCTTTTTTAAAATATTTTTGTGAATGGTGAACCTATATACCTGCACAAACACAAAAGAACAAACATACAAGTAGATCATTATGCAAGTTAGATCAACAATCCCCATGAAATTAGTTTGAAGCATGAAAATAGAAAATAAGATAAAGAACACAACAATAAAAGCTATTAGATCCTATTTGAATGAGCAAACTCTCAATCCCATGGGAAAATTGGTGCCATTTTGATGTGGAAAATGGCCCTTTCCCAATTCCTTGATGTAAAGTGATGATCTTTGGTGATTGTTGCTTACTTGATGAAATTTGCCAATAACGTAGCTAAATTAATTGCAAAATATTGAAAAGCTATGAACTCAAATGCTAAATGCTTATAGTGATTGTGCTCTTAGTTGATAGATCCTAGATTCAAATGAGAGCCTCCTATAAATAGAATAGAATGATGGAGGAAGAGGCAAAATGGATGAATGTGGGACAAAAGACCAACCAATGAGAGAAGGCCACTTGTCCACATGTGATTGGAGGAGGAATGAGCACATTTTGATAAATGTGCAAATAAATATGGTTAGGTGGAATTTGAAATTGTTGAGATGACAAATTGGACGGAGAAAGGAATGGAGTAAATGCCACTTGGTTCAAAGCAAAGGACATGTAAAAGGCCTTCAATGTTTTGTTGGATGTACTCATCCTTTTTGGAAGGATTTTTGAATTTGAAGAATATTCTCTCATTGATGCCAAGTTGAAAGAAGATAGAAGAATTTATAAATCAAATAAAATGATTTACTGTGCAAGTTGCAAAATCTAAAGGATTTGATGGATTAGGATTAGGATTAATCAAAATTTGATTAATTTAAATGAAAATTAGCTGATCTGACAATTTGAATTAGATTTTAGGATTTAAATAAATCAAAATGAGATGAATAATGGATTTAGATTTAATTAAATAAATATTGTTTTATTTAACTAAGGAAAGTGGTGTTAGTTTTAAATTAAATAAAGTGAATTATTTAATTAAAAGAAGGACTATAGGATTAACTAAACACAATGATTTATTTAATTAATAGAAGTGGATGACTTAATCAGATAAATTTGATTTATTTAATTAAGAGAGGAAATTTGATGAATTTAATCGAATAAAGATTATTCAACTAAATTGGTTAGTAAATGAGATGATTCAAGATGAACTGGTGTTCGTAAGATCAAGATAAGGTGTATAGGATCAATCTGTATATTTGTCGTGTCTACAATTTTAATAACGCATAAAGTTAAATTATTTAATTTAACTATATTATTTAATGTTATTAACATTCAATACATAGGACTAATATCACCCAATATAACTCTAGGATATAATTATGCCACCATGCCAAATATAGAAACTCTGCCAGATGACCATACCAGTGACTTGCTATAAATAGTAAGTATGCATCAAATGGTCTTGAATGGCCCTCGGAAGGCGCACCACAAATAAACTAAGACAAAGAGCTGAAGAATACTGAAATAAGCACCAAAGGATCTGCTGAAGAGCCAAAAATTACCCTCAAAAGGGTCCCATAAACACCCTGTTAGTCTACGAGGACTAGTTGGTAGACTAACCACTACATTTGACCACTGTCTGGGAAAAGGGGACATTACAACCTAAATTTGTTGTTCTTTGAGAACTGGTACAGCATGGCCAAATTCTCTTTTCTTGCATCTTTTACCTCTACTGTCCTACTGGCACTGTATTATTTTGTGAAACCATTGATGTTGTTAGGCAGTTACCTCTAGTTAGCTCTTAGCAAGCAGCCCATAGCAAATATTATCAGTTATCTTGTTCCTTTTCTTCTTTACTTCTATAGTTTCATTGTCAGTTTGTAGCTTGGTATGCAAAAAGTAGATACTTTTGATCTTTTTTCCTCCTGGTCTAGCCCCAATGTAATGACTACCAGATCTCAGAATCATGCCTTTCATTGAAAGCTTCTCTCTTTCTAGACTGGCCCAGATGTATTCTTATTCTATGAATATTAATATATTTATCTTAAACCAAAAGTTAAAACATCTTTTATAAAATGGTAAAGAAATTTTCAATCCAGATGAACCATGGTATTGAACAAAATTAAAGAACATGATAACCAAAATCTATCATCACAGAATAATTGTTGCTTTAAATCATTATCATCATATAGTAATTGTTCCTCTAAATCTTTATCATCACAGAATGATTGCTTCTTAAAATGTTTACAGGGATAAATGTTAAAAACTATTGACAAAAGGAACAAGCATATGGGACTCTGCCCAAGTTTCTAGTTGACATCTTCATTTCCTTGTTGAAGCACGCAAATAAAACATTGACTGTTCAATCAAGAATTAAACCTTAGTGCCACATCATATTAAGATCATGCAAAGCATAGAATGTTGAATGAAGGATCAAGCTCTAGCACCAAATTGTTCTAACTGCACAAATAGCATCTATGATTACCTGTATTGCCAGCTTGCAATTGTACAGACTGCATACAAGGTGTTACCCCCTCTAAAACATGCATACTATTGTTGTTACTGGGCCAAAAGCTAAACTGAAACAAACAATCCTTTATGTTGGCATCTTCAATTTTCAGAGGAACCCCTTCTGATTGCGAATTTGGTGGAAAATAGGCCTGTGAGTATCTGTCATAATTAGTACTTGATAAAATCTTCACGTGTTGAAATAAAGTATAAACCTGCTTTAGTTTATAAAATCCAACCTCATTGTACTTTCAGAGGAAAAACAAGATAATGAATTATTAATATCTAATTCGTTGTAAAAGAAGAGGCCAATCAGAAATTTCTAGGCTTTATCCTATTACTATTTCAATACTTTATCCTAGAATCTGGAACAAACAAAGCAAATCTTACAACCATAAATAAGTCATCACTTTCCATCTGTCCTACAATAAGAAACTCTTTATTATAAGATAGTTGTTTATATGAAAGGAAAACTTCTTAGGTGGATGTATGCAATTAACGTTTATGTTCTACTGAATACCAATATAGAACATCAAAGATTTATTCTTTGCTTTGGCAGATATACTGCTCAACTTCTACCTTTGTAATTAAGCTGTCCTGATTTTGCCATAAATTTGTATTTGTTTAATAAAGCCCTCTAAAACTTTTTTAAAAAATAATATTAAAAGATTTACCAGGAGAAGGTGAGCAGAGCTCTAGAGCTGGTTGAAAACGAAAAATTCATCCTCTAAACACTATTGGATTTTCTCCTTCACACAAACTCGTCAGATTTGTAAATCTTCATCTACTTTGTAAAATTTAAATCGAGCTCTCTAAAATTGCTATTGTTTTTATGCTGGTAAGTTTTGATTTATTGTTCGCATTGTTTATTGTGATCTTTTATTGTTTGTGTCGTGAGTTGGTAAAATTTCTAATCCAGAAATTGTTGTTCAACATCTCCCTTTATTGGAATGTGTGAAACTGCAAAAGTGTAGATTTGTTGGTTGTTTTATTGAGTCTGAAGATATCTCTCAGTACAGCAGTTCGTAGATAAGTGGCTAGTTTATGGCACATGATTGAATGTAATTGAAGGAATTAATGGCAGTGGAGATGGAAAGGATAATAGAGATATGTTTAATACAAATGTGGAAGGGAAAACATGGTAATAAAGTTCAAAGTTTTAGAAAATCTTCCAAGTAGGTACTACAAGCGGAAGAAAGTCCAGTACTACAAGCAGTGTTCTCTACAAAAAGTTATCATGGAGGAGACATCAGTACCCTGTTTCAAGACAAAGTATCCATCAAAGGAAGAGATAAAAAGGTAAGTAACCTCCTTGCCATAAGAAACTGTTGGTATTGTCTCCTAACCTAGAAATCAATAAAGTGGTAAAAAGAGAGAGAGAGAGACTTAGAAATGTGTCATTTTTCATGTTCCTTTGACAAAAGAACCTTCTCCATCTAGAAAAAATTTTAATGATCAGGTGACCTCTATATGGGGCAAGAAATTGGGAATCTATGCAGCTTTCTGCATAATGATGCAATCAAGCCTTTTTATGGTTACATTTTTTTTTAATATGGAAAGAGTTTACAAATATAGCTTGCATGAGCAGCTCAATACAAAGATTGAAACAAAGCTGTAATAAAAATACAAAAAGGACTGCTACAAAGTGTAACCCATTCCACACTGTCCAACCAAACCAAGCTATCAAGATACATCACCATATAAACAGTCATACGACACCACCAAAACAAAGGAACCGTATGAGGTAACAGCCAAATACATATACCATAACAACAACAGAAAATATCAGATATATCATATAAAGCTCCTTCAAACAAGAACTATTCTCACCACTTATCCAACACGTCTAGGAAAGACTTAACCCCCTTTTCCAAAGAATTAACTCTAAAATCCACACACTGTCAGAAGAAGGCCCAAGAGAATTCTGCACATCAAAATACTTAGAAAAAATCTTAAAGTACACATTTTCCTTTGTCATGAATGACAGAAGCATTTGGAGCATGAAGCATGAAGCATGACAGATGAACCACCTCCACCAAGATCAACACCACTAAACGGAAAACCTCATCACAACATCATTTGCACCAGTAGCAGGATAATTAGAACTGCATTCACGAACAGGAACAAAAGAATCCACGTGAAGAGCACAGGACTCAAAGGACTGTTGTAAGAGGCATGAACCACCACTATATCATTTTGAATCGGTCAACTATCCATGGCCTATTAGACAGTATGAGGATCAGAAATTGATCTGTGCTCAACAATAAACTGCTTAATTTCCTCACTCTTCTTATGCACCTGCAGAGCAACAATATTAGCAATCAAAGATACTCTTGACTTCTCAAGAAAAGCCAGCAAGAATGCATTTATTCCCCTAAAAACATCTTCAATTCCAGTGTTCCAAATAAACCATATAACTGTAGAAGACATCACAAACCATAACCTATCTAGAAATTTACCAAAAGGAGATGAACACATGATCTTGCCATATAGAATATCATGCCAAATAATACTAGCTTTACCAGACACAGAAATTCAAGTAGGTAAAACAACACTGCCAAAAAGAACATTCAAAAAACAAATCCACAATTGATTCAACTCCACTACATACTGCAGAAGATTTAGACTCAGGACCCAGCATGACCTTCCCAACAGCAAACTTATTAAATAACAACCATCTAAAGAAACATTTCTTAGGCTCTATATAAATAGACCAAATCCTCTTTAATCTCTTACCCCTACATTACCAGATTCCTGAGGACCACAAATTAAATGTAATCTCTTAACCCATCCTCAGAAAAAGACAAAAGAGTATAAAAATTTGGGAGTGACCTTCAAAGGTTTATTTCCACAAAACCAACTCATAGTATTCCATAGATCATCATTCCAATTAACAAATTTGAAGCAACCAACCAAACTAGACCTTTGAACCATGGCATAAGTCCTCTTTTGCTGAACAAAAACATCAAACAGGTTATACTCCCAATCCATCAAGCTATGATTAACAGAAATGTTACCATAGATTTTAAACCTTCATTATACCAAGAATTAGTAAAACAGCCCCTATTGGAAACCAATAAAGAAGTTTTGTCATCTAAGGTCCAGCAAATAGACCTAAACCCCAGAATTTTATCTTTAGAAGCAAAACAAACTGCTTGGCCTTTCATTAGCTCTTTTACATATACCAAGGCCTTACAAAATGAGTAGAAAATGGCAAAACCAAAAGGCTTGAACTTGAAGTTGCCAGATAGTATTTTGCAATCGAAAAGGGAGAATGATGCCGTGAAGAGGTCTGTTGCGGGCTAGGGCCCGCGTGCCCTATTTGGTTCTTTCCTTCGTGCTAGTGCAGCCGATGGTCATTTTCTTGCCTTCTTTTTTCTCGTGCAAGGTCGTCGGGGGGTGTTTGAGGGTGTGGGGGTGTCTGCGTGGGGAGGTGTCTTCTTTGGCGGATTTTTGGTGCTAGCTCTTTCTCTATCTGCTCATTCTGGTGGCTGCGCAGGGAGGTGTCTTCTTCGGCGGATTTTTGGTGATGGCTCTTTCTCTGTCTACTCGTTTTGGTGGAGATTCGTTCCTTTGGTGCTTGGCTTTGTTGCGCCCTTGCTTAGGGGGTTTCGTTCTTTATTTTTGTGGAGGGTTGAGTGGATTGAGTTTTTTCTTCTGCTATGGCTTCGGGAGAGACATCGGGGGCTAAATCTCCATTGAATTTTCTTGCGGCATTTGGGGCTTCTTCTCCAAATTGTCTATCAAAGGTTTTTGATAACAATTTGTTTACAAATGAATCGGGGAATGGAGGATTTATTCCATCAGGTGGTTCTCGTATTCTGAAAACCAATGGTTGCTTGGAACGAGCCAAGGATAGGCCGGTGTTGGTGATGCAACCGGAATTGATTGCGGAGGATATTGAGTATTTCTCGAAACATGCTTTGCTTTGCAAATTTATGGGAATAAGAGTTTCACTCCAATTTTTGGAGTTGTGGGCTCAAAGGACCTGGTCTCTAGAGGGTGAGATGGAAATAATGTTGTTGGCAAATAGTTACTTCATGGTGACCTTTAACTGCATGGCAGATTGCAATAGAGTGTTTGAAGGTGGGCCTTATTTCCACAACCAAATTGGTTTATTTATTAAACCCTGGCATGTGGGCTTTGATCCTTCATAGGAGCTCCCGAATCGAGTTTCGGTGTGGGTGCATCTTTTGAGATTTCCAGTTGAATTTTGGCACAATGACATCTTGCATAGGGTTGCATCACTGTTGGGGAAACCAGTGGGTCATCGCAGCAAACTCAGGATAGAAAGATAATGACTTTTGCTCGCATTTGTGTTGAGATTGATTTAAGTAATCCTTTTCCAAATTCTATGGAAATTCGTGCAGGTTCATATTCTTGGGTGCAGTAGCTAGATTATGAGACATTGCCCTTTTGGTGCCATCTATGCCATGAATATGGCCATCTGCAAAGAAGATGCCCGAAGTCTAAATCTTTTGAGTCTCAGACTACGCAGCCTCCCTGTAATCCTCCAAAGGTCGACAAAGGCAAGGACCCCATTCCTGGTGAGGCTGTAGGTGCAGAGGGTTTTAATCCTGTTAAGGCTCGTAATAGGAACCGGGGTCAAAAGAGGACTCTTAAGGAGCGTCAGGATGGAGATACCTTTAATAGATTTGAAGTTCTAAATTATCTCAGTCAACAGGAGGTGAATCCAAGTATGTTGCTTATGGATCAAGGGTTTCCAGAAGGGGTTCAAGAAGGTATTATTCCAAATTACAATCAATCTTCTCAGGAGGCTAGTGCTTTGCAAATGGAGACGAATATGAGTTTGGTGGTTCATGGGAGGTCCAAGCCTCTTGTGGATACGAATATGGGGGAGGGAGAGATCTCTACTCCATTGGTGAAAGTGGGGTCTGATTTGGTAAAGGGTAGCAAGGCTTCTCCTTCATTGGGAATTCTCCAGAAAGACCTAAAGAAAGGGGCTGCTAAGAAGTCTTCCAAAGTTGGGAGGAAAAATGACTTGGAAAAAATAAAGATGATGGGGGAGACTTTGGTGGAGTCTGGATCGGTTAAGACCCTCGACTCCCATTTTTCTAACCCTCTGAAATGATCGTCCTCTCTTGGAATGTAAGGGGCTTGAACAGTGGCCCTTGACAAAAATTTATTCGGAAATTGGTGAAAATTCATTCTCCTAATGTTCTTTTTGTACAAGAGACTAAGTTATCTGTTGAAAGTATGATTGGTATGATGCCAAAGTTGTGGGGGCGGGGTGACTGCCAGTGTGTTAGAGCTCAAGGTAATGCAGGAGGTGTGGCTTGCTTGTGGAACCCATTAAAGATTCGTCCTCTTTGGTGGATTTCCTCCAAGTCTTTCATCTCTATGGATGCTTCAAGTTTGGAGTCGGGGGAAATTATTCTTCTCTCAAACATCTATGCACCTACTGATTTTCTTGGTAAGCAATTATTGTGGTCTCATATTAATTTTATTCGAAGCCTTGCTCCTTTTTTACCTTGGATTATTGCGGGTGATTTCAACACCATTACTGAGTTGGATGAGAAGGGTGGTATTGCGAGATTGGAGCCCTCTACTTTCCTTCTTCGTGATAACATATTTGCCTTGAATCCGATTGACATTAAGCCCTATAATGGTCAGTTCACTTGGAACAATAGGAGAATGGGAGAGAATTGTATTGCTGAGAGACTTGACCGTTTCTTGGCCTCCTGTTTCTGGATTGGAGGATGGTGGTCTACTTGCTTTGAGATTTTGGAATGGAGGGGCTCGGATCACTGGCCTATTAAGTTATCTGCTACTTCGTCGTGTGTCGCTCGATCCCCCCTCTTTCAAGTTCCAGCTTATGTGGTAAAAAAATTCTTCTCTGCAAAAATATATGGCCGATTGGTGGTGGAGAAGAAGACCTGTTTATGGCACTGCCATGTTTTCTTTTTCCAAACTTCTACAATATGTGAAATACCAACTCAAAAGGTGGAACATGCAGTGTTTTGGAAATATTTTTCATGCTAAGATTGTTCCTCAAGCTGACTTGGATATTATCACTCGTGAGATAAGGGAGTTTGGTCTTTCTAAAGATTTACGTAGGGAGGAGGCTAGGGCTTTGAAAGCTCTAGAAGAGTGTGAGTTGCATGAGTAAATTTACTAGAAACAGAAGGCTAGCGTTGAGTGGTTACAAGAGGGAGACAGAAACACTGCTTTCTTCTTCAATTCAGTGAAAGCCAAGAGACATGGTAATTTTATGCCTGTTCTTGTGAATGGCAGGGGTGTGCGGGATAGGTCTAGAGAAGCTACACAGTTTTTTGCTTCATTATTTAGAGAGGATTCCCAAGATGGTTTGGTGGAGGAAAACTAGGTCTTGTCTTGTATCCCCTCCTTGGTTACTGGTGAGATGAATGAGCAGCTTTTGGGTGCTATCTCGTTGGAGGAATTGGAGGCTACTGTTCTCCAAATGAAGAAAGGAAAAGCTTCGGACCCTGATGGCTTTCCGATTGAATTTTATCAGGAATTTTGGGATATCATTAAGCTGGACCTATTGGAGGTGGTCTGTGAGTCTCAGAGGAATAAGCAGATATTGTGGGCTTTGAACTCTACCTTCCATGCTCTCATCCCCAAATGTGAGGTGGCGGATTGGCTAAGTCAATTTAGGCCTATTTCCCTTTGTAATGTGCTTTATAAAATCATCTCCAAGTTGATTGTTGAAAGGCTAAAGTGATGGCTTAGAGGGCTTATCTCTGAGGAACAGAGTGGTTTTGTGGAGGATCGTCAAACTCTGGATGGGGTGGTTATTGCTACTGAAGTTATTCATTCTATGGCATCCTCGAAAGAGAAGGCTATGTTCATCAAGCTGGATATGGCAAAGGCCTATGATGTTAAGTGGTCTTTCTTGTGGAAAATTCTTATTTCGTTTGTTTTTGCTGAGGAGTGAGTCCAGTGGGTTATGTGTTGTGTTACTACCACTTCTTTCTCAGTGTTGATTAATGGTGAGCCTCCTCTGTTTAGTGCTTCGAGAGGCCTTCATCAAGGGGATCCCCTCTCTCCTTATTTATTTATTCTTCTTGTTGAAGGTCTCAAGAGAGTGGTGAAACGTAATGTGGAGTTGGGTCTTTTTCAAGGTTGGGTGTGGGGAAATAGTTTGCCTCCTCAATCTAACCTACAATTTGTGGACGATACTTCTTTGATGGGTATGGCTAAAATCAGAGAAGCTATGAATTTGCACAAGGCTTTGGATATCTATCTTGTTGCTTCTGGTCAAAGGATTAACTAAGATAAATCTTCCATTTTCTTCTTCCATACTCTGCAGCTTGTTCAGCAAAGGATTGCTCGTATCTTGAGGTTTCATATTGGTACTCTCCCTTTAACTTATCTTGGCATTCCTATATCTTTGGGTAGTCTTCCTAGGGGGTCCTGGTAGAATATTTTGACAAGTTTCCTGCGAAGGTGAATCATTGGACTCATAGATGGTTGTCCTTTGTTGGTCGTGTTCAGTTGCTTAAATTTGTGGTGCAGGCTCTTCCTATTTATAGATGCATGCTCCAGTTGGCTCTGGTTGGGTTTGTGAAGGATTTGGTTTCTTTGGCTAGACAATTCCTATAGGTCGGAAGCTTGTCCTCTACTAAGTGGAGCCTGGTGAAGTGGGATATTGTGTGTAGCCCGAAGCAGTTTGGGGGCCTTGGATTGTGGTAGTTGACTTGGTCTAGATTGGCATTGGCTACAAAGATTTACTGGAGGTGGTGTGTGGAGCAGGATCATATTTGGTCCAGGATTGTATCTCACAAGTACCTACCGAAGGTTTTGAAGGAGGAGATTCCCAAGTATCCTCTGGTGGGGAAAGGTTCTGTCATTTGGGGTACGCTTAAGAAAGGGGTTGTATTGGTCAAGGAGGGCTTGTTTTGGATATGTAATAGGGGAGTTGAGGCTCTCTTTTGGTATGATTCTTGGGATGGTTTTCCCCCTATTTTGAGCCAATATCCTAATTTGTTGAATCCTTGCCAACGCTTCTTGGAGGTTGGTTGGTCTAGAGTCATTGACTTTAAGAATTCCTCTCCTTGTGGGGTGATGGAGGTGGCTAAGTGGAAGGATTCTTGCAATTGGCCTGTTGTAGGACTGGAGGAGGATTGTGCTGAGCTTCAAAATATCTTGGCTAGTAGACAGTGCAGCTCCCTTAGGGATAAGGATATTTTGGATTGGAGTCCAAATCCTCAGGGTGCTTTCACTATGGCTAGTGGGTATTAGGAGTTGTTGTTTCATAAGTTTGGAGGAGTGGAGGTCCCTTGGTGGAAATATGTGTGCAACAAGTTTTCTTGGCCAAAGTGTAATTGCTTTGTGTAGACTCTGGCTTGGAATAGATGCTTGGCTTGGGATAATCTTAGGAAGCGAGGTTTCCAAGGTCCCTCTATTTGTGCTATGTGCGGCTACAATGAGGAGGATTCTTCCCATTTGTTTTTTCGTTGTTCTTATTCTATGCTACTCTGGCACTTATGGTGGGGTGTCCGAAAACATCTGTGTTCATGCTTCTTCTCTTGTTGAGTTCTGGTGCAGTCTGGGAAGACCTCCTACCCAAGCCTCTTTCCTCCAGATTGTGTGGGGCATTGGTCCTACGATCATCCTTTGGCAAATTTGGTTGGAAAGGAATCATAGGATTTTCAGCGGGGATAAGTTGATGGTTCAACATGTTTGGCAAAGAATTGTTGGTATGATACAAGAGATGGTGGAACCCAAATGTGAAGTGACTTATCCTTTGGATAGGAGTGATGATGAGGTTGTGAATAGATTGGTCTTGGAGGGGTTGACTTCTATCTTTGCTTGTGTCAGAAGAGGTAAGCGGGCTAAAAAGAAGGTTCAAAGGGTTGGAAGATGGTTACCCCCACCAGTGGGTGCTCTAAAGATTAATACGGATGGTTCCTCTAGGGGTAATCCTAGGCCTGCAGGGATTGGTGAAGTTGGAAGAGATTGTTCTGGTTCAGTTATTTTCTTTTTCTCCATCCAAAAAGGGCAGCATTCTAACAACTTTATGGAGGGGTTGGCGATTCTTTCGACTATTGAGCGTGCTTGTGCTTTGGGTTGGCGGAGGATTATCTACGAATCTGACTCACAGATTATTGTTAATATATTGCATGAGCAAAAGGTGGTTGAGGTTAATTGGCAGCGAACGTTGATGGTTCGGCAAATTCTGCAGATGTGCTCTATGTTGGAAGTGGTTTATTTTGCCCACATTCCGCATGAATGAAATAGGGTTGCTAACTGTTTGGCTAAGTGGGCTTCAGAGAATGTGGATGATTGGAAGGTTGATGGGTGGGGACAGTTATCCCCTGATTATTGTCATGAATTAGAGAGGGTCATTGCTGATGATATGGAGGGATAAGGTGTTTGGGGTTGTTTGGATGGCAGTTTTTGTCTTGGTGGGTTGTTCTTGTACTTTCTTTCTTGGGAGCCTTCGGGTTTCCTAATCCCTTTGTAATGTTTCTTTCATGATTTCAATAAAGTTTTTACCCCTTTTATTTTTATTTATTTTTTTTAAAACTTGAAGTTGCCAAAAAGAATGTCCCACAAATGCAATCCATTCCATTTAAAAGTTCACCTTAGGCACACAATTAGCAAGATTATGCCTAAAAAGTTGCTTCCAAGGCTTATTTCCAAACACAACATTAATTATCCATTTAACTCCAAAAGAGGTCCCATCTATAAAAATATCTCTAAAACCCATACCTCCCACTTTCTTTGAAGGAACAAATAGAGCCCAAGAGACAGCATGCCTCATCCTATTACCCCTATCATCAGACCAAAGCGAATCTCTAATAAGCTTATTCAACTAATTAATATGCGAAGAAGCAACGAGACAACATGAAAAATATGAAGTAGAAGAACAAAATACTTTTATGCAAGCTTGAAATCTCTTTGCCAAGGACAACAAATTACCCTGCCACTTCACAATCTTATTACTGATCTTATCCAGATCCAACTCCCACACGCATCTCAAAGGACTGAGAGAGAATGGAATACCCAAATACCTAATAATCACATCAAGTCCATAACAAATCCGGCACCTATCCACAATCCATTTGGGAAAAGCAATATTTCAACTTAAAATGCTACATTTATGAACTGCAATTTTGCAACCAGAAGCAACACAATACAACTCCAATCTTCAATCCAACATTATAAAATTGTATTGATCTATATTAGCAAATATAGAGGTATCACGAGCAAACTGAAATTCACCAACAGAATCACCGGAAGGTAGACATAAACCTTTAACAAGAGGACCTAAAGACAAGTCCCTTAAAAAAGAATGCATAGCTTCAACAGCGACAATGAAAAGATAAGGGACAATAGGGCAGCCTTGCCTAATAGACCTGTGAAGAGGAAACCAGTCTGACAATCCACCATTGATACAAACTTGTACAGAAGCATTCCTAAACAAAACACTAATCATTCTACCAAAAAATTCACTAAACCCCAGATAACATTAAGAATTAACAGAAAATTTTTTAAAAAAAAAAAGGCCATTCAATCCTATCATAGGTTTTCTAAAAATCCAAAAGAGACATAACAAGATTTTGATTAAAATTCTTAGCCCAATGCATTCGCTCGCAAATAGCAACCAAATTATCAAGAATATATCTCCCATAACAAAACCAGAGCTAAAATATTAGGCAACTTCTTTTGCATTCTCAGGGATAAAATATTAGCAAAGATTTATAGAACACATTCAATAAGGTGATGGGCCTCTAATTATTAAGAACACCCCCTTGCGAAGAAGTTTAATAATGCCTTTATTAAAATGATATCCCAGAGTATCGGTCATAATAGCTTTAATATAAAATTCTAGCAGAATCTTACTAATCCAATTAATATCAACTTAATAAAACTCAACAAAAAACCCATCTCACACAAGAGCCTTCCTCTTCTTCATATGATAATTGGAATTAGAAACTTCATCATGACAAAACCATTTGTCTAAGGCAACAGAACTATTATGACTAAGTTTGTAAAGAACAACCTTAGCCACAATATTCCTATCATTATCAACAACATCACTATCATCACCTTTGGCAAAAATATCACCATAAAAATTATAGAAAGCACACCAAATATGAAAATCTTCTTTCAACCAAACACCATTCATATCAACAACAAAAAATATTCTCTAGCATGTTTCACTTTTAAAAACTTCAAGAAAAAATTAAAACCACTATACCCTAAATGCAATTGCATATGTCTTCATCTAAATCTAAGCCCCTCTAGCCTTATAAAACTCATTGCATCGAAAAGAATGTTTTATATGCATAACCTCATTTTGCAACACAATATCAAATGGTCTACATTGAAGCTTACTTACTACAAAAACCAACTTCTCTTGTAAGTTGTAACTTCTTAAGCCTCTCAACTCTAGCCTTCGATTTACATCTACCACAAATCCTCATGAAAGAAATAGCAACTTCAACAACCTTACCCTAATTACAAACATAAGAACACACATAAAACTTGCAAAATTTCAAAACCCAAAGGTTATAGAAAGTATTCACACAAGATGAGTCTTTCAAGTGAGAAATATTAAGCGTATGCAAAACCTTCAAAATATAAGATGACTTAGGAGGGTAAGAAATAGGGAAAACCTCAATTTCCATAGGATGATGATCAGACAAAGTAGCAAGGAGAACATGAACCACATTATCATCTTGAATAGGAGGGATACAAAGTAAAGACTTATTCACCATAAACTTATCCAATCTAGTAAAAAAACCCTTATTACCCTTGTAAAAAATTGACCAAGCTAACCATATTTCTTTAGTATCCTTCTTACATCCCAACATGGGATCCACAAGAATCCTTTTCCTTTTAAGCTTATCCCAAAAAAAAAAAATCTCATTACCCTTCCACTCAAATTTATGGCCACCAATTCTTTCCATATTACTCTCAATCAATCATATTAAAGTCTCCTATAATCCAAAGAATATCTTTCACATCAACAACCAGCCAATTCCACAAGTTTTTTCTACCTTTATGATCATTAAGGGCATATAAACAACAGATACCAAAAATACTATCATCCAAACTGATTTCCACCCACACAACCCTACAACAAGGAGAAGACCCATGACCTACAATATTCTAATCCAATAAAGGATTAGAAGAATAGAGACTCCCCCCACCCTTTAACATGTTTAGATGAAAAGCCAATTGAATTAGATCAAATCACTTTACAACCACCTTCTAAATAACAATCCACAAACATAACCTCCTGTCACAGCAAACAATCCAAGTTAAACCTAGAATTACAAAGAGATTTTACCAAATATTTCCTGTCATGGGCCTCAAGGCCTGTTACATTCCAATTCAATATCTCCATCAAAACATAAAAAGAGAGGGAAAAAGAGTTAATTAGTAGGGGAAACATTTCCCCCTTGCTCAACCTTTTAAAATATGATGGCATAGCATCTCTTTTCAACCCTCTTGTAGAAATCATGGGCTTACTTTCATCCAAAAAACACATCAACCCCAATATCACCACTTGAAATCAATCTAGACCCACCATACACCAACTAAGTTTTATGCCTCTTCAAAGATTCTTTACTATTTTTTGAATCCAGGTCAAATTTACCAAGAACCACTTTACCATTATAATGAACAGAAGGCTTTTCCTTAAAAGAGCTAAATGAATGTTTTGGGTTTCCCAAATCTTCTAAAACCCTTTTATTATTTCCACTTACATCAAAAATAGACGAAGGCAAAATAGAAACAATGAGACTTATCCATTCAAGAAGGTGCAACAGAGGCAGCAAGAATAACAATATACTCTTCACAACTTTCCTTGACAATTTGAGGGGCTGAGACTCCTCACTATTATTCATATTACCCATATATCACTAGAGGTATCAAAATGATTCACATTAGAATCACAAATCACATTTCTATTTTGTAAAGGACAAGCCAACCTCATATGACCATAATTTTTGCAATAAAAATAAGTATTGAAATGTTCCAAACCAAAATCCTTGATTTTCTACAACCCATGTAGACAAACAAAATAAAGTCTAGAAAACTTACATCATGCTACAAAGAGTTTAAAATTCTAGCATTCATAAGATCTAGAGACGGTCTTGTATCCTCTACTTTTATAACTTCACTCAAAAGTTCAAGAATTTAAGGCAACAAAAACCACAAAGATGGAGGGACATTACACAATTCAACCCAATTTGGTGAAAAATTTTAAACCACATCATCTAGATTAAAAATAGGGTCCCATGCAATTCTAACTCTTCTTTTTCTTTACAGATTTCTTCTTTTTTCAAGTCAACATCCTCTACCATCAACTCACATAGTCCTCTTCATCAAATCATCTTGGTTGGTTGGATTTCTAAGTCATATTCTAGAATCTGTAATGTCCCATATCTCAATTTGCCCTAGAATTCGCCTATTGATCACAAATTGCAACAAATTAGGGTTAGGGTTTCACCTTATTAAATAAATCTCTTGGATTGGAACCTTGCATTCACCACATGAACAAAATACGCAAATATGTATATATGCTTGTCAGGGTTAGACAATTTCATCACATTGACAGGTTATCAATAATGCAACAATTTTGGACATCGGGAGAGGGAACATGATGGGTCCACCCGAAGTCATATGCCAAGCCTAAGAGGGTGTATACCACAGTCGTTTCCCTTGGCGACTTGTACCTGCTTTCCTCATTATGTCCCAAACCCCGAAGACAATTGCCACTCTATGGGATTGGGCAAAGATCGCGAGTGGGCTCTTTTGGCTTGAAATATACCAAGCCAATTTTTTTTTTGATTTTTTCAATTAACAGATTTCAAACAAAGCACCCGTTAAGGTTAGAAGATAAACCAAAACGTGCAGAAAGCAACTCTAACCAGAATGTACACCAGGATCCCGATGTGGGCAAGGTGTGAGCATTGGTCAGAGGATCTGAATTAAACTGCTTATGCAAAAAGCAACTCTAACCAAGGATGGCGCCGATGATGGCGAGCATATGGTCAGAGGATCTTCTTCTCTAAATACAGAAAGGAACTCAACGTCAAGAATGTGCTTTCCAAACCAAGATGGAATGGGAGCTACCATATGACGGAGATGCTAACTATGCTGAAAGTAAACTCAACACCAAGTATGTGCTACCCAATTCCAGAGTGGAAATGAGGCGACCATATGGCGGAGATATACAGAAATACAATGCAGCTTCAGAATGTAAAGTAAGATTAAGAGAAATGCTGACAGTACTACTGTTCAGCTTACAATAATTAGAGATTTGCCTGTCAAATACATCGAATAAGAAAGTCTAACCATGCTGCAATATAGTATAATGTCTCCTCAATGATCACAAAGACTTTCAACCCAAACCCAACTCAAAAGATAGACTTTACGCAAGCTGATATGACAGAACATCAACTTAATATGCATAACCAGCAACCCTAGATTCCACTAAAATGCTCACAACTCACTCAATACTTGCCAGAATGGCATGAGACTTGATGCAAACGAAAGCTAGGTTGATGACGATGAAGACTAGACAAAGAAACAACTGAAAAATTGAAGTATTTTTTTTTCTAAACACTTGCCAGGCAAAACAGAATGGTACAGGCTCAAGAAATGTTCTACCAACAAGATAAAATCCAAGACACCTCTAAAAAATCTGCAACTTGGCATAGAGGGGCGCCCAAGGCTAGCAAATGCATGGGTAAACTACCCAGAACCAAAATAAATTCGCCCAAAGACTTATGAGTATAAACTTCAATCTGCAATACAAAAATCAGCAACTCCAGATTTTGATTAAAATGCAAGAAACCGAACTACAAATGCAAAACAACTTCTACAATGCAAAATCTCACTACAAATCTCACTCAACTACAATCTAACTCTCCACTAGTTGCTGTCTTTCAAGCAAGAAGTCGAGCCAAGGCTAGGAGGCATTCATTCCTCGAAGCAATCCAGCACCATTTCGGCAGCATAACAATATTCCAAACATAAGATGCCCAAAATGATGCACAAGACTCCTCTTTATAATTTTCGTTTGACTTTGCAAAACCCTAAAATCAGCTTTTAGGTCAAAACCTCTCATCTCCTCAAGAGGGCGTACTTCTCCTTTATGGCTTTGATTTGATATTTTAAATAAACATCATGCTTGATAAATTCGCCCTTCATAACCTTGCTTTGACTTTGCAATAATTAAAATAATCTTTTAATGAGGGCGCCACCCTCAAAGACCCCCTTTTTAAAACATCTTTAAGTCATTAATCTAGGCCCATGGTCAACATTAAAATATAATATTTAAACGTGACTTTTTAATTAGATGACTTAGCTTATCCCTCCGGAGGTGCCCTGAAGCCAATACTGAGCCAACATCTGACCAAACTGAAGCAGGAAGTCAACCGAGCTGAACTCAACTGGAAAGCTGCCAAAAATAGAATTTACTAAAAATAGTAAATTCCAAAAAGTGCTCTGAATGCCGAGATGAACATACTGCTGCGAAGCCCTCTGAAAACCCAGAAGGAATCCGTCATTGAATCCACCATCTCTGAGCCAAGACCTCCTCAAAAATAGGAAACCCTAATTTAACCTTCCGACTAGCCTTCGGGTTTCCAGAAAAAAGGCCAACAGTCATATGCACGATCAGGTTTGAGAAGGGGACATTACATGGCTCCTACCACTACAGCTCAAGCCCTACCTCTGTGAGGAGTTAGGCGGAGGTCATAAGTGGGCTTTTGTCCCCTACTATTGTCACCTGAAGCCCTTCCACAGGATGGGTTACAGACAGTCACATTCAATTCTAATTCACTCTAATAATGAAATTCATTTTAACATTTATAAGCAACATGCATGTATAGATTCCCAATTACTTGTAGAATTCAGGCATCTAACATTTCCTTACTTTGCAGAATCCAAGCTTATATATAAGTAAGATAACGAATAGTAGATGTTACAGAATTAGATCTATGTAGATACAAAATAGCAATTAATAGAGCATGCAGCACCAGATCGATATAATGAGCATACATAATCAGATCAGTATATAAGTAAAACAACAAATAACAGAGCATATAAAAACCAGATCGACTTATATGTTAAATGACAAAGATACACTTAGTTATATTGTTGTATTTGATAATAGCAACCTGTTGTGATACACAGATCTAAGTCTCTTTGTCTTCTTGATCTGTATGCTCCTCCCCTTGATCAATCTGTTCTCAATACTCAGAAATATTGCTTAAAGAGAAACCAATAGATTAGTTTCAATTGAATAATGATTAATAATTGTTGTAAGCATCATTATTGCCTAATCATATATAATCTATATATTTATATTTTTAGATGAATATATGTATAAATATATACTAGAGATATACATACTTTTATAATTATATGTTTTTGCAACAATGTACTTATCTAATGATCTATGATGCTATATTCAGATAATATATGTTGTATCTATTTCTGTCCTTATTCACTGTTATATATCTATGCTTCCCTTTTCTGCGAAAGATTTAATAATCCCCATTGCTGCAATTAGGAGTCATATAGGTACAACTAGTGTGTACGGCCAGAAACAATATTAAGAATGCTGCAATCAACTTCAATAGATGTATGGCAAGCCTACATAAATAGCAATATACAACAAAATAATATAATATTGAAACCCTACACAAAAAGAGTAGTATGCTAGGCTTACAATCCCAGATTTAAGATTAATTTCAGCAGCAAAGAAGAATTGAAATCCATCAAATAAATTTGGAATAATATTGAATCCTTTAGTGCAAATAATATGATATAAAACAACAACAATGCAAAATCAACAAATCTAACCCTTTTGCGTTGTAGTGCCCACTTTCGCAACATCGTAGTGGCACTAATAGCAACTAGAAATCAATTCAAATCCTCAATCAATCTTCAACAAATCACCTCTAATGGATAAAAAGGTTTTCATCCTGTTCGCATTTCAATTCAAACCTCTGGAATGTGAATTAGGAACGGACAACTATGCACAGTTAGATTGCTCTTCAAATTAGGAGGGGAAGCTCCCTCTTCACTGATTTTGCTTAAAAAGAAATACTAAACTACTGCCAATTTTTTTATTTCTCAACTAAGAGCACAAGGTTATAAAACACTTTGCGTTGCAGTTGAGGTTTGCTCTAGTTTCGTAACTTCAAACTACAACTAAGCCTATTCTAATAACTCAAGTAAATTTAGAGACTGAGAATTAGAAGTAAACAAGGAATGATTGATTTGACACAAAAGCTTAAATAAACTTGCTTCCAGAACACACCCGAAGACTCATTCTACTTATTAGATGTAAGCTGAAATAAAGAATACGAAAGCAAAACATAAGACAAAGTGCTGAAATAGATTTGAGACAGTAGATCAGAGCAAGGTAGGCATGAGATTTCCTTCCTCAATTTTATAACACCAAAAACACTTCTGGGACAACAAATTGTAGCAAAATAGGCATACAATATGCGATCAAACCAAATTACACTTGAAACAAAGTGAACAAACACTGAATAGCAAAGTTGCAGGCAAAATAGGCTTAGCAAATTTGTTATCACAACAACGGTTAAAAATAAATGGGCAAGGCTACCCTTATTTATACACAAACAAGGAGTAGGGAACCCTAAAATCTCCTTGTTTTTAACTTGTTTTGCCAACATGCAAGCTTTTATTTTTAAGACTAAACAAAAGATAACTAACAATTAACTAGACTACAAACATCAGTTAATTGATTTAACAACAAGAAAATTTCCAACTATACATTTCATATTTCCAAAGAATAGATATGCATGAATGAGAACAGCTAGTTTAACTTGGAAAAGGCATCAAGTTAATTGTTGCCTTTACTTGAGTTCTATTCTTGGAAATCTTTGCATGCTTCAACTAGTAGTTCACTCAATGATAGCTTGGGAAATCATATCGTCCAAAAAGCTATTAACTGTCTCTTCATCGAGAACACTAATACTATCCAAAATGATGTACTCTTCTTCCAACATCTCCTCACCATTTGCAATCAAACTTAGCAATTCTTTCCTCTTTTCAGTTGCTTCATCAATTTTTGTTGACATTGTGGCAACATGACTTATCTTGCAAGCAACAAGATCAACATTAAAACTGCCACATACAAGGTTCTGAAACTCTGTTTGTACTTCACTGAGATCAAAGTAAGTGCCATCTTCATGTCAATATTGACAAGGGATTTGTGACACAAACGTACTTCCAAACCTAAGAGTATTAGCAACCTTCTGTCTATATCCAACCAACTCTACAGATATTCCTTCGTAGGTTTTTACTTTGGAGAGGTGTTGTTCTCTCCAAGCAAAAATTTTTTCCTTGTGTTCTTTTGTAATGACTGAATCATAAGCCGTCCTCAAATCAAAAATGACGATCTCGTCTCTTGGTTTCCTTTCCGCTATATTTTGCTCAAACTCCTGAATCCCTAAGCCAAGATCATGGGCGTTATACCTTAATTGGTACATCTCTGCAAGTATAAATCTGCCCCTAGTGATGAATTCTTCTACCCAATCTCTCATATGTTTTTCATATATGACCAACTGACTCAGCTAATGTTGATCTGCAGGTGACTCCAGAATTTGTGGAAGCAACAAGGTGGCTTGTGAAGTACCATGAAGGAGATTGGAAACACACTGCCACAACTGTCGAATCTTAGTCTTGAGGGCTGCCTTATCTTCTCCATCCTTGAGCACTTGTTCCTTTAGATTATTTGCTGCAACCTCGAAGAGATTTACATTAGTATGTCAAGTGCTTCTTCCAAGATTGGCTTTGACAACTTTGAAGTCATCAATTTCAACCTCATCAATGTTCTTGTCGTCCGAAGGTGTGGCAAACTCAAGGATAATTTTTCCTTCAGAAATCTTCTCCATATGAACTTGTTTCTTAAGTTTCTTCTCTGTTGTGTCTTGGTAGGCACTATCAAGTTCTGCAAAGTTCAACTAATAAGAAGGCTTCCTCCTCTTCCTACCCAGCAAGTTCTCATGCCAAAACAAGGAGTCTCTACTAACTTCTCTAGGAGGATCAGTTCCAGCTCCAACAACTCTTGATGGATCAATAGGTGCTGAGACGTTGCGAACTGGTGAATCGCCTTTTGAATCTATATGAATAGGAGAAGGCTTTCGTGATGGCGAAAGAACAAGAGATGATGGCATGGCTTCAACTTGTGGTGCTGACTCAACTGGAACTTCTAATGCATCTAATGGTTGCTCCTGTTGATTCATCTTTTTCCTTTAAGCCCTTTGTCATTCTGCTAATCTTCGTATCTTCAAGAGGATTGCTCATAGCTCTCTCTCTCGGTTTTGATCTAGAAGAAGGTAGAGATGACTGCACTATTGGTGGCTTTGCAACTGGAATAGCTAAGTTTCGTATCCTTTTACTGCTCAAGAATATCTTGTTGTTCTTGATAACTCGACTTGTCCTTTCCTCAATTAAGGTGCTCTCTTTGGCAAACCAATCAACATGTGAAAGTACCTGTTGCTCAACCTAATCTCGAGCATACATGGGAAGTAGAATTTCCCCATCATCATCTGACAAACCCTCAATATCTTCTGATAAGAAATCAGCCATTTGCCAAAGAGTAAGTCTGGAGTAGTTGTGCTTGTGCACTTCAAACTCATCTGCACAATTATCCCAAAAATCTTCAATTGTAGGTACATGTGCATGATTTTGACCAAGAAGAGCTGCAAAGACACCGCAAGGATCGTATAAACGTCTCTCCTTGAAGAGCTTGAGACCAAATCTTGACATTTCATCACTCATCAACTTAGCGTCAGTTGTTGATCTACATCTATATATGCTCATCTCAAACAAGAAACTTAATGTAGGCTTGCGTCTGTTACACAAAAAAGTGTGCACTTCATGTACTTGCCTTAGAAATTCCATGAACACGACCTCATCCATTATATATCTAGGAAGCATGACTGGATCACCTAAGAAGCCATATACTCTTACGTAGGAGAATGTGGGGAATTTGCTAAACCAATCAGCCCACTACCCCATTGCCAATCTGGCATCTGCTGAAATTCATAAATGCAACTCATTATCAAGATCTTGCATCATATGCATCATTCACTCGCTTGTAACGCCGCTCAGATTCTGAAAACTTTAACTGTGGGTAATAATCATACACATAATGAAAATTAGCTGATCTGCATCTATATATGCTCATCTCAAACGGGAAATTCAATGCAGGCTTGTGTCTGTTACACAAAAAAGTGTGCACTTCATGTACTTGCCTCAGAAATTCCATGAACATGACCTCATCCGTTGGATATCTAGGAAGCATGACTGGATCACCTAAGAAGCCATATACTCTTATGTAGGAGAACGTGGGGAATTGGATAAACCAATTAGCCCACTCCGCCATTGACAATCTGGCATCTGCTGAAATTCGTATATGCAACTCATTATCAAGATCTCACACCATATGCATCATTCACTCGCTTGTAATGTCGCTCAGATTCTGAAAACTCTAACTGTGGGTAATGATCATACACATGTTGAACACCCAGAGTTCCAATGACAATTAAACCTGTAAACTTGCCTTGAAAGGCCATTAGATATACGAGATAGGATATCATGTGGAATTCATGGGCCTTGAAGAACTCTGTCATTTGACGGTGGAGGCAATCACTAATCAATGTTGGCCAGTCATAGTGTTTTGTTCTGTCAACAATCTAGGAAATGATGTAAAACATCCAAGGCTGAAATTTATTTGCTTCTGCTTGGCATGTGACTCAGTTAAGCAAAGTAATCATGACTACAAATTCATCCTTGAACTCACTGCACCGAACATTCCTTCGCAAAGTATTTTGCATCTCTTTCAACCACTTTTGAGCCATTCTTTTCTGACACTTGTCCTTTTGCGCATACCACACCTTTTCGCATTCTTCAATAGATATGATGAAATTTTTTGTCCATGGTGGTATTGCAAAACACTTCTCAATATCTTCCAGCTTGAGGTTGCAAATAATATGCACATCTGCTGATATGATTTGTCATGAAGTTAGATTGTAATGCTTGACATAAGCAATTACGAATTCAAGGCTTTGTACTGAGATGGGGATAGAAGCTGCTGCAAGCAACCCAGAATGATCAAGATTCTTGACTGCACTGTTTCCTACAGCTTCCAAAGCATGCAAATCAAACACTAGATGCACATGATGCAAGTTGGTTTCAAATGTTCTCAAAAAATTGTGAAGCAACACTGATTTGGTCCTGATTTATGTTGGAGAGTACTACATGTCAAAAAACTTGACTTTCGAGTGTAAACACGCCTATGTTCGGAAAAGTTCTGCACAAGAGCTAAAAGTAGACTGCTGATTTTTTCTTCGGGAAAAGGCAAATTTTCGGAAAAAAGTTGAGGTTTGGGTTTTGTAGATAACCTTATTCAAAAAAGACCCAGATCGTTAGATTTTGAAAAATCTAAATTTTTCGCGAACATGCGAGATCATGCAAGATTTACTAAAAAGTAGGGTCGAAAAACTGAGGTCTGAGTTTTTTATTCAATTTTGTTGTGAAAAGACCCCGATTGTTAGATCTCCTAAAAAGTAGAAGTCGACATGCAAATTTTTCAAAAAAGCTAAGGTCTAGGTTTTGTAGACAAACTCATTCTGAAGAGACCTAGATCGTCAGATTTTGAAAAATCTGAGGATTTCTTGAACATGCATGAAAAAGTAGATTCTCTTGAAAATTATAAATTTTCCAATCTTCAAGAGGAGTGAAGAACAAGTAGACCTAGATCGATGAAAGTTGAAAATTTTAACCACCTGTTTCTGAAAAGTGATGCCCTAGAAAAATAGACCATGAAAAAGTGTGCTTTTGTGCTTCCCAATCTCGAATCCATGAAGAATGCTAAAAAATCACTTCATTTGAGTCTCCAAATCTTGATGAGAAGAAAAATTTATGTTTCTTCCTTTGAAATCTAACCTACAAATTATGAAAAATGAATGCTCAAAGCTTTCTTAAATAGGGTTTGGAAATAAAAAACGTTTTCATGCAAAACCCTATTATTTTGGAGCCTACATGCAAAAAAAATTGACTTCATTTGCACCAACACAGAGAATTCCTACAAAATATGGCGGCAAAAATATGCATGCATTAAGTCGTTTTCAAAAAATTTCCCAAGGCAAGATGACTTGGGTGCCTTCCTTGAAATAAGGCGCCCAACTTCATTAGAGATAGTTTATTTTTCGAAATTTTCAAATTTTGCTCGCCTCTACCTCCGTTGAAGCCTGCTTCTGACTTTGACGATCCGTCAAATTGGCACTGTCAACTAATAATCTTTGTTTAACCATGGCAATCTGATCTTTGACCACTGCTGAAGTGATCCCCAACTTCATTTTAGCATCCGATGTCATTTGATCGTGTTTGCAAACCCTCGAAGCTACTGACAGAGACCGAATTGGAGGAAAGCATGGTGGGGGTCAAAACATTTCTAAGGCATAGATAGTTGGGCGCCCTCCTTGAAATAAGGTGCCCAACATCCCCAGACTTAACCATTTTTAGAGATTTTCAAATTTTGCTTTCTTCGTTTTGCGTGAAACTGGCAACCCCTATTCGGACATCATTTCTCGCCAATTGGTGAATGGCAAAGACTAAAAGTTAGTCATTCTCGCATGCCTGATCATATTTGAGTTGAATGGTACCTTCTACCAACATCAATACCATTTTTTGAGACTTTCAAATTTTGCTTTCTTCGTTTTGCGTGAAACTGGCAACCCCTGTTCGGACGTCATTTCTCGCCAATTGGTGAATGGCAAAGACTAAAAGTTAGTCATTTTGGCATGCCTGATAATATTTGAGTTGAATGGTACCTTCTGCCAACCTCCATTGATGCATTTGATTGATTCTGCGGAAGCCAAAACAAGGCTAGCAAAGATGTTTTGACAAATTTTTTATCAAACGGAAAATATTCTAAGGCATGGCAGTAAAGGCGCCCTCCTTGAAATAAAGTGCCCAAGCATCCCAATGTTAGTCAAAATTTCATAATTTTCAACTTTTTTATGACTTTCTTCGTTTTCCGTGTTTTTACCTCTATTCGATCTGCATTTCCCAACATATGATAGGTCCTGTGAACTGGATGATGGATCCGTTGAAGAACCTGAACTTATCTGATGATGACCTCCAGCTTTCCAAACACTAAAAACTGTTTCTGACTGCATTTGACTGGATCTAAACTGGGCTGAAGAGTCAAATTGCACGTTTTCTGAAACAAAAAAAAAATTCTAAGGCATGAAACCCTAGGCACCCTCCTTGAAAAAAGGCGTCTGGGTTTTCCAGAGATAGTTTATTTTTTGAGTTTTTCAACTTTTCTCATTCTCTGTTCACCACCTTTGCCAACTGCGTTGATCTTTGTTGCTGATTGCATTGACTATGTTCACCGTTGTGTGTGCATGATCTGCGAAAACTAAAAAATTGGCTAAGGCATTCACTGCAAAGCGCCTCTCTTGAAATAAGGAGCCCAACATCTCCAAAGTTAGAATATTTTCTACAAATTTTGCTATTTTTAGATTCTCCTCCTCTGTTTGTCGATTTTTTAGCATCTTTCGTCGTTGATTGATTTGTGCAACGTTTAAGACTTTGAATCTGACACTTGACAGCTAGCCATCCTCGATTGATGACCTTGGAGGTCCTAGTTTATCTTCTGAAAAAGCAAAAGAGACCCACCGGAGAAAAACTGACTTTTTAACGATTCTGACTAGACCAGCCTGATCGGGACGTGTTTTCAACCAATCAAAATCAATTTGAGACCTCCATGCAAAGATTCTATTTTTAGACATTTTCTAAAAATAGAAATTTCTATTTTTAGAAAATTTTGCCAACATCTGGTTCACAACAAACCCAGAAAAACCCTAATTCAATTCTATTTTTAGAAATTCTATATTTAGAAATTTCTAAAAACAGAAAAAAATATATTTTTTTGAAATTTTTACAAGACTTGAACTTTTTTACAAAATGCCTTAATGAAGCAAAAATTTTAAATTTTGGGCATTACACATCCTCAAATCCAAATATAGAAACCAAGGGTTTTCATCCTTGAATGCTTCAAACTCAAAAAATTGAACGGAATAACGAAATGACAAACATGGATGATTTGCTTTGATCAATGCCTTTTTTATATAGTTGTCTTTCAAAACCTCTATTTGAATTCATTTTTTTCCTTCTAAGTATTTAAAAAATATTTTTAAATTACAAAAGATACTTTATGAATTACACATACTTTTTAAATATTACATAGACCCCATAACAATATTTAAGTTGTCTTTTTGACAATTAAGGAATTTGGGCACAACTAAGATACTACTATTATTTCCCCTATTTCATCTCTTAGCCTATGGGAAATAAAGAATAGGCTATGCCTCCTCAATTAATTACTTTAGTCCTAAAAGGGGACATGACAAGAGCACACTTTTGAGTGGTAGCAACCATCAAAATTTTCACTCAAAGCCATGGAAAAAGGATTTGTAATGTTCCCATTTTTAGCCTGGGTCAGTGTTCGATGGATTAGCCTATCGTCAAGTCCTTGTAGGCTAATATTGGTGATCAGAGGGCCTTGTGAGGGAGTTAATTGGTTCTCCAAATGGCAGTTGTCAGTGTTTTCTTCTCTAGTTTGTTGGCATATTCAGAGGTGATCTTTTGCATGGGTTTCTGGCTCCATTTAAGCATACTTACTATTTTTAGTAAGTCAATGGGATGTTGGGGGACAACCTTACTATTTATAGTAAGGCATCCTGGTGAGCAATGGATTCAATGGGCTACCTTCTGGCAATGGCAGAATTGGTTAATGATGATTATTAATGGAGTTATGGTATTTAATTATTATTAAAGTCATATACTTTAATAATAATTAATTAATTGTAAAGTGAAAACATAAAATGACCTATTGACTTTATTATAAAGGCATTTAATGATATAAAGTCAAATAATAATAGTCATTGTTTTGGGCATCCAAGTGAAAGTTATAATATAAAGTCGCAACAAAAGCAAATATGATTGTTATATTTTGATGATCAAATGATTTGGGAGTCGTGCAAATTGAAAAGAGATATAAAAGGTGTTTGAAGGTGTTGATGTTATAGCAGTGGGAGATATTTTCTCTCAAATTTAAAAATGATGGATAAATAATACCAAGGCAAGTCGGACTTGCTATATATAATAATTTTATGAAGATTCACCTTGTTTCTTAAAAGAGGCTAACCCAAATGAAGAGTCACCTAGTTTTGTATAAATACAAGGTGATGATCATTCATTTGATCATCAAGTCCATTCATCATAATTCGCATTCCTAGAAGAAGTTCATACTTGAGGAGCAGATCATCATCTTGTAGCAGCAAACCGATTTCAAGGAGAAACATATTCATTTGTATCTTTGCATCTAGGAGAGGTGCTATTATTCATTGTGTCAAATTTGGCATTGTGTTGGACCTAAGTTGTAAGCAGGTTTCTGCTCTTATTCCTTCAATATATAAGAGATATATTTGCTGGGTTTTTTCTCCCTCGAGTAGGAGGGCTTTCCCAGGGTATCTTGTTGTGTTCATTGTCATATGTGTTGCATTTTTTGATTGCTTTCATATCTGATCCTCAATCTAACATTGTATCAGAGCGGGTCTAAGAAAATATTTGATCAAATTTGTTTCAATAGTCAAGTCAACTTTTCATCTCGGGCAGATCTTGAAGTATCGCAGATCTAAGGTTCAAATTATTTCTGACCTAAGGGCAAATCTTTGAAGGTGAATTTGTGAGGAAAAAGAAGATGGCGATGGAACTTCAAACTTCAACTCTTGGAAACCCAACGTACTCATTGCATTAGAGGAAAATGATCCTCTTGATTTTGTGGAAAGTGATATGCCCGACCCTTCCGATGATACTAAGAAAATCCAATTGAAGAAAAATAGCACGAAGGCTAGAAAGATCATGATAGACTCTGTGATGAATCACCTAGTACCGATCATCTCCAAGTTGAAGACAACTAAAGAAATGTTCAATGCTCTAAAAGAATTGTATGAGATCAACAACACCAGCAGAACCCTTGCTTTGAGACAACTTCACCATGTAAAAATGGCTAAAGATGATTTAGTCATCTCATTCTTTATGAAGATTGTTGATTTGAGAGATCAGTTGAGCGCTATTAGGGATATAATTGCAAACAGAGATCTTGTTATGTTGGAACTAAATGGTATTCCTCAATCTTGGGAACCCTTTATTCAGAGCATCAGTGAGAGATCCAAGTTGCCCAAGTTTGATCGTCTTCGAACTAATTGTATTCAAGAAGAGTCCAAGTTGGCAGCAAGAGGAATTGGGCGAAACTATCATGATGTAGAAAATCAAGTTCTTGCTACACATACTTCTAAAGAAAGAGGCAAAGGAAGAAAGAGGAATAAAGATAGAGAACCAGATTCTGCCCCAAAACCAAAGAAGTATCTCTCACATTCAATGTTTCAGGTGTGACAAGTACGGTCACTTTGCTCGAGATTGCAAATTAAGGTCTACACAACATGTTTCTACAACGGAAATTGACATAGGGACATCTCAAAAGGAGCCTAGCTCTAAAGTTGATTCAGAAGGTTTCTTATTCTAAAGTCGATCAATTTCTTCGAAGAGGAGGAAATGACATTCAAAGGTAGTCAAATTCAAGAATTCAAGGCACGAGTTGAGAACTTATCCGGGAAAAGGATTAAGGTTTTGAGATAGGTCAATGGAGGGGAGTTCACTTCCAGAGGATTTTATTGAAATCTCTAAGGCAGGAATCAAGAGGGAGTTTTGTGACTCACTAAGAAGAAGTGAAGGTTGCAGTGTTGCAAGGCCAAGTGCAAAATCCTTGGAAGACCTCTTCGGCAATTGAGAATAGAATTGCACAAGACAGTTAATCTGGATTTGACATTGGTCACATCATCATGAAGATTTGTTGTAATGTATATTTCTCTAAGACGGAGAAATATGAGGTGAAAGCCCTTGTAATGTATATTTCTATGAGACGGAGAAATATGAGGTGAAAGCCATTGTAGTGTATATTTCTCTGAAACGGAAAAATATGAGGTGCGATGTAATGTACCAGCCAATTTTTTCAATTTTTTTAACTCATTAATTTCACCGGTTAATGTTAGTGAAACCATAAACCAACTGAACGTAACCCTTTCTCTTTCTAATCAACTCAAATCCTAGTATGGGCAAGGTGAGAACATACTCGAAAGGGGATCATTAGCATAAAATCAGAACTGCAGGAAAACTACAATGAGAGGAAATAAAAATCAACTCAACCACTTATTTAGCGGGAGGACTGCAATTGAAATTACAATGCTGAAAGTAAATATGCAACTCGACCACTTATTCAACGGGAGTGTATTGACGGCTCAGCCAATCAACAATATGAGAAATGCAACTCAACCACTTTTTTGTGGGAGTGAATTAGAAAGTAGTGAAAGTAAATGTTTGGGCGGCTAGCCGACCCCTTCCGCTTTTCAGCGGGCAGTACAGAAAAGTAAATAAACGGCGAGGCCGGTCTCTTCCACTAAAGTGGGGATACAAAATATAAAGTGCAGAAAGTAAAGAGATGATCAGTACTACTGATTCAGCATTACAATATGATGAACAATCTGCAAATACAATGAGATATAGATAACCAATGAACTCCAGAATGTTAGGAAATGAACTCCAAACAAGTACAAGCTATCCAACATATAAAATATAGTTAAAAGGAATGAAATATCAGGTCTGATATAAAAATTGCAGCAATCATAAATTCATACCAGCAAGCCCTAGAATCACCAAAATGCTTATAACTTCGTCAAAACACCTCCGATTGATGTGAAATTAAGTGCAAAGGAAGCATAAGAGAAGGGCGACTAAGTACAAACCAAGAAATAGCAGCAAGCAACCTTTGATATTTTATGAACACTTACCGATGCAATGGCAGGCAAGGTACAACCTCCAAGAAAGGGCGTCTAGCAAGATAAAATCCAAATCAACTCAGAAATATCTGAAAACTTGCAAGAAGGAGGCGCCTAGGGTAGGAAAGAGTGTAAAGCAAACACCTAGAACCAAACAAAATTTGTGCAAAGAGCTATGAACCAAAATCTGCTTCAGCTATGCTTGAACCAGCAACCAACAAATCTGTAAATATCATCAAAACTTCAACTATGATGCTCAATCTGCAACCTCTAGATGAAGAAGCAGTCTCAAACAGCTAGGTATTATCTCTCAAGTACGAAACTAATAAGCTAAGAGGTATGCATTCCTCGAAGCAATATGTCTAAAATCATTTCAGCAGCATTTTGTTATGATAAGCAATTGATTACCAAATGAAGAGGCAAGCCCTTGTATTTATAACTTTTCCAACCCAAAAATTCAAACTCACTTTTCCCTCCAAACCGAACGCCCAAATAAGACTCATATTCACCTTCCATTTTACTACATTTGAATTTCAACTTTGACCCCTCTTGACTTAGGCGTCCAAAAGCATAAGGGATATAACTTTATTAAAATGCAATTTATCACAAACATAGGCGTCCAAATCACTTAATGAAATACTTTATAATATTGAAATATATCTCCAAGCTAGGCGTCCAATTTAAATAAGTAAAATACCTTATATTTTAATTTAATTATTTCTCCAAAAGTCGTCCACCATGCCTTAGCCAAATATTTCACTCAAAACATTATCTCATTAAATATTAAACTTGCCAAAATAATCACCTCAAAATGTTGGAGACCAACTAAATATACTGCCCTGCCAAAAATAGCCATAAGACCAAGTTGTTGAAACGCTGCCAAAAATAGCACCAAGGGTGTTTGAGACCAAACTGCTCAAATCGACTTGCTTGATACAGCCACTAAACTGAACTGCAGAAAACCTGCTAAAAGTAGCACTACTAAAAATAGAACTTACTAAAAATAGCATACTGCTAAAAATAGTAAGCCCAAACTCATTTTAACCACGATCCGAGCAGTCGTCATACTTACTACAAATAGTAAGTCCGGAAAAGTTCTCTGATTCAATTGCATGTCACACCGTCGTGAAGCTCTCTGAAAACCCATAAGGAATCCAGAATCCGAACTATAAAACTCCAACATGCAACTGTTGTAACTTACTAAAAATAGTAAGTCCGGAAACATTCTCTAATTTAGTTGCATGGCATACCACGGCGAAGCTCTCTAAAAACCCAGAAAGAATCTCGCAAACAATCTGCAAAACTCCAACATGTGAACCCCTAAATCCTCAAAAGAAACCTCCAAGCAGCTCGAAACCCTAATTCTGCCTCTGACTAGCCTACGGGCATCCGGGAATAGGCTAACAGTCACTGGAAAGTGTAGTGCTAAAAATGGGGACATTACATGCGAGCCCTTGTTCATCTCTGTGACTGAGATGAGACGTCATGTTGAGAGACTCCATAACGACATCACGTTGAGAGACCTCGTGATGAACCCTTGTACTTGTGTTTCTTTCCACACATGGGAGTAGCCATGGTGGACGTCATGTTGAGAGACTCCATGACGACATCACGTTGAGAGACTCTGTGATGAACCTTTGAGTTTTCCACAAATGGGTGTAGCCATTGTGGGCATCATGTTGAGAGACTCCATGACGTGGATATCTAGAAAGATACCTCCATAGCTAAGAGGGAGTGTTGATGTTATAGTAGTGGGAGATATCTTTCTCTCAAATTTAAAAATGATGGATACATAATACCAAGGCAAGTCGGACTTGCTATATATAATAATTTTATGAAGAGTCACCTTGTTTCTTAAAAGAGGCCAACCCAAATGAAGAGTCACCTAGTTTTGTATAAATACAAGGTGATGATCATTCATTTGATTATCAAGTCCATTCATCATAATTCACATTCCTAGAAGAAGTTCATACTTGAGCAGCAGATCATCATCTTGTAGTAGCAGATCATCATTTTGTAGCAGCAGACTGATTTCAAGGAGAAACATATTCATTTGTATCTTTGCATCTAGGAGAGGTGCTATTATTCATTGTATCAAATTCGGCATTGTGTTGGGCCTGAGTTGTAAGCAGATTTCTGCTCTTATTCCTTCAATATATAATGGATATATTTGCTGGGTTTTTTCTCCCTCGAGTAGGAGGGTTTTCCCAAGGTATCTTGTCGTGTTCATTGTCTTATGTGTTGCATTTTCTGATTGCTTTCATTTCTGATCCTAAATCTAACAGAAAGGCTTTTGTCATTATTCTACACTTGCAAATGTTTTCTTGCTTTGGCATTTGGAGGTGAAACCAAGGGTTTTCAGCTGTAATCTGATCTTTGAGACTTTTTTGACAGCCACATGGGGGTCTAAGAACAGGCCGTACAATCTCTATTGCTGGTCGAGTTGATGCTAGGCTGAAATGTCTAAGGTAAGTGTCTGAAGTCTTCATTATTTTGGGTGGCTGAGTTAAGGGTATCAATCTGCAAATAAATCAAGGTGGAGAAATTCATTATTTTATGCTAGGCGTCCAAAAACCAAGGTTCCGGGTTTCAGATAACAGATTTCCAGAATTGCAACTATCATTGCTTTGGTTAACGGGTATGGTGATTGGTGATTTCTCAAGCATTGTATGAAAATCTGATTTGAATATATTGTATTTGCAAAAACTATAGTAAATCAGATTTGAATTATTCCAGCATTCACTTTCAATTTCCCTTCATCTTCCATTTCCTGGCATAAATTCTCAAAAACCTAAGTTACCGAATCGGCTACGGGTACAATACGTCAATACGGCAATTTTGTATTTTTGGGATTGGGTACGTTCGGATACATCCATACAAAAAAACATATAATAATCATAGACATATACACAGTTGCAGCCTAAAAAGTAAAAACAAGAATTAAAATCTAGAATACCACATATCATGCATAATTACAATTTATAATTTATGATATTAGTTATTAATTATTGAACTAATACTACTTAAAACATAGAAAATTTTATAATGTAGTTAATAATATTATATATTAATAATTTAATATATATAATATTAAAAATTTAAAAATTATTAATATAGAATTTCATTTAGTAATTAATAATTCAAATTTCAATTGTTTAATATTAATATAAATTTAAATTTAACATATATATCTATTATATTAATTATTAATTTATTTAATATTAATATATTAATATAAATTGGGTTGGGGCCCTAGCTCGGTTGGCTAAATCTTTCCTGTTGCAGGAGGTTGGTCACGAGGTCTAGTCTCCCCCACCCCCATGGTACCGGAGGACGTGTCGCACCAGCGCCGCCGGTCACGTTAAAAAGTTTACTAGGCGCACTGCAGTTTATAGGGGGTCATGCTACCCGATTCCTGCAGTCTAATAAATAAAAATATATATATATTACTATAAATTAAACTACAAAATAATAAAATATTAATAATTAAAATTAAAATTGTTTATATTATTTTTATTTAAAAATCATTATAAAACAAAATATTAATAAATTTAAACTTTAAAATTTAAAAGTTTGAAAAATTAAAACTATTAATAAATTTACACTACAAAGAATAATAAATAAATTAGCGATTCAAAACATTTTAATATTTTAGGCATATTATCATATGGGCATTGACTGCGATTCGAAACTTCTCTATTTGCACTGGCCCAGACTGCATATTCTAGCGTCTTGCAGGAATGGTGTTGAAGGCCAACCAAACTGAAATGGTGGTTGTTCAAATTACTTGGGGTGAAGGATTGTCGTGAGCAGCAACGACGTCCATGAATAGAAGTGGGAAAAATCAGAAAATAAAATGGAAGGTGCCAACTCTTCGAAATGTTGTAGGATCGCATCAGAATCACCTCGAATTCACCTAGGAAGCTCCACGTCAGCAAGTGAAACGACAGGATTCAGCAAAAATTCTGGAAAATGTTTCAATGTCAAACTTCTCATGCCCTGTGCGATTCCACAGGGATTCTGAACGATACCTGAATCCAATACGTCCCGTACCCGGATATGGGGGGAAAGAGCCCACGATTCGGTAACTTAGTCAAAAACACAAAAAAGCAAGAAAACTTCAAAAACCATAAAACAAACAGGCAATTATAATTCCGTTAGCAGATATCCATTTGGGGGTGGGATATCTCAGGATTATAGAAATACACCTGCTAGTGCAAGAGAAATCAATCAATGAGAAGAATACTTTTTTCTTGTTCTTTGAAATATACTCTCACAATTTTTTTGATTTTTAAACCAAACATTTACAATGTAACCAAGCACCCATTAAGATTAGCATAACCCAAAACATGCATGAAAGAACTCTAACCAAGAATGCACCCTAAAACCACTTAAGGAGGAGGGGCGGGCATATGATCAGAGGATCCCTAAGATCTACTGAATCAAGATTACAAGATTATACTGAAAGAGAGAGATTAAACTCAACACCAAGAATGTGCACTCAAGATCTTTTGACAGGCGAGGTGCTAACATATGGTGGAGTACTAATGCTGAAATTGAAATAAACAAAGGCGGATAACCAGCCATAAGGAACTTTCCACGCTACCACCAAACAATGCGGGGAAAAGATTACAATATTAATACTTCTTTTGTTGCGGCAGGCATCCACTCACAGTGGGAATTCACCACTTGAAAGTGGGTATGAAAAGAGATACAAATGTTTATTTTCCACACTGGCGGTAAACCAACCAGGGGTTAAAGTGTTTGCATTAGGAAATCACAAGTAAATGCAGTAAGAATAATGACTGGATTAGTACTACTAAATCTCAGTCTTACAATAAAATAAATCTGCAATTTCCATGTATTACAATGATATAATCAATGCAAACTACTGAAGAATGTTTATTACAATATATAATCTTCTCAATCACCAAGATATAAGCCAAAAATCAGAACTGAAGCAAATCTGATATGACGAACAGCAAACTGAAATTTTGAACCAGCAATCAATGATAATACCAAAATTCTCATAACACCTTTAAAAATACCTCCAAATGTTTTGAAATGAATTGCGATTGCATACTAGGAGGATGGCACCCAAAATCAATCACTGAAACCGCATCAATGGGTCACCAATATTCAAGCACGAACTCCAAGACACCACTAGCAATGGTACGGCCTTCTAGGGAGGTCGACCTTGCATTAAATATTCAAATCTGCAAAATAAAATCTGTAACTTTGCCAAGAGGGTCGCCTTTATCCTAGGAATAGATTGCTTCAATGCCCAAAAGCAAATTAAATTCATACAAAAAGCTGTATATAAAAATCTCCTTCAGCCAAACAATAACCAGCAACTTGAAAACTAGAAATATCTCACCAAAACTCCACAGTAATGCTCAATATGTACTTCTAGATGAAGCACACTCTCAATCCATCATCTAGAGAACCATAGTTTCAGGCCCGAAGAGTGGAATAGAATTGCTAAGCTTTCCCTTAGCCGGATTTTGGATTTCAAACCAGCAGCATAACTTTGCTTTCCAAAACATAACATAATCCGCTCTCCACAATGCAGCAATATATAAGTTTCAATGGGCAAATGAAACACTTTGAATTCCAAGAAGTTGAATCACTTCAACTTCCCAAGGGACGCCACCTTCAACCATTCACTTTATTGTGAAATAACAAAACATTAATTTCCTTCCCTTTAGGCGTCCATTTCTATTTGTAACAATAAAACATTTAATAAATCATTAAATGCTCAACATGACCCCTTAATGTCCCCTCTTTAAAACAACATGAAGTTATCACTCCTAGGCATGGGGGAACAACTTAAAAACATGAAATTAACTAAGTATAACACTTAGTCCAAGGAGATAACCAAGACCAAAGCCAATACTGAAACTGAAGGATTACCACAAATAGTATGATGACCTGAGTTGAACTGTAGATGATGATACTACCAAGATTAGACTTACTAAAAATAGTCACTGCCAAAAATAGTAAGTTCACTTCAAATCAACAGAAAGCCAAACTGGTCGGCCACACTGAACTACAAAAGATTGAGTTGTTGCTAGAGTGATACTGCTATAAATATACTTACCAAAAATAGCATATTGCTATAAATAGTAAGTTTGCCAAAACCACATATGTATGTCAATTGAGCAGTATCATGACTTACTATAAATAGTAAGTGTTTCCAAATATCTTTTAAGCACAAACCGAGCAACCATCATGACTTACTATAAATAGTAAGTGCTCGGAAAGGATCTCAGATTCAAATGCAAGTTACCTCATCCTGAAGCTCTTCAAAAACCCAGAAAGCTCCACTAGACATGCGTCAGAAAAACACACATGCAAGCCCTCAAAACTGCATCTGAAACCTCCTATAAAATAGGAAACCCTAATTTCCCATTCTGCTTAGCCTACGAGTTTCCAGAAATAGGCTAAAACCAATTGTAAAGCGTAGGGCTAAATCGGGGACATTACATTCTTGCCATGGGAAAGCTCTAACCATTTACTAAAACATTGGCTAAGTCTAAAGTGATGCACTTTTCCTAGTTATAACCCACATAATCTTCGCCCAAGTATCATAAGAAGTGGCAATGATAGTAGTGAAAAGTGTCTAGCAAAAAGAAAAGTGGCTAAAACATACCTAAAGAGGTTATATAACAGCCAATACAAAAGCACACTTTTCATTGGTTTTTGCCACTCAAAACTCCACCTTAAGTGTCTAATAAGCGCAATCAATTATGTGTTTAACGCAATGTGTGGAAGGGAATTAAATTTCAGCAATAAATTACAATACACACTTTGTTAAGGCAATATTGAAGTAAAGTTGTAATATTTTGTTTATAATGATCAATTAAGTCTTTGGGATAGACTTTAGGAATATTCTTTTAGTTAGGTTCTTATCCTTTGCTTTATTACTTGTTGATTTTGTCCTTTATGGATAAATCATTTGTAACTCTTATTTATGGAGACTTTTGCTCCTTTGTTTAATATCAAATAACTTGGTAATCATTTTGTGTCTTATATTTTTTATAATATGGTATCAAAGCCCAAGTCAAGCTTCGAGATTGATTAACGCATGGAGTTCTACAAACTGCTGTCAGAAATGACAACTCACACGGACTTGACATAGAAGAACCAAAAGGACATCGTATGAAAAAATCCGGCGTCGTACGAAATCAATTCGGATTTCTGAATATTGCAACCTGGTTTCAGTGAAAATCGTAGAATATTTATCTCTAAAAATCACAGCATTTTTTTTCTGTGCAAAATGTATAGATTTTTTTGGTAAAATATCATGATATTTTTTCTGAAAAATCACAACTTTGTTTTTGTTTGCAAATTGCATCGATTTCTGCAAGCAGATTGCGCTATTTTCTGGTGCAAATCACCGCCATTTTCTAGATAAAAACACATTTATTTGTCTGCAAAATTGCATGACAAGATTTTTTTTGACACAGCCAACGTTTTTTATCAACTTTTGATGATTTTTCAACAAAAAACGTGGGTTTTTTCGATTCCCAAATCTGCTCAACAACGCCTAGGTTTTCTACTGACCTTTTGTGCTATTTTTTAATGATTTTTGGATAAAATCATGGAGTTTTCAACACCTAGGGTTTGTAGAATTGGCAGCTAGGGATTTTAGCCACATTTTCTAGAATTTGTTGGCAAGTTTTTTTCAACATTTTTTTTACTAAATTATGGGTTTTTCTTTGTTGGTTAGGTGTCACAAGGATTTCATTACTTTCCGTAATTCTATGTTGCGAGAGGGGTGGCTTCCTTACCCAACATCATGTTGGATGGTAGCCAACGTTTTTCTAGCAAAAATTACAACACTTGGAAACAACCCATGCTCACAATCTTCAAGTATAGATGCCTTGATAAGATCATCCTTGGTACTGATGCTCAGCCAACAATTGCAGATAAAGACCAAGACAAATGAAATGCTTCAGGAGCTTCAAGTATAGCATTGTTTGATACCAATTGCAGCATCCATACCCTATACCTAACCAAGTCTTGGCCACAAGTAATCACTTACCTTCTCAAGCAAGGTTTTTCTTATTTGTATACTACAAAAAGTTTATCTAGTAACATAAAACTTCTATACATTGTCCTTCATTTATTAATTAATGTATTTTTTCAAAAGTCAGATTTTTGAATAAATAGGATTCCAGATGCAGTTTTTAGCTATTATAGTTTTCCGACACTTCAAAAATTTACTCAATCAAATTATTCAGCTCTTAAAAATTTAGTTTATAGACTTAGTTGGAATTTTTTCATTAACCATACTTTTATGTGGGATTTCATGCCTCCACTGTTATTTAAGGCAGTATCACGATTTATCATGATTCACTACATGTCCCATTTTCTCTGAACGCTTTGACATCAAAGCATCAGTATAATGTTTTAAACCCATGATAATAATATTCTCTGTTGATGTAAGCTCCTTCCTGGATATATGAAGAAGATAAGCAGTGAGATCATGATATTTTTTTATTATTATAAAATTAATTTCCAAAAACCCTCACTAGCCCCTCAAAAAGTGTTGAAGTTGTCCTACTTTACACATATCATCCATCGGAGTTGATCCTAGGTCCTGTTATTAACAAGTAGACACATTAACTGATCAGGGTCCACAATCTTGATAGGATATCAAAATAATATTCATTGAATCAAATTCGGTCCATCAAAGATCAATTTTAATAGGCATCATATTTGAATACAAATGTTCAAAAAGATTACTCCAAACTTGAATCCATGTGTTATCTATAATTTGAAACATAGTTGAGAAACTCGGACTCAGCAACTACTCGGTAGGCCCAAAAAATTTAAATGATCAAGACTTGACAAAAACTCAGAAAACCTCAACAAATATATCTAACATTCGAAACTACATAAAAAAATAAAAATATTATTCAAAAACACACATATTATTGAATGTGTAGAACATATTAATGATTTCCATAATATAAAATCAAAATTAGAGTTTAATATATATCATTGACCAAAAAACAAGTTCAACTCTAAAATGCATCTTCCACTAGCCATGTCAAGATTTATATCCCAATTCCTCATCACCCCCTCATTGTAATCAAGTTTTTTATGTGACGAGATCCCAATAAATAGTGGGTGTGTAGGAGTGGAGACCTAATGGAGTTGAGGGGCAGTGCCCCTCATGGGGGTCTAGGGGCAACACGCCAACAAGGTTTGGGAACAACACACCAATGTGGTTGAGGGGCAGCACACCTCGTGAGATCCAGGGGCTCACGATACAAGGCAAGATCAAGGGGCAGAGCCCCCACCATGAAGACCAAATTAAGGCTTGAAACCAAACAAACCTTCATGGCGTATGCCATTTTCACAATTTTATCACTTAAGGGCAAATTTAGGTATATGGCACTTTTTTGTTTATACTTTTTTTTTAAATGATTTTTTTTCTTTGGGCGGCCCTTAGGTCCCCCTAGGTTCACATGCCCTAATCACTAATTGCATTGTTAGAATATTAAATTCCTTATGTTAATGGTCATTTGTAACTGTTTTGCTACAATAGTCGGGTTTCTACTGTTGCTACAGTAGTCAGTAGCTTTAGTAGTTAGATATCATTAATATCTACTATCTCTTGTATCTTCTTTATATTGTAACTTCTTTTCATGTTAATGCAACTCATAATTTTTGAGTTCTTTCCAGAACATGGTATCAAAGCCATAAAAAAAAAACCCTAAAAAATTTGTGGGCTTTGAAAAAGTCATAATTCGAGTTTTTTCTGTGTTAGGGTTTCTGAAATATTTTCGTGGCTTTCTGGGCATCCGCACGCACAACCTTTCTGATGTTCGTGGCCGTATTTCTCTGTCGTTTCTGGGCGCAATCTTTTGGTTGCGCGATTGAAGACCTGTCTTTTTTCTAGGCGACCTCCTCTGGCTTGCACGACCTCTGTTGGGCACGTTTTTTCTTCAACCAGCGTGTGTTTTCTCTTGCTGAGTCTAGCCACGATTTTTCGTCTTTCTAGGCGCTTTGTCTCCTCGCGTGACTTCTTTCTAGTTCTGGGCAGGCTTTAAACGCATTTTTTAGGCGATTTTTTTTCAAAACACGTTTTCTACACAAAAATTACTCTGAAGAAGACATGGTCGTCATTACTCTGAAGAGTCTTCCGCATTCGTATGAGCACTTCATCGAGATGCTGAATATCACCTCCACCAATGTTGATCTCAAATTTGAAGATCTTTGCACCAAGCTCTTGCAACAGGATCGATGGCGACAACGGTTTGGAAGCAGTACCAACTCCACCTCCACAGAGCAAGCATTCTCTGCCAAATCTTCTGCTAAGAACAAAGGGAAGGCTCAATCTTCTCAACCGAAAGGCTCTGGTTCTTCTCAGGACAGCAAGAAGAAAAAGAACGTTCAGTGCAATTATTGCCATAAATATGGTCACATCAAGGCTAATTGTCGAATTTGGATGGCTTCTGAACAAAAGAAGCAGGGAGGGTCTCAACAAAAGGCAAATGTCACAAAGCACACTGAGCAAAAAGAGTCTGCATTCTATGCTTTTATGGCCAAGAGAACTGCAGATCCAATCCAATCTTCTGCCTGGTATACTGATTCAGGGGCTTCTCGACATTTTACTCATCGTCGAGATTGGTTCACCAAATATGAACCATTCACTGATTCAGTGATCTTTGGAGGCGACGAAGAGTACACAGTTGCTAGTAAGGGCAATGTTCGGATTCATTCTGGAGGAAGAAATTTACTCTTTCTTGATGTCTACTATGTTCCAAGCATGGAACATAATCTTCTCTCTGTCAACCAGATCATGAAGCATTCTCCCCAGTTGGATGTCATTTTCAGTTCGTCCACTTGCAGCATTGTTGATAAGGTGACACGCACTACGATTGCTATGGGACTTGAGGATCATGGTCTATATAGACTTGTTGATTCTGGTGATTCTCAGGAGCATGCTCTGGCAGCAAGGAGTACTTCCATCAGCAAACTTTGGCATCAGCGTTATGGGAACTTGAACGTGCACTATCTCTCCCAACTGTCTCAGGAGGGTTTGGTTGCTGGTCTACCTGAGATCCAAACTCAAAATCATGGAGTTTGTGGACCCTGTCAAGCTAGAAAGCAACATCGGACACCGTTCTCAGATGGTGATTCTTGGCGAGCCTCCAAGGTACTTCAATTGGTTTACGTTGATGTATGTGGACCAATGAACAGTCCATCTGTTACTGGGTCCAGGTACTTTTTACTATTTGTTGATGATTTCAATCGCAAAATGTGGGTGTACTTTTTGAAACATAAATTAGATGTGTTTAGTACATTTCAGCACTATAAGGCCTTGGTTGAAAAAGAATCAGGTTCTCACATTGTTACTCTAAGGTTAGATAATGGGGGGGAGTTTTGTTCAACTGACTTCTCTACTTTTTGTGCTAAACACGGCATCAAACGACAACTCACCACACCATACACCCCTCAGCAGAATGGTGTCATTGAACGTAGGAATCGCACCATTACTGAAATGGCTCGTTCTATGCTAGAGTACAAGAATGTACCTAAGAAATACTGGGCTGAAGCAGTTTATACTGCAGTCTACCTCCTGAATCGGTCACCTACTTAGGCCGTTAAGAAGATGCTTCCAGAGGAAGCTTGGTCAGGACGTAAGCCTAAAGTGGGCCATCTGAAAGTCTTCGGTTCTACTGCTCATGTATGGATTCTAGATGCCAAGCGTGGCAAGTTGGACTCCAAGAGCCAGAAACTTATGTTTACTGGTTACAACGACAATCACAAGGCATACAGGTTGATTGATGTGGAGACGGATCGTCTCATATTCAGTCATGATGTTGTGATTGATGAGACTACTGGTCCATTTGTTCCTACTACTAGCCTTGAGGATCAGCCTATTAAGGTTCTTGATGATGGTGTCCGTCTTCCTCTTGGTTCCCCTAATGGGAGGGCTTCAGAGCATTCTGACTCTAAAGATGAGGAGTCTACCAGTCATGATATAGCACCACCTGATCTTCCTCAGGATTCACATCCAGATGACTTTGTTCCAGAAATCCCAGAAGATGTTGTTTCTCCTACTCCAGATGTTGGTACTTCTACTCGTCGACCTAAGTGGTGGCTCAAGACTATCGGAGATCTTCATAATGATGAACTCCTTGAGGGTAGATCAACTCGTAACAAAAGCAAGCAACAACACATAGTCAATTATGCTCTTATGGCCAACATCCACAGCATCTATGAGCCTCAGACATATTAAGAGGCTAAAGGAATTCCAGAGTGGGAAAAGGCTATGCAGACAGAATATCATAGTCTTCTGAAGAATCACACTTGGATTCTTTCTGATCTTCCTCCTGGGAAGAAACCCATCAGTTGCAAATGGGTACACAAGGTCAAGTATCATGCCGATGGCACTTTGGATAAATACAAGGCAAGGTTAGTTGCTCGGGGTTTCACACAGCGGGAGGGCATTGATTACGAGGAGACTTTTGCTCCTACTGCCAAGATGAGCACAATTCGTCTTCTTCTCGCGATTGCAGCCCAATTCAGATGGACAGTTCATCAGATGGATGTTAAGAGTGCCTTCGTCAATGGTGATTTGCAAGAAGAAGTCTACATGACGCAGCCTCCTGGTTTCAAGGTTGTCGGAAAAGACCATCAGGTATGCAGGCTTGTGAAAGCACTCTATGGACTGAAACAAGGTCCCCGTGCATGGTACATCAAAATTGATGAGTACTTGGTTGATCATGGTTTTCAACGCAACCCTTCTGATACTAATTTGTATGTCAAACACTCTGGTGATGATATTCTCTTTCTTGTTGTCTATGTTGATGACTTGATCATTACTGGCAGTTCAGCACATTTGATTGCAGCAATCAAACAAGATTTGTGTCAAGCTTTTGACATGACAGATTTGGGGCTTCTCCATTACTGTTTGGGTATTGAAGTTTGGCAGACCGTTGATGGTATCTTTATCTCTCAGTCTAAATACGCTCGGAGTCTGCTTGAAAAGTTTTGAATGCAGGACTGCAAACCTGCCTCCACACCTATGGAGAAGGGGCTAAAGTTATCAGCCAACTCTGATTCACCTCCGGTTGATGAAACGACATTCAGGCAACTAGTGGGCAGTCTCATCTACCTCACTGCCACTAGACCTGACATCAATTTTGCAGTGAGCTACATCTCTTGCTTCATGACAGCTCCCAAAGCTGATCATTGGCTTGCAGCGAAGCGAGTGCTAAGATATGTTAAGGGCACTTCAGATTATGGCATTCTGTATGGCAGATGCAAGGATCCAAAGTTGATTGGTTATACAGATTCAGATTGGGCAGGTTCAGTGGATGACCGAAAATCTACTTATGGATATGTATTCAGTTTAGGTACAGGTGCTGTAACATGGACCAGCAAGAAGGAACAAGCAGTGGCTCTTTCCTCGACCGAACAAAATATCAAGGAACAGTTAAAGCAGCATGTGAGGCAGTTTGGCTCCGCAGGATGCTTTCTGACATGCACATGTCACAAGCAGGCCCTTCTCCCTTGTACACTGACAATCAAGGGGTGCTCAAACTGGCCAAAAATCCAGTCTTCTATGAACGTACCAAGCATGTTGAGCTTCATTGTCACTACATCCGCAAGCTGGTAGAAGACGGATCAGTTCAGCTGCAGTATGTTCCCACGGTGGATCAGACTGCAGATATTTTCACCAAGTCTTTGAGCCCGGATAAATTTGTCAAATTCAGGGGGCAACTTGGTGTTTTTGACCGATTGACCATTAAGGGAGGGTGTTAGAATATTAAATTCCTTATGTTAATGGTCAGTTGTTGGGGGTCTAGGGGCAACACCCCAACAGGGTTTGGGGACAACACACCAACGGGATTGAAGAGCAACACACCTCGCGAGATCCAGGGGTTCACGATACAAGGCAAGGTCAAGGGGCAGAGCCCCCACCACGAAGACCAAATTAAGGCCTTGAAACCAAACAAACCTTCATGGCACATGCCATATTCACAATTTTATCACTTAAGAGCAAACTTAGGTACATCGCACTTTTTTGTTTATACGTTTTTTTTAATGATTTTTTTTCTTTGGGCGGCCCTTAGGTCTCCCTAGGTTCACATGCCCTAATCACTAATTGCATGCCCACAACACAAAAATCATATAAAGTTTTTAACATTAGCTAAAAATGAATTTATACTCATTTAGGCCAATTTTACATGAAAATCTCAATTTTTTAGCAATTTATTGACGAATTTTTATCTAATAGAAGACGGATCAGTTCAGCTGCAGTACATTCCCATGGCGGATCAGACTGCAGATATTCTCACCAAGTCTTTGAGCCCGGATAAATTTGTCAAATTCAGGGGGCAACTTGGTGTTTTTGACCGATTGACCATTAAGGGAGGTTGTTAGAATATTAAATTCCTTATGTTAATGGTCATTTGTAACTGTTTTGCTACAGTAGTCGGGTTCCTACTGTTGCTACAGTAGTCAGTAGGTTTAGTAGTTAGATATCATTAATATCTACTATCTCTTGTATCTTCTTTATATTGTAACTTCTTTTCATGTTAATGCAACTCAGAATTTTCGAGTTCTTTCCAGAACATGCATGCCCAAAACACAAAAATCATATAAAGTTTATAACAGTAGCTAAAAATGAATTTATACTCATTTAGGCCAGTTTTACATGAAAATCTCAATTTTTAGCAATTTATTGACAAATTTCTATCTAAAATCAGTGCGAATTTTAGAAAAATTGTCAATGATTTTCAAGTAACTCGCCATCGTTTTTTATTTGCAAGTACTCATCAATTTTGCAAGCTTTTTGCAAGGTTTTCATTTATGATTTCATCACCCCCTCATTGTAATCAAATCTTTTATGTGACGAGATCCCAATAAATAGTGCAGGTCTAGGAGCGTAGACTTGATGGAGTTGAGGAGCAGTGCCCCTCATGGGGGTCTAGAGGCAACACCCCAACAGGGTTTGGGGACAACACACCAACGGGATTGAGAAGCAACACACCTAGCGAGATCCAAGCGCTCACGATACAAGGCAAGGTCAAGGGGCAGAGCCCCCACCACGAAGACCAAATTAAGGCCTTGAAACCAAACAAACCTTCATGGCACATGCCATATTCACAATTTTATCACTTAAGAGCAAACTTAGGTACATCGCACTTTTTTGTTTATACTTTTTTTTTAATGATTTTTTTTCTTTGGGCGGCCCTTACGTCTCCCTAGGTTCACATGCCCTAATCACTAATTGCATGCCCACAACGCAAAAATCATATAAAGTTTTTAACATTAGCTAAAAATAAATTTATACTCATTTAGGCCAGTTTTACATGAAAATCTCAATTTTTTAGCAATTTATTGACGAATTTTTATCTAAAATCATTGCGAATTTTAGAAAAATTGTCAATGATTTTCAAGCAAGTAACTCGCCATGGTTTTTGATTTGCAAGTACTCGTCAATTTTGCAAGCTTTTTGCAAGGTTTTCATCTATGATTTCATCACCCCCTCATTGTAATCAAGTTTTTTATGTGACAAGATCCCAATAAATAGTGGGGTCTAGGAGCGGAGACCTAATGGAGTTGAGGGGCAATGCCCCTCAATGCCCTCATGGGGGTTAAGGGCAACACCCCAACAGGGTTTGGGGGCAACACCCCAACGAGGTTGAGGGGCAACACACCTCGTGAGGTCCAAGGCAAGGTCAAGGGGCAGAGCCCCCACCACGAAGATCAAATTAAGGCCTTGAAACCAAACAAACCTTCATGGCGCATGCCATTTTCACAATTTTATCACTTAAGGAAAAACTTAGGTAAATGGCACTTTTTTGTGTATACTTTTTTTTTAAATGATTTTTTTTCTACGAGTGGCCCTTAGGTCCCCCTAGGTTCACATGCCCTAATCACTAATTGCATGCCCGAAACGCAAAAATCATATAAAGTTTTTAACATTAGCTAAAAATGAATTTACACTCATTTAGGCTAGTTTTACATGAAAATCTCAATTTTTTAGCAATTTATTGATGAATTTTTATCTAAACTCACCGCGAATTTTAGAAAAATTGTCAATGATTTTCAAGCGAGTAACTCGCCATGGTTTTTGATTTGCAAGTACTCGTCAATTTTGCAAGCTTTTTGCAAGGTTTTCATCTATGATTTGGAATATAAATTGGTTTGTGGAAAGAATCAAAATTTGTCATCATTCTAAATAATGTAATTTGTCATCATGATTAGGATGATGATATTGTTCAACAATTTTATTAGTAGCAACAAAATTGTTTACACAATTGCATATACAAGTGTATATCTATTGATCAGTGATATCATAAATTCATGCACAACTTCCAATACTTCTTCAAAAGTTAGACTTCCACACAAGAAAAACTTGCTTAAGATTCTCCAAATGTGTAATTTCTTGGTCTTTGTAGGATAGATTTTATAAAAATCTTGAAGCAAATTCTTAAGTTACATATTTTCTCTTTGAATTTTTAAGTTGTAAAGATGGTATATATTGAATTTCATTTAAAATCTTAAGACTTTATGAAATGACCCAATTATAATTTTTCAATTTTTTGCAACAGCACTTCAACAAAGGCACCCGTCTGCGTTAGCCAAATCATAAACCAACACTGGAATGTAACCCTACACCAAGAATGTACACCAGGATCCCAATGATGGGCAAGGTGTGAGCATATGGTGTCGGGGATCGTTAGCTTGAAACTAAATGCTGGAAATACAAAGATGCAACTCGACCACTTATTCAACGGGAGTGATTTGACAACGTAGTTGATCGACAGTATGAATGCAAGTACAAAAAGTAAATGGATGGCTCAACCGATCAGCAATATGAATACTGAAAGTAAAAAAGGACAGTAAGCCGACCCCAATACAATATGCAAGACTGCGAGGCCTGTCTCTTCCACCAATGGTGGGAATGATAGCAATGCAAGAAAGTAAACAAGGCGGCAAGGCCAGCCTTCTTCCACTAAAGTGGGAATACAAAGTAAATTTCCAGAATATAGATATTAGCTAAACAGTACTACTGTAACAGCTTTACAATGAGAATAAATCCTACAAGAAGCCAAGAGATTAGTTGTCCAAGAAGCTGCAAATGTTATTATGAATCTCCAATCATCAAAGACTCACTAGATATGAAAAGCACACTCCAAAACTCCAACTTAGACAATCTGATATGACAGACCAGCAAGCTGAAAACTCAAACCAGCAACTAAGAAACTCACTAAAATGCTCATAACTCACTCAAAACTACTCCAAATGATGTGAAACAAAATGCATATGACCCCTAGAGAGATGGCGACCAAGCTAGGACTGAGAAACAACAGCAAACTATAGATATTTATTTTTCTAAAACTTTCCCAAACTTCCCAGGCAAAAGTGTAACTTGGAAAAGAGGCAACCTACAAGATAAAATAAATGGCTCCACGATAAATCCCAAAACTTGCACAAAGGGGCACCCAAAGCCAAGGAAGAGAATGGGCCAATACTCAAAAGCCAACAAAATTTGTCTAAAGAGCTATGAATGAAAACCTACTTCAACCACACCAAAATCAGCAACATGAAAAACTGACAAACACACCAAAAGACATTAGAAAACATCATAAGACTCCACAATAAGCTCAATTTGTCCTTCCAAGTAAAGAACAATCTTCTCACTTAGCTAGTTGCTATCTTTCAAGCAAGAAACCAAGTCCAAGCTAGGAGGTATGCATTCCTCGAAGCAAACCACTCACCATTTCAACAACATAACAATATAATTTCTTCATGGATGAAAAACAAAAAGCCTAACACTCTTATTTATAGCCTTTTGTCTCCAAATTCAAATTTCCATTTCCCTCTCTTTAGGGCGCCCAACTTGGATTTGCATTTTTATTTTTTAATTTCATTTATCTCCTTGATTTTGGCGTCCCAGATGACAGAGAATTACTTTATAAAAATGCAAATAAAACATAACTTTAGGCATTCCAAGTCACATAAGTAAAATACTTTAGAATATGCAAATATTTCTCCAAATATGGCGTCCAAAATTACTTAAGTGAGAAACCTTTATAAAAATTGTTTTTTTAATAAACCCAGCTTATCTCTCCATTTAGGCGTCCAAGGCTAAGGCGAATATATATTTAATATGACTTAAATAATTCTCCATAGTCATCCCCAAGCCTTTGCAAAATATTCCACTTAAAATGTTATTTTCATCAAATATCAAACCTGCCAAAATAATCACCTCAAATGTTGGAGACCAACAGAAAATATTGCCCTTCTAGAAATAGCCATAGTACCAAGTTGTTGAAACACTGCCAAAAATACCACCAAGTGTGTTGAAGACCAAACTGCTCAAACTGACCTGCCAGATACAGCCACTAAATTGAACTATAGGAACCTTGCTAAAAATAGCACTGCTAAAAATAGAACTTACTAAAAGTAGCATACTACTAAAAAATAGTAAGTTGTTCCAAACTCATTTTAACCACAATCCGAGCAGTCGTCGTACTTACTAAAAATAGAAAGTTCGGAAAAGGCCTTTGTTGCAATTGCATGTCACATCACCGCGAAGCTCTCTGAAAACCCAGAAGGAATCTAGAATCCAAACTGCAAAACACCAACATACAAGCCCTCAAAACCTCCTTGAAAAGTGGAAACCCTAATTTCAGCTTCTGACTAGCCTACGGGCTTCTGGAAATAGGCTATTGAACACAGAAGAGTGTATGGCTAAAATGGGGACATTACACTTTAAAAATTTATCTTTTAATGCCTCAATTCCTCGCCTTTATCTAAAACTGTCTTTTAAGATCATTTGAAAATGAAAATGCTATTGATTTTGCCCAAATATAGATTTGTAATAGTGTTGAAATCAAGGCTAATCCAAAATTTTCTCTTGTCATTAACAAAAGAAAAACATATTAGAATGCAAAAATATGTGCATACTTGAAACTTGCAATTCAAAGCCTTGAGTGAACCTAAAAGAAAAACATTTGGACTTGCCATGCATTTGTTCTAAAGAAGTAATATGGCAAACCGGCTTGCAACAAACAAGTTTGTAAGCAATATCATCTTAATTCCTAGCACTTGATATTGTAGATGAATCTCAAACTATAGTCATATTTTTCATTGAAAAATATAATTTGAAGTCCAAAGCATTTTGATGCAAATACATAAGAACTATTCCTTAATTCTTTAGATAGAAAGATAGAAAATAAGCAATTAAAAATATTACATATCTGAACTACAAAATAAATGATAGCTATCTTAAGCTCAGATATCTCATGACAGACTCGTCTAATGATGATTAGACAACCATTGTGCGCTAAAATGTAATCATTATAACTCCAAATGTATTTTTCACTCCCTTGAAATGCCAAGGTAGGATGGCAAAAAAAAAGCTAAAAGAAGACTTCAGCATTTACTGGCAGCTCTATTTGACTTACAGAAAAAAGATCTTACCAAAATATGGCTGCCACTTTTCCTGGCACAAAGAATGCATTCAATGCCTCCACCATCAAGACACATGAATAAATTGACAGAAGAAATGCACCCACAATGAACAGGCTGCAGGATGACAGCTGAAGATTAAATTTTTCCTTTCCTAGAAGCTCAAAGCCACTGTTAAAATGCATTTTTGTCAATACAAAAATAAACAAAATAAAGTGATAAGAGTTCGCAATACTGGTACAGTGCACAAAATACCTAAAATAAAGTCCATGTGAAACACAATCTCAGAAATGAAAAACAGTCTCTTAATCTCTGAAAGGTGTGCATACTAAGTATATATGCCTTGTTACCTTTTTACACATCTTGCATGTCCTCCAACCAGTATCATCTGAGTGAAATATTTCACAAAATCTCATTTGCTCAAAGGCAGACCTGCAAATTAACAATTAGTGAGGAACATCTGCTATGCATAGAAGGGAATTTTAGAGATACATAGCGTGGAAATAAAATCTCGCCTTTTTATGACATGCAATTAGATCTTTAATGAACATTCAAGTGAACATGTACAATCTTTTAGTGATAATCATTATATAATTTTACAATATAAAATGACGTTAGAATAAGAAAGGATTCAAAATGCATAACATAGTCCATAAAAAATTATTAAATATTTCAATATTTATCTCACCTTTCATATCACAAATCATCCATTAAAGACCTTTTCCCTGTGGTTAGCATTTGCATTTGTCGGTACTCCAGCTACTTAGTATTATTTACGTGGCTCTACATGCTTAATCAAAACATAACAGGAGCATGATTAGTTTTATTGATGCCAAAAGGCACAAGCCTGTAGTCGGCCATGAGTCGACGTAGTCGGCCGAGAGTGTACTTGGTCGGCTGTGAGCCATAATTAAATAAGATATTAGTTAATATTAATAATCCATGTACTTATGTACGTGTCATGTTGGTTAGTTGTCTCGGGAACAGTTCCTGATGAAGTAATTGGTTATACTGAAGGGACACGACGGTTGGTACCTTAACCACCGCCAACGTACTATATGTACTTGAGTCATGTAGTCGGAAAGGGAGATGGTTCTGCTATACTATGCTATGTTATGTCTGGAGACATTATGATGTAATTGCCGAATACTTAATAAAGAAGTATATCTATGTTTTGTGCGATTGCCATGAGAGTTGCAGCTATCGAGGAGAAATTGGCAGAGAGAGATGGAGTATTGGGTAAGAGTGACAATCAGCTGGCAAAGAAGTATCAGTTGGCATTCTTGGTTTTCAGTCGTCTGGAAGACAACTACTTTGTGGGGGGGATGATATAGTCGGCCGAGAGTGTACTTGGTCGGCTGTGAGCCATAAGTAAATAAGATATTAGTTAATATTAATAATCCATGTACTTATGTACGTGTCATGTTGGTTAGTTGTCTCGGGAATAGTTCCTAATGAAGTAATTAGTTATAATGAAGGGACATGACGGTTGGTACCTTAACCACTGCCAACGTACTATATGTACTTGAGTCATGTAGTCGGGAAGGGAGATGGTTCTGCTATGCTATGCTATGTTCTGTCTGGAGACATTATGATGTAATTGCCGAATACTTAATAAAGAAGTATATCTATGTTTTGTGCGATTGCCATGTGATTATTATATGCTGTCAATGTTATTATATTATCTCCGTTTACTCCGTACGTCATTGTACCCGTATTGAGTAAACATTTGGCACCGTTGCCTAAACGAATCTGGTAACCACCCAGACAGGAGAATGGCGTTGTGATGGGGCAGCCGACCGAAGGGCCGGTACAAGCAAACGAGGATCGGGAAGACGCTTTGACGAAAGACCTCTGCAGTTTGTGGGAAATCTCGTTAAAGGACCACGTACGGAAGGAGGCTCTCAGGCAAGAGATCCCTCAGGCGATCATTTGGGATAGATTAAGCGTCAACGAAGAGGTTGACCATCTTCTTACTAGATTGCCAAGACTGATAGCACGCCACTACATTAACTTAGTCGGAGACGTAACCCTGGCAACCAGCAATGATTGCGTGAAAGACCTATAAATGCCCGTACGGCCGAACAAAGACAAAAACCGAGTACCATTCGGGCACAAAGCGAAGGAGGAAAGAATTCGGCGATCATTAAGAATACAAGAGCAAGAAAACCGGCGACTGAGACTTAGTAAAGCACATCAACACCCTGTGGAAGAGAGGGACGGAGGAACCACTTGTCACCCCATACGTAGAAAAATACAAAAACCGAGAAAATGAAGATGAATTGAACTAAGAACTTGAGAATAGCATCCAACGCATTTGGGAGTTGTCCATATCGGACGACGACGAAGGGCTGAGGACAGGAAGATCTGAGCCCAAGACCCCTTGGCAGAGGGAGCACCGGAGTGGAGACCAGGAAACTCAAGGTGTAGAGGATGTTGAAGGAGGATCGTGTTGACGTGTGTTTTATGACAATGCCAGCATAGAATAAAATGTCCAACGGCCACTCTATTCTCTCTTGATCAAAGTGTTTCGCATGCTAAGATTGCGTGAAAGTTCATGCGTTCGACTCCAAGGTTCCTTTAATGCGAATAGACTCAGTTGGTTGATGTGAATATGCTGGGTATTCCAAGGGGACTTACGTAATTGTTCGACTTTATATGCTCAAGCAAATGAAGGATTTTGACTATGATGCTTTGGTATTTGAACGGATCGGGAAATGCTGAATTTAAAGGAGGTAGGGATAGGAATTCTACGATCTATTTCTATGGATGGAATGCAAGGATTAGCTTTGACAATCTTCAAACCAAACTTCGTTTCGTCTCCCCTTCGGACAACTCTGACAAAGCTGGTGCAATCTTCAAAGGATGGATGAGATGTTCAAATTGAGATTCACCATGCACACCCCTTCACAACGAAGCAAGTGGGCACATTGAACACAATCGAAGTTAAGTGTTGAGATTCCAGTTGACCACGCAGGAGCAGACTTACCGTCAGCAAGTCCGCCAGTGGTATGGATACGGGAAGATATGCCCAAACTAATGTCACATTCCACAATTAACTCTACTTGCATGAAAACAAATCTACTTTACTTTACTCTATTCGAATTGGAAAGACGAAAAGATCTCGTCAACTGCCCACAACACAAAATGAAGTCACCAATCAATGAAATCTTTATATCATGAGAGTCTTACACAACAATCTTTTGCAAAAACTTTCAAAGGGAAAGTCTTTCTTTCCTTTCCAACTAAGCTAACTCCTAGCTCTACTTTAACTTCTATCAATCTCTATCTCTGTCTAGCTCTGATCTATCTCTGATTCTAATTCTAACTATTTACAAATGAGGGGGGATGCCCCTTTTATAGTGAGTCCAATTAGTGGACGGTTCAGATCTGATTACAATAAAGGGCTCAGATTGAGCCACCTATGCCCTAATTAGGGTTTCTGCCCTAAAAACCGCCACCGAGAGGAGTGGGGCAATGAATGCGCCCTCCACTCCTCATCAATGCACCACACCCTGCCATCAATCCACGTCGTCTCCCTCCAGAAGGTCATCGTCCAGAAGGGCGTTTCCTTTCTCCTTCTCGCTGGCTGCAAATCTAATGAATCTGGCCAAGACTGCCTCAACTTCCACTGGCTCAAGTCGAACTGGCTCCTTTCCTCTAGGCTCTGGAGCTGGGTTACTCCGTCTCCTATGATTAGTTGTTTGCAATCTGCTGTCTCCCATCAAATTGTAGGTAAGGGGAATTGACCTTCCCTTGAGTCGGCTGACATGCCTCTCTACCCAACTCCGTGTAAATGTCAAGACTGGGATACAAAGTGTATCCAAGTCAGTGATTTCTGGCTCAGACCAATCTGGGAGAGGCAAAGCTGTATCTCTTACTGTCTCGTAGTCAGCCTGTACTACGTTTATATCTTCCTCAATCTGATCTAGCACTGGGATGATCTCACACTCTCTGACCATCCCCAACGGTATCCGAGAGAACATCCTCTTTCTGACTTCGATCTCATCCACTGCACTAGCCCAAAAGTCCTCAATTTGCACCTTGTGCCTGAACTCTTCTGTCAATATCCACCTGATGTTTCTGTGGGGATCGTAGTAATGCCTGCTGGTGTGATAGGAAATGTGGAAGAATTGGAGCTCCGCTTCTGCCTCTCTTGCTGCTTGCAGCGATGGGCAGATTTCATCTGAATTTCCCATAGTAATCAGGAATCCGAGTCCACCTTTCTTCTTCTTCTTCTGAATCTTATCATAGGCAATCAGTTGCCTAGATACTTCCAGCATCACTATCCTATTTGTGGGATACCGAGGCAATCTGTATGGATAGGAGGAAAATCCTTGCAGCCTTATGTAGGTGAATTTTGGAAATTGGATAAACCAACATCCGAATTTCTCAATCATTTCTTGTGCCTCCCTTGATATTCTATGGTGGGTTCTCTGCTGCAAGGTCCTCGTGATATGCATTGTAAAGGCATCATTAACCCTCTTGTAATTAGTTATGCTTGTCAGATGCAACTGTGGACAAGCCTCATATATCTTAAACTGATGGGAACCGCAACCGATTGGTTCCTTGTAAGATATCCCTCTGTATCTCGTCATGCGAGCCAGCATATAGACAAAGGTAGGAGCCCATGTAAAATGTCTTCGTTCTCCTCACGCCACGAAGCTGCTCATGTATGTTATCACTGATCATCTGTGCCCAATCCATGTAATCTTTTCCCTCTAACACCAAGTTGACAAAATAGAACATCCAAGGTTCAAAGATGAACGCTTGGGGGCAACCTCCAACTCTGCTCAGCATCATAATGAGATCACCAAACTCCTGTCTCAAGTCCTCTGAGACTATCTGCTTGGGCAATTTAGTGCGAGTTGGCTTGGGTTTAATCATCCACCTAGTGTTTATCAAATCAGCACACCGGTCTGTGGTGGATGAGTACATCTTTCCAGCTCTCTCTTTCGTCTTGTAGATCATCTTCTCATGAACTGGAATCCCGAATGCCTCTCCGATCGCTTCAGGTGTCAGGTTAGCCAGCACCTTGCCATCTGGTGAAGTGACTGTTCTTTGTTTTGCATTGTAGTGGTAGGCGCATTCCATGATGAGTTCTGGACACCGGATAGCTGGCGGAAAGTTGGCAGCTGCATACAATCCACTTCTGACAATACTGTGCGAAGTCATTGACGGGATCGCCTCCAGTCCCCAATATCCTTCTTTTGAATGCTTCCACGTTGAATGAGCCTAAGTTCGTGTCAGCTAGCCTGCCGAACTTGGATGAAAATTTGGATTCTGGCAAGAATGACTTGCCCAATTTCTTGATCACAGCCTGTTTGGACTCGGTGTGGTTGTTTCTGCCTGCAGCTCTTCTGCTTGATTCGGCCATTCTGCAAAAAGGCAAAAGAGTCATTAGAAAACAAGATTCTATAAAACAATATATTGCTTTTGAGGGTGCTAGCAGATTTTTAAATAAAAAGGCTGCAACATTTTGTCACTTTCAACTACAAACCTCAACTACGCCTGTTTACTTCAACGTTTTAGAAGTTTCTTCTCTAGTTGCAGTAACACAATGCCAAATACTTGGAAATGTTTGCTTGCAGCAATTTACTTTCAATAAATTTGAAACCTCTCCCTTGAAGTTCGTACTTCTCTTTCTAACTTTGCACTTTCAGCAACTTCAAACTTTCTTCTCAAGTCGTACTTCAGCATTCAACAACTTCAACTTTTGCAAATTCGTACCTTCTCAGCAAATGCAGCAACTAGCAACTTGGGAATCGTGCCTCTCAGCAACTGCAGCCTCAACAAGTTAAGTCGCACTTCCTTCAGCAACTTCAACTTTTACAAATTTGCACTTCTCCTTCAGCTCTCTCACAATTTCGAACTTCTCGACAATTGCAATCTCTTCAAAAATTCGTACTTTCACTTAGCCAATAGTTTTGCATTCAACAACTGGTGAGAGGAATGAAGAGGATTTTAAAATCTTATAGCCTGGTTGAATTCCTGCAGAGGCTATACTTAGCAAATTTTCGAATTCATTTTCCCTCTCTTTTCTCCGTTGTAACACTTGTCATCTGAGGCATTTTCTAGAATTATGAATTCATCACCTCTGCACAGGCCTGCCTCGTTGCATTTGATTTCTTAAAATATTAAATCGTTCACTTCCTTGAACAATTTTGAAATGTTTGGCTAAGTGATTTGATCTTGTCTTCGCTTCAGCAAAATTATCCAATTCAAACCTCTAGCAAAATCCTCCTGTTCATTTTGTTCGTTTGCCTTAGAGAAATCTCTCAATTTTGCCTTAGGAATTTTATTTAAAATAGTTACTGGGCAAAATATCCATCGAAACGATGTGGACATGGCGTGGAGCAAGCTTGAATCACTTATGAATTGCGAATGTTTAATACCCAGAATAGAAATTCTTCCAGAATCCATCGTTTTCATGTGTATCCGGACGAAGGGGTTCTTTTAATTTTTATTATTTAAAAATAATAAAAATGGCTAATGTTTATTTCTTCCCTTTCGGATGTATTCCATTCCTGCAATTTCAATCTTCTCGATCCTTGGCAAATTTTCTTGATTTTTCTCTTGAAGAATTTTCCTTCCGAAGATTTTTCTTACTCTAGAAACTAGCATCATCCTCTAGGCATATTCTTCATTTTCTCTTTAAAAAAATGCCTTACGAATTTAAATTTAATTATTTTACCCTTGAAGGGCCCATTTGGGCATGTCAACTTCCACTTCAATCATCTTCACGCTTTGGCAATTTTTGCTTTAGGAAAAAAAATCCTAGAAAATTTCATTTTAAATTACCCATGAGGGGCGTACTTCATCTTATGTATCAACCTTTGCCTTTACCCCTTAGGCATTGTCACGCCTAGAGGCTAACACCTTACCCTTTGCGAATTTTCATGTGTTAATTTCCACCTTAGGGCGCATTTGCCATGGGTAGGAGGAATTCCTATGCCTTAGTATTTTCAAAATCACGCCACCCTTAGTGTTATTTTCTCCCTTGGCGCATTTCACATGGTGACCCTTCACCTTCCTCTAGCGCATTCCTCATAGAGGACTTCTATTTTCAAGTGCACTTCACATGTTGAGGAGAAAACTTCCTTTACCCTTGGCGCTTTTTTCCTTTCACCTTCAATGTTTTTACCTTTACCTTGTTACCAGGTTACCTTTAGGCGCATTTGCTATAGAGAGGAGGAACTTTGAGGGCACAAATGGGGGTGTCATGAGGAATTCCCACGCCTTGGGTGACTCTTCACCTCCCTCTGGCGCATATGGGCTAGTGTACTTCCATGCTTTAGGCGCATTTTGCATGTGGACAAGGAAAAAACTATGCCCATGGTGACCTTTCACCTCCCCCTGGCGCATTTAGCACATGCAACTTCCAAGTTGGGCGCATTTCACAGTGTTAGAGGAAATTTCCACGTCCTAGGTGACTCTTCACCTTCCCTAGGCGCATAAGAGGGTGTTAACTTCCTTTTCCAAGCGCATTTTCCATATGTGAAAGACTTTCCACGCCTAGAGTCACTATTCAGCTTCCTTGGGCGCATTTGCTAGTGTGAGAGGGAAATCTCTTTGCCTTAGGCGCATGTTGGCTTGTGAGGGGGAAAATACTACGTCCATGGTGACTTTTCACCTCCCCTTGGCGCATTTTAGCATGTAGACTTCCCTGCCCTAGGCGCATTTGAGGATGCCTTAGGAAAATTTGATGTCTTAGTGAATATTTCTATGGCTTCGGGTGACCTTTCACCTTCCCTAGGCGCATATGGAGGTATGAGGAGGAAAATCTCTTGCCTTAGAAGGATTTCTATGCCTCTTGAAGGCGCATTTCATCCTTGCTCAAGGAAATCTCATACTTAGAAATTCTTGTATCTTTCATTTCTCCCGGGCGTGTATGGGGGTGTGTGCCTATCAGCTATCATTTATGAATTTCCAACGCCCTAACCCTGTTCTGGCTTTCTTATTTTAGTAAAATTAGGGTTTCATTGCGTTTCACCTTGCTTTGCACTGGAACTAGCATGGTTGTGCCTCCATCTGGTGTTGCCATCCTGTTCACATCTTATCCGGCACAATACATGCTATTTTTAGCCATTTGCTATTTTTAGCAAACCCTAGAATTGATCAATTTCCGTATCTCTATTTGCTTTGAAATTCGCTCCAGTTGCTTTTGATGCTGTGAGAGACCTGTTCATACTTGCTTCTGGTGATGACGCGCTATTTTTAGCCACCTGCTATTTATAGTAAGTTTCAAAGTTGCCCGTCTTCGGTAGCTCTGTTCAACCTGAAACTTGCTATGTCTACTCCTGATAACTTGAGTGCTCTGTTCATACTGACTTCCGGCGCAGATCTGCTATTTATAGCCGCGTCCTGACTTACTAAAAATAGTAAGTCCTCCGATTTTGCTCAAAATTTTCCAATAGGTCGCCCGAAGGATGCTAATCATGGTGGCGTGCTTTGTTCTAACATCTCTACATTTCGCTTCATCTATTTTTAGACATGGCAGGGAAACCCTAATCTGACTTGCATGTGTTCCCGATTGCCCTTGGCTGCTCTGATTTCTACTGCTTGTCGTTCTGTTCGATGGAATGAAGTGCTAGGTAGCTGCTGGATTGCTATTGCTATTTATAGTAAGTGTCCAGAAAGTGGTCCATCGGATGTTGGACGAGTTTGCGTGTCACAGTGCCCGTGGGATCTCAAAAAACCCAGAAAAACCCAGAAAACTGGTCAAAGTTTCGGCACTGGTTAAAAATAGTAAATCCTTGAAAATTGATCCATTATGTTTGAATGTCACACCACTGCGAAGCTCTCGCAAAACCCAGATGCAATATCCGGACATGCATTGAAAATTCCTACATGCAAACCCTAAAAATAGCCTCGGAAGGCTAACCTCTGAAAGTCCCCGGCTTGATTTGCATGTTACACCATCGCGAAGGTCTTGGAAAACCCAGATCAATTCTCCTGTCATTCACCGAAGAATTGCTTGTCTAAACCCTGAAAATAGCCTCCGAAGGCTGAACTGCTAAAAATAGTCAGTTGTCTGAATCTGTTCAAATTTCATATGTAGGCACTTTGAAGTTGCCTGATTGTGCTGAAGTAGTTAGAATTCCGAAATCCTGAGGAACAAGCCTCAAATTAGGCACTTACTAAAAATAGTAAGTGGTCGGATTTCAGTGAGATTTCAGGGGGATTCTGCCTTGAGCTTTCTGAATGTGTTGCTGCACTTAGATTTCACCTGAGTAACTCAATCTTGACCTCGAACGGGTCTAAAGGATAGCAACCCTAAATTTGTCAATTACTTCAACTGAGGTCAAACGGGACATCCCCAGAAGGACGAAAGATCAGAGACAGAGAGAACCAAAGCCAAAAGACCAGAATGGAGCAAAAATTAGGGGGTCCCCATCTTGGATGGGGTGATGTGTGAAAAGGTCACAACAGACCGGAAAGTGACTCGTACGTGGCCGAGAGTGCAAGTGACACACCGGAACGTAACGGGGAAATCGGTCCAATCGGGTCCAATATACAAGGAGGACAGCGGGGAAGGATGGTGACTCCAGAACGGCAAAAACTGCAGAAGTTTATGGGGAATGGGTCAGAAGATCCAGTACGACATTGCAAAACATGTGAGACAATCTAGGTAGCGAGTGGAAAAGATGACCTAGATCATTGGCTGAAAGCGTTTCCGGTGACACTCAGAGATAGTGCCATCGACTGGTACTCAGAATTGGACCAAACACATAAAGCTTCATGGAGATTACTCAAGAAGGCCTTTCAGGACGTATTCAAACTCCTGAGGGATGACAATGAGATTGTAGCAGAAATCTACAGCACGAAGCAAGGAAAACACAAGAATGTGCGCACATACAATCGGCGACTCAAAGACTTGTTGGGAAAATTGGAGGTTCAACCGGCCGATGGGCTAAAGAAGCGATGGTTCATTGAAGGCTTGCTTTCGTCATTGAGGAAGAAGATGAAAGTCATGCCTCCGTCGTCGTACGCTGAAGCATACAATCGAGCGATGGATATAGAAAGTGAAAACAAAACATCCTCCCGAGGGAATAAGAAGACGGACGACGAGGAGAGTACGGACGATAGCGATGAGGAATCCAGGACCGTACAAGCACTCAAGAAAGATATGATGCGAATGATGAAAGAATTGAAGGCCGACAAAGAGTGTACGAGGGAAGCACGAGAACTATGGTGTACAGACTGTAATGGGGAAGGTCACACGAAGGCGAACTGTCCGAAGAAGTTATTCTGCGATATTTGCCAAGTGATGGGACATTCCGTCAAGGAATGCCCATACAATTTAAAAGTCAAAAGTGCACAAGTATTCTTTGCTCAAGGAGAACCGTTGACACCGCCGAACACACCACCAAAGCCCCAATACAATAGCAATGCATCCCCTAGAGGTTACCAGAGCAACAGGAGTCCGAGGAACAGAATACAATACAATGGTAAAGGACAACCCATGATCCAATGCCGAAAGTGCAACGAATGGGGTCACTTCGCCAAGGATTGCCAGAACGGCCAAGGTTCGAGAGGAAGATTGTGTAAGTGGTGTGGACAAGGCGACCATGAAGATAGTGAATGCCCCAAGCAAAAGGGTATCCATATGCTGGAAGTAGAAGAACAAGAGGTACTGGCGATCGCCAGAGCGCAAGCAAAGAAGGCAGCCTACCCAGATCCACATACGGAAAAACAAAGGATGAAGGAAGCAAAAGCCGAAGTGGAACTGGCGATGGCGAAGGAGAACAAAATATCTCTGGAGAAGCCAAAGACCTCTCGGCGGTCGGAGGCAAAAACCAACATCGTACGACAGGTATTGCAGACCACCATACCGATCAAAGTAACCGACCTTCTCCAGACGTTGCCGCAGTTGGGACTGGCAATGACAAATGTCCTTGGGGATGTCAAGCAATCTCGAGTGGAGGACCAAAGGCAAGAATTGGTACCAGATTCACTACCGTATGGTGAACAAACCATTGACCCCGTACTACTCACGGCGAACATCGAGAAGATACCGACGGTTGTGCAGATGGAGATCGAAGGGAATACCTTGACAAATACTATCATTGATGGAGGATCGGGAGTCAACGTACTGCCCGAAGACACATGGAAGAGCCTCGGGAAGCCTAGCCTCTGGCCACCGACATTCCAACTCGTCGGTGCCGATCAACATGGTATCAAACCGTTGGGAATGTTGATGGCGCAAAAGGTGGTGATCGGAACGCAACCATTTCTGTTGAACTTTGCAGTCATTCCATTGCAGAGGAAGGAGTACGATGCATTGCTTGGACGAGGGTGGTTAGTGGCAGCCAAGGCAAATCATAATTGGAAAAGAAATACACTATCCATAGAGAATGATAGGAGGAAGTACGTGATCGACTTGAAGAATCAAGCTGTCAATGAAGAACTGGCATCTTCTGAATCAGAATCCGACGAGGGGGAGTTGGACATGGACGAAGAGAGGAAAGCAATGGAGCCTAACGAGGAGGGTGTACTTGAAATGGAGAGTTGCTCAGAAGACAAGACAAGTTCGTTGAATGGCTTATTTCATTGGCAGATGGAAGATTATGAGGTGTTCCAGCGAGAGTGTAACATGCTGCAGATCGGAGAAATCCAGGAAGGAGAAGAGAACGACATGTCTAGCCAGACACTTTCGGCCGAGTCCAGAGAGTACAAAGAAAGAATATCAGAACCAGATGATACGCCAGCCCACAAATCCAAACAGGTACGAGATAGAAAAATTGTGTTGGAACCAAAAAATGGAGAAAATTAAGACAATGAGAAAGAAGACGAAGGAGAAAGAAAAGAGACGAAGGAGAGAGAAAATAAAAGAGGAAAAAAGACGGAGACAAAATTAAAAGAATTAGACGAATTAAGGGATGAAAGAGGGAGTATATTTAAAAGAAGAAATAGAAGTGAAAAAAAGAAATTAGAGGAAAAAGGAGAAATAAAAGAAAAAAACATTAAAATATTGGCAAGGGTGGAAAGTGCACGACCTAAACTGAGAAAAAGAATTCAATTAAAAGCAAGGACCGTACGAAATTTCCAAGTAAGAAGAGAAGAGCAAAAGCAAAAGGCCGTACGACAAGAAGGGAGGAAACTGGTATGCCAAAAGAAGAAAAGTCCATACGAACTGATAGACAAGAGCCAAAAAGTCGTACACCACATTAATGAGCAAGCTGCACACCAAAAGCAAGGAGCAGTACGCCACAAACAGAGATCCGTACGCTAGAGGAAGAACTTTGTACGATAGAAGAAGTCCGTACGACAGAGAGAAGACAAAGTCGGTACAACACTTGCCAAATCCGTACGCCAAAGGAATAACTCCGTACGCCATAAGGAGAAGTCCATACGGCGAAGAGAAGACAGAGCTAGTAAGACACTTACCAAATCCGTACGCCAAGGAGGAGATAAATCCGTACGCCACTCAGGGGAAATCACCGTACACCAAGCCAAGAAATCCGTATGCCATTCACTGGTACGCCAGAAGTCCGTATGTCATAAATCTGTATGCCATTCAGAGGAAATCACCGTACGCCAGGCCAAGAAATCTGTACGCCATTCACTGGTACGCCAGAAGTCCATACGTCACGTCTCAAAACCCGCACACTGGAGACAGCTAGCCGTACGGCTGCATCATGGAGGAGTCGTACGCTGCACTAAGAACATCGTACGGCAAGAGAAGAATTCAGTTCGCACGTCTAAGAAGGGGACCGTACGGAAGGATCAAAAAACCGTACATGTACAGGTGAAAAAGTTCGTACGGGCTAAACAGGAAACGGTCGTACCAAGCATCAACCTGAAGAAAGTGAAGTCTCAGAAAAACAATGCAAGACCTGTATTTTTCGGGTTCATCAGCACTATTCGGAACATGTGGAAAAATCATGAGAATGAGGCACGCGATGTTGTTTCGAGTGGTTTCAGAAGTGTGCTTGAGCTAGTTTCTTGCATACTTGAGCTGCCCCAAGACCCCCGCGAGGGGCGCTGCCCCTCGACCCTGCTGGGGGCGCTGCCCCTAGACCGCCATCAGATTTATTGGAATTGGCAAATTGCAGTGCCACCAGCCATCATTGTACAGAAGCAATTGTCTATCGAGCAGATGAGAGTTGCAGCTCTCGAGGAGAAATTGGCGAAGAGAAATGGAGTATTGGGTAAGAGTGACAATCAGTTGGCAAAGAAGGATCAATTGGCATTCTTGGTTTTCAGTCGTCTGGAAGACAACTACTTTGTGGGGGGGATGATGTAGTCGGCCATGAGTCAACGTAGTCGGCCGAGAGTGTACTTGGTCGGCTGTGAGCCATAAGTAAATAAGATATTAGTTAATATTAATAATCCATGTACTTATGTACGTGTCATGTTGGTTAGTTGTCTCGAGAACAGTTCCTGATGAAGTAATTAGTTATAATGAAGGGACACGACGGTTGGTACCTTAACCACCGCCAACGTACTATATGTACTTGAGTCATGTAGTTGCGAAGGGAGATGGTTCTGCTATGCTATGCTATGTTCTGTCTGGAGACATTATGATGTAATTGCTGAATACTTAATAAAGAAGTATATCTATGTTTTGTGCGATTGCCATGTGATTATTATATGCTGTCAATGTTATTATATTATCTTCGTTTACTCCGTACGTCATTGTACCCGTATTGAGTAAACAAAGCCCTTCACTCACCCTTTGGTAGAATTTTTCTTGTCCCATGCATAAAGGCATATTCTCCGCTACAATATTCTTTTTATACCTGCCAATCAAAATCAAACAAAACACACATATACCTCTGCATGTGTAAATATGTGACCATGATAATTTATATTACTCATGGATGGGTATAATAAAAGTGATTGTTGTTAAGGAGGGCTATATCAAATGTATGTGTGGCAATAACTAGGTTATAGATCCATGTGATTACCTTGATCCATTTGAATTCCTTTACAATCAAAAAAATAACAAAATTCGTTTTACATTTGTGTGTGATCATTTCCATATATTTTTTGCCCCCAATACACAGATTATTACATGAAAAAACATAAATTTACATTTATATTAACCATTTCCACATAATTGTCAACCCTAGTACACAGATTATGACATGACAAGCAAATATGGCTTATTGCATGTATTTGGAAGACATCAGTTTCCAAATCATTTCCATTTATGCATCATGTTTCAATCTGTTTTTTCAACCCATATCATTTGTGTTTTTTTATGCTCACATTTTTGCAAATCAACAAACATAGAAACACATTTGTCATGGAAAAAAATGGGCTCAACCAATGAAGAGGTAACTGAGATTTGTCAAGTGCAAACCTATTAAGTAACAAATAAATTTTGCTACACTTTCCACCATCCTTGAAGACTCAAAGGAAAAGAAGCCTGAGTCAATCCAAAATGTATAGAATGATAGGTGCTGATTTGATGATGGAGACCACCATTCCTCCACAAGATAATCATGCAAAATGTTGATTTGGCTGATTTTGTAATGTTTCCTTTTGGTCCATTCCAACATTCTTGGAGAACGCCAACTTTATTGAATAAAAATTTTGATAGTAGCAACAAGTAAAGGAAACCCAAATGAGTCCAAATTCCAATGATACTTTCTAGATGCAGTTTCGACATTTTGGGAGCCCTCCAAACTTCCTATTTTTGGAAAGCAACAATTTACATAAACTTTGGTATCCTATGAACTTAAGAATTTTTGGCATGGTCAAACTGCATATTTGGTCCATTTTAACATTTTTCGTAATTTTGGTTGGATGTGCAGAAAATAGTTAAATAGTTAAATGTTAAGTTGTCAAAAAAGTAAAAATTAAAAGACAACCTATGTTAAAATTTAAAAGAAGTTTAAAGTCACTTTTTGGAGGGAAAATAAGAGGACACAAATAATAATATTTTATTATTCCAAAAAATGCTTATAAAAAAGTGTTTGGAATAAAGAAAACTCATTCTATGCATTTTATGAAACCCATGTTATTTGGGAAATTGAACCGGCTTCATTCTTCAACCAAAGGACAAAAACCCTTCTGGCAATCAATTTCGTGGACAGAAACCCACCTAATTAATTGAGTGGACTCATACAGAATTAACCATCGTGTTGAATGTTTGTGCCATTTGATTCTACAGTGTTTGGTTATGAGATTTGTGGAGTTTTGTGCTGAATATCCGGATAGCATTACAAGTTTGCATTTTGTTTGAAGTTTTCAATTTTGGAGTTGTTGAAGCATAGAATTATATTTCCAGATCTATTCTTGTTTCCAGTTTTGTATTTGAGTAAATTGTAATTGAAGATTTCAATTTAAATAAATCTTTGTTAATATTAGTGACGATCATTTCAAAAGTGTGATAATTTAATCATTTGGAGCAGCTGTACCACTGAGGAATTATTGAGGCTGTCTGTACCAAATTGGATACACAGCGATTAAAATTCCAAGGGGAGACAGCAAGAGTTGAAGGCTTTAAAGCCTTCACAACATTTTCCGCAGCTATATAAGGAATTAAGAGGTGGCGTGGGGATGTCAGTGGGCCCTTTGCTGGTCGCTACTTTGGAAGTCTAGGGAAATAAAAAGAGAGGGCGTGAGATTTGGGATGAGACGTGGGAAGGTTGAGGGGAGTTGCTGAAGTTGAAGGGGGTTTTGGAGCTTCTAACAGCTTGCCGCCCCATGTTAGGGCATTGTCAGGTATCTTGGAAGTGTGGCACTACCATAAGGGAGGTATAAGGGAAAGAAATCAGTGAATTTCAGTGCTACAACAGCAGAGAGTGAAAGATAGATATTAGATCATACTTGGGGGATTGTGGGCAGTTGAATACAGTGAAATAACAAGCTGTTTCAGATCTGAAAAGGAGGAAGTAAGAGTAAAATAAGACTCCAGGCATTGCTGGTATGAATGTAAATCAGTCCCAGCAATTAATACACATTATTGCTCCAGTTCCTTGTATCTGCTAATCAGAAAATTCAAAAATATTATGCTAGCATCTTTCTATATCAGCTAAAAGGTTAGAATTAATTATTTCAGTCCCGAATACTTGAATATTTGTTTTCAGCTACATGTTTGCCAACTGTTTGTTAAAATGTCAATGAATTGTTCCATGAATGCAAACTGTTTGTGAAAATGCCTATGATCCATAATGATAGTGGAGCTGTTCTAAATTGTAAAACTCAAATATATTGATCAGTTTGCTATTCTGCCAAATGTTTGACGAAATGTCTGTGAGCTCAAATTAATATATTTGCTAGTTTCTCAAGGGAAAAATTTGTAGGGACATTTCAGATTTCTAGATACCCAAGACCAATTTGGGGGTTAACATCATAGTGATGCAAACATGGTGGAAGTTGTTACAAAGAACATCATGGACAAAGATGACAAAGCAATTTTGAAGGTTGAAATCAAACAGCTCCAAGGATTCATAACTCATCTCTTCTATTAGATCAACTAATGAGCAAACTGATTAGATCAACTAGTCATGCTTAGAATGAATATAGAAAAATGGTTTGATGATATATGCCAACAAGGTACCAAGGTGTTGAGTAAGTTATATGCTTTGATATCCAAACCAAAGGAAGTTATATATAAGATAATAGAAATGGAAAAATGTATGAATGAAAAATTGTCATGCCCCCGCCATGATCAACAAAGGTATTAAAAATATAAAAAATAAATATTAACAATTTAATATTATTATAATTATAATTATTATAATATAATAATATACATATAAAACTAATATAAAAATAAGAAAACATATAAAATACTGATATAAAATATCAGCAGCAGCGAATATGCTAAAGAGCATGACTAAAAGACAGTGATTAAGAGTAGCTATTAACTATAAAAGAGAAACGATGAGATCATATATGGGCAGCAGATATAGGTAAGGCATGGGAAACTTATATTAGTTAAAAGAGCAACGATTAGAGGCAGTGACTGTATTTATAGAAGGCAGCGAATAAAGTAATTAAGTTAAAGGTAGCACTTGGTCATGAAGGGGTATGTCCCTTGTAAAGACAATAAAATTAGTGAAAGGGTGTGGCCCTTTCTCATTGGAAGGATATATAAGGAGAGACAAATCATTTGTAAAAGGAAAAATCAGGAATCAGACATCGAATTATATCTGCATTCAGGGAAGCTTGAACAATGTAATATAATCAGATTTAAAGACAGATGAATGAACAGCAAAGCAAATGAGGACAGAAATACGAGTAATTCCTGAGTATAGCAGCAAATACATTAATATGATATAATCAGATTTGGAGAAGAGATACGTGGGAAGAAGACAATGGTTCAGGAAGAGATATATGAAGACAAATGACAAATCAATAAGGGAAGTAACTTTAAATATAATTATAAATATACATATATATATACTGCATCTGTCCATATGAAAATAATTAATATATATATATATATATATATATATATATATATATATATGTATATGTATATGTATATATACACACGTATATATATGTATATATTCATACATATACAGTATATGTATATGTTTACGTATACATATGTATATATATATATAGATATACATATATGTATATATATATATATATATAGATATACATATATGTATATATATATATGTATATCTATATTCCTTGACTTCTTCCCAGCAACCCATCCATGTAGAGATTGGGGAAAAGCTACAATAGGAGGCCTCTAGATTCCTCTTTCTAAGCCCAAGGGCGGTCACTCACCCCCTTGGCCCCAAGTGATAGACTTCCGGCCATCCACATGGAGTGGCGTACTAGAAAGTAATCTAGTATATGCTCACCATTCCTCTTTCTAAACCCAAGGGCAGTCACTCACCCATATACATATATGTATATATATATATAGATATAGATATTCATATATAGATATGTATATCTATATACATATATTTTTACATACATATACATATATGTGTATCTATATATCTATATACATATATGTATATCTATATATATATATAGAAAACAGATCGAACGGCAAGGCAATTGGAGCAGATCAAACGTAATTATCTGCACTCAGCAGACAAGGGTAGAAGTCAGCAATTGTTAATATATTTGCATCTTAGAATATAGCAGTCTTATATTTTTACAAGCATTGTGGTATTGACTATTATGATTATGGCGAATGATGATATGTTTATTGATCTCTATGGATCTGGATATATTTAGTGTTTGTAATTTTCACTAAGCAACCATGAGGAGAAGTGGGGGAAGTACAAGTAGGGTGAACAGATACTAGATTACATATCTATATATATATATATATATATAGAAAACAGATCGAACAGCAAGGCAATTGGAGCAAATCAAACATAATTATCTGCACTCAGCAGACAAGGGTAGAAGTCAGCATTTGTTAATATATTTGCATCTTAGAATATAGTAGTCTTATATTTTTACAAGCATTGTAGTATTGACTATTATGATTATGGCGAATGATGATATGTTTATTGATCTCTATGAATCGGGATATATTTAGTGTTTGTAATTTTCACTAAGCAACCACGAGGAGAAGTGGGGGAAGTACGAGTAGGGTGAGCAGATACTAGATTACTTTCTAAGTACGCCATTCCATGTGGATGGCCGGAGGTCTACCACTTGGGGCCAAGGAGGTGAGTGACTACCCTTGGGCTTAGAAAGAGAAATGGCAAGCAGATACTAGATTACTTTCTAAGTACGCCACTCCATGTGGATGGCCAGAGGTCTACCACTTGCGGCCAAGGGGGTGAGTGACCGCCCTTGGGCTTAGAAAGATGAATCTATAGGCCTCCTAATGTAGCTTTTCCCCAATCTCTACATGGATGGGTTGTTGGGAAGGATTCAAGGAGTCTCAATCATAAGAAGGATGGATAAGGCAACATGGATAGGGAATGCAAATACAAGTTTACCCACTAAGTAGACCACCCCATGTGGATGGTTGGGGGCCTACCACTTGGGGCCAAGAGGGATGGTATATCTGCTCTTAGGCTTAGTTGGGATAGCTTCGGGTGGCCTTATCACGTTTCCCTTCCAATTCCTATTATGATTAAGCTCCCATTATGCATTATGGATATGGTGTAGTTTAAATATATTTGAAATGGTTATGTCTTTACATGGTTCAAATAGATAAGCCATTTATTACATATGTTTGATCATATGAATTATATTCCAATATTAACTAACATGATTGCAAGACCTAAACCAAGATTTATCTTTCTTAAAACATTTAATTGGTAAGTTATAACCCTAACTACATTAAACTTGTTATTTTAGGGCAAGATTTAGCGCAATCCCAAAAGGGGACATTACAAAAACTTCCTAGCTATGAACAAATTGTAAAGAAGATCTCACCTACCATTACGCTGGGATTGAATAAGTTGCAAGAAAAATAGATATTTACATGGAATGGGCAATACAAATTTCTGATGAGAATTTTGGATGAAGATGTTTCTACTTTGTATAAACAAAATAACAAATTGAATAAAGTAGAAGAGCTTGTTTCCGAATTTGTGACTAATATTCCATGTAAATATCTAGAAAAGATGGTATGATAGTTGATCTAAATGAAGTATAAGGTGAATTTTAGTAGTGAAGGTCAAATTTGGGAAAACTCAAGATTTGAGCAATATGTATGAGTTGCGTAAAAGCATAATTCACATCTATAAAGGTGAAGAAAACTAACAGAATTTGAGGCAACAATTTCAAATGTTAACTGTGCATTTCAGATGCAAATTATTCAAATGGATTCAATTTTTGTACTTGGAGAATTGAGAATTGATCAATTTCCTCAAAACATCTAGAATGCAACTTAGGCACGAAGACCATCAACGGGAGTTACTGAGTAGCTATTTTTTGACTCAATATACTTTTTTCAAGAATCTCTTTTTTCATAGCCCTATTTTAAATCTCTTAATTCAAGAGATGTGAGATTTTGAATCCTAATCTATAGATTTATTTTGGTGGTAGTTACCCTATCAAAAAATTCCTTCTAATTTTATAATTTATTGGACAAAATCATATTTTGGGCTTGCTTTTTGGGCAAGCCAACTATTATTAATTTATAAGCTCTAATTAGCTTTTTACTTATTTCTAGTGCAATATTCTGTAAACCTTATAAATGTCATTTAAACTTAGGTTTTCAATAATCTTAATGCCTACTTCTTGTTGAAATTGTTGTTGACAAAGTTCTTTGCTTTCATCATGCAATTGTCTTGTAACTTGAATACAATATTTCTTGTTGAAATTGTTGTTGACAAAGTTCTTTGCTTTCATCATGCAATTGTGTTGTAACTTGAATACAATATAGTAATTACTGCAAGATTTGTATTGCAATTTTTTTCTAAAAAATCTTGTAGCTTTGTATACAATTCTTCCACATCTAATACATAGTAATATTTGTTTGTATTCTTTTTAATTCAACCATGTATTCCCTGTATTTTTTAGTCTCTACACTTAGCTATAAATTAGTATAGGTTTTTCCTTTTAAGTTTTTTTGTATTGCATACTTGAAATCCCCACTAGTTCTAGGCTTTACAAATAGAACTTTTGGAAACATATCATTTCCTTCAAACATTCAAACTTACATGCTGTTACATCTTATGTTGCATTGAAAGGTGCAAACTAAAATGCTATGAGGATGCTCTCATAGAGTTTTTAAACCATCTTACAGTGTACGACATATAATTTACTTTCTCCAAACAAGAAATAAGGATAGATTAGTTTACTATTTATTGTGTACATTTGCCTAAATAAACTACATTAACTCTCTAGACAAACATACTAGACTGGGATTTTATACTAATTGAATGTAATATCCCCGAATCGGAATATCTTCAAATCTGACCACAATGTTAGCCTCAACCCCAAATTCTGATATTCCAATGCAAAATCTGAATATGTAGACGAGTACAAACAAAAGATATATACACATTCACCATTCACAATAACATTTTCATTCATGGATCAAATGGAAACAATAACAATATCAATAAAGCCAAATATGCATTCACAACATGAGTTGCTGTCTCACAATGATTGCTGTTAAATTACAGTAAGCCCTAGTTTCTGCACTTCTGGTGACTGATGTAAAGAGGAAGAAAAGTATACTTTTTCCAAAGAAAATATGCTAGCAAGAACTTAATTTGCCTAGGAAATTGAGCACTGAATTCGACCAATAGAACTGAATATGATTCTGCCCTAAATCTGAGTGTAACAAACTGTAACAACTCTGCCCTAGATCTGAAGATGACAAATTCGCCCAGCAGATGCAAAATATGAACATTACCAAATAGTAGCAATTTGGAATGTGATCACATGTCTAAACGGGTATGACAACCCACACAAACCAGATTTCATAGTATAGATAAGTCTGAAAGTACTTGCAACGTGAACAATGAATGAAATATCAAACCCTAAGAGTTGCACCTAAACTTATCTCAAATCTGCATATACAATCTGCTCCTAAATCGCCGTTGAAGTCCAATTAGGCCTTCGTGATGAAGCCTTCCCATCAATGAATTGGGTTTCCATCCAATTCACCTTCCTAGCATAAGGGTTTTTGTCCTTCTGCTGGTCTGCTCCATAATGGAATAAAAACTGAGTGTTAAATGATCCAAAACTGAGCAACAACCTCATATAAATACTAAATATAGATGCACAACACTTGCTGAAGGTTTTGTAAATGGGGTTGCAAGCTAAGTGGGCTTAACCATGGAGAAAAACTCCATTGTTAAGTGCACTTGAACTGGAGTAGTACTAGGATGGGTGACCCCCCGGGAAGGCCCAGTGCTTCACCTCTGTGAGCATCACCTAGATGCAATGATTGCTAAGTGGACCATTCACTATCAACATAGAAGAGGTCGGCTAGAAGAAAATATAATTCAAATATTCAATTTAGTGCCTTCCAAGAGGTCGGCCAGGATAAACCAAAATTCTAAATATTATTTTAGGTGCCAATACTCAAATAAGTCAGCCAGAATTGATAATTTAAATATTATTTATTAATAATTTAAATTTTAAATATTATTATTTATTTATTTATTTATTTATTTAAAATATTAACCTGGCCGACCCAACCTTCAATCAGGGACATGACAGTCCTCCCGTCCTAGAAATTGCTTGTCCTCAAGCAATGCTAAGAAGCATCATGGGAGGTGTCCCACCAAAACTCGTGGATGAACTCAGTTTTGCTCCATCCCTGCAATAGTGAAGTCCACTACGCTACTCTGATATAAACATTGCTTCGATCATAGTGATGAAACAATCTATGTGTCTCTAAACAAACAACCCCCGGATCCCAAAGCCTCATGAAGAATCCACAAGGCAGTTGTTGAACTCCCTTGTCATGGATCATACCAAGCTCCATGCTAACTCTCGGATCCCAAGCGAATCCCAAAATGTATCCACCATGCGACTGTTGTGTTGTCTTGACGTTCCATGCATAGTGAGATAGTGTAGTGTGGAACACAATGCCTGAATCCCAAGCTATCGTCCCTCCATGTGAGCTCAAAATGAAATGGTTATTGTCTCTCACTGTGCACCATTGTCCCAATATGGTGAGATCTCATCATCCTATACCTTTGTTGCTTGTTTCTTCAAGTTCGTTTCCTCCTTAGTTTGGTCTTCATGTGTGGAAACTTGGTCATCGCCATGCTCCATCAAGGGATCACCATCAAAGCAATGAGTGGAATCTTCGACCACATAATCCTTCACAGCTATGACATCCTTATCCTCCATATGATCCCGCAATGTCAAATCAATCTTATCCAACCCTCTTAGCTCATCATCATATGCATGAGCAACATTTGTCTCGAGTATATCCAAACCATGATGCAAAGGAGATGAAGGAATATCAAATGAAACCATACCTCCTTGATATGGACTCAACATGACTGGTTTTGTGTCTTCTTTAGTCTTCACGTACACCTCGAAACCTTGGTTTTTGCAATCAACCAAATCCTCTTTGTCTCGAGCCTCCAAACATTCCTTTGAAGTACCTTCAAGTAATTCTTGTGTCTCCACAAGGCAAGATTCTTCCTCATCCTTATGATACTCTTCTATCTCATGATCATGTGTGGATGAAGAACTATTGTTCAAAATCACAACCTCAGAATCATCATACCTCATTATAGTGTCCTCTTGTACCTCGTTTTGTGATTTTGGCTTTAATGTGTCCATTGTTTCAGATTCCTTCATCTTGGACACTGGATTTGATTGTTCCTCTTGCTTTCTTCTTCCTTTCTTTGGCCCTATCTTTGCCATTAAACTATAATAGTTGGCAAAAGCAATATGCTTTTTGATACTTGGATCAAGATTGATGTAGTCTTCTATGTAGGCATTAATGTCATATGTTGTTGAGTTTGGCTCCTCTTCTTTCAGTGGTGGCTCTACTCTAGGCAAAAAGGTGGGCTGGAAGGGCCTAGGTGTTGATCCAGTTGGAATCCGATAATTATTTGTAGAATTTATAAGAGCATTTGGCATTTGTTGCATCATCAAGGTGATCAACTGGTACATTTGTTTTTGCCCTTTCAGGTATGCCTTAAAAACATCTACTTGATCAGCCATTTCCTTTTTAACTTTTGCCTCCAATGTCGATTTGTATGCACAAAATCGATAGACCCGCAAGCTGGTAGGATTTAGGCTCTGATACCAGTGTAATATCCCCGAATCAAGATATCTTCAAATCTGACCAAAATATTAGCCTCAACCCCAAATTTTGGTATTCCAATGCAAAATCTGAATATGTAGATGAGTACAAACAAAAGATATATACACATTCACCATTCACAATAACATCTTCATCCATGGATCAAATGGAAACAATAACAACATCAATAAATCCAAAAATGCATTCACAACATGAGTTGTTGTCTCACAATGATTGCTATTAAATTACAGTAAGCCCTAGTTTTTGCACTTCTGGGAACTGACGTAAAGCAAAAGATATGTATACTTTAACCAAAGAAAATGTGCCAGCAAGACCTTAATTCGCCTAGGAGATTCAGCAATGAATTCGACCAATAGAATTGAATATGATTCTACCCTAAATCTGAGTGTAACAAATTGTAACAACTCTGCCCTAGATCTGAAGATGACAGATTCTCCCAGCAGATGCAAAATATGAACATTACCAAACAGTAGCAATATGGAATGTGATCACATGTCTAAACAGGTGTGACAACCCACACAAACCAGATTTCACAATATAGATAAGTCTGAAAGTACTTACAACGTGAATAATGAATGAAATATCAAACCCTAAGAGCTGCACCTAAACTTATCTCAAATCTGCATATACAATCTGCTCCTAAATTGTCATTGAAGTCCATTTAGGCCTTCGTGATGAAGCCTTCCCATCAATGAATTGGGTTTCCGTCCAATTCACCTTCCTAGCATAAGGGTTTTCATCCTTCTGCTAGTTTGCTCCATAATGGAATAAAAACCAAGTGTTGAATGATCCAAAACTGAGCAACGACCTCATTTAATTTTATAAATGCTGAATATAGATGCCAACATAGAAAAGGCAGGCCATAAGAAAATATAATTCAAATATTTGATTTAGTGCCTTCCAAGAGGTCAGCCAGGATAAACCAAAATTCTAAATATTATTTTAGGCACCAATACTCAAATGAGTCGGCCAGAATTGATAATTTAAATATTATTTATTAAAAATTAAAATTTTAAATATTATTATTTATTTATTAAAATTTTATTTATTTATTTATTTATTTATTTATTTAAAATATTAAGCTGGCCGACCCAGCCTTAAATCAGGGACATGTCATTGAAATAAATTAAGAAGCTGGAAAGTAGACTAATAAATTGAAATGATATGGAAAGGAAAGCAAGGGTACCCCCAGTTCATTGATTGAAGCTAAAGGAGGCTAACTAAAGCAATGAAAGACTAGAATGGCTAAGTACATGAGATCAAAAGCGAGTATTGAACCAAATTTTAAAAGGTCATGGTAGAGACTACCACAAAGCAGTTGTGATCATACAAACACGACAACAATCTAGTACTAAAATGACAAGGAGACTAGAACAAAAATTGGGGAGCCTGTGGTAGAATCCATCTAATGCAATAGAGATGGTTATAGCGCAATCAAAACCCTTGCCCAGAGACTTCATATTTTTCGAAGATGAATGCCTTGTCCTACTAGTCACCGTGTTGCTTGCAAATTTTGGATCCGATGTACCTATAAGAAGGCGGCAAATTGAAAGTTATAGGGAAGGAGCAAGAAAATTGGTTATGGTTGTTTGGGAACCTACCACAATCAAACCCTTATTTGGCTTGTTTCAACCTCAACTAGTGATTCATACACTAAGGCAATTATGTCGCACTCCAACCCATTCGCATATGGATTAAAATGATACTTACTTAATTCAACTAAAATACTACTCTAAATGCAAAAAAAAAGATCATGCACACACACGATTGCAAAACATATACATCTAGAGAAACCCTCTAATGGGAATAAAACTCTAGGAGGAGTGAACTTCCACTCCTCATGTCACTAATCCACAACATACAACAATTTTATATAGTCTCGACGGTATTTACATTACCCATATGCACTCTATCCTAGGGTAACATGCCCAGCAACAACTGCAAAATCAAAGATTAAATATGGAAACTCCCAACTTTTAATTTGCTACGCTACTCTCTCAAATGTTCTTTCCTCTATCACCACTTCTCGATTCCCTTACAAGAATCAATCCACCTCTAATAAATGTTGGTATTAAGGTGTCTCAACTTTTGAGTCCTAGCATTATTTTTCGAGATAAATATTTGTGCAAATATTGATATATCCTAAGTTGGCAATTATAATAGTTGTCATAGCAATTTGTGGAACCTGTCGAGGAGAGTTATATCCTACATGCAAGGTGCAAAGCTTGACGGAGTGCCACTTGTCACCTAGACGCTTCATGGAAACATTGTTATTTGTGCCTACTTCATGGACATGCGCCATAGTAACACTTATCACTTGGCCGCTCATTTTGGAGAGAGAAGTTTGTAAAAACTTCTCAAAGTTGCACGGAGGTGACACGCGTCAAGACATGTTGAGATAACTATGACATGTAACTACTTTTGTGGAAGTTGGCACCCACTTTGAAAAGTCAAGATTGGAAGTTTCTATTTGTAAGGGGAGTTGTGAATGGATGCAGTTTCTATTCCGAGTTGAATTAACTTGAAATGCGAACACCTTTTAAAGTGTAGATTTTTGATAGGTGCCTTTTTTGCATGTGCATGTTGCATGTTGTTGCATGTGGCACCTTTCATGTTGCATGTTCATGCATGGGCATGGGTTTGAGGAAACTTCTAGCTTGGGCACTATATACTCTATATATACAAGTGTTTTGCTAGAGGAGTCAAGAGAGTAGAGTGTTAATTCACAGGGGTTATGCTGCCAAAATTTTATCAAAGATGGAACAAGATGTAAATCTCCTCTAATGGCCTTGAGCCTAAATAATGTATTGTCACTGCTTTTGTTATTGACTAATATATTGGCTAAGTGGTTTTGGAGTGTGGAGTTTTTTACCCGAAAGGATTTTCCCCACGTAAATTTGTGTGTTCTTTCTCTTTTGTCTTATTCTTCTTGTTTGATACTGTGTGTCATGTAATGTTGTTGAAACTACTTGATCTGAAAAGATCTAAAACTTAATTGCAACCTCTTTCCTTTAAGAATTAATAGTGGGAAAATAAGTGTGTTGGTTTTTGCTTTAAGGCATAGTAGTATATGCTTTTGAGGTTCCTAAATTGAAATGAATGTTACTGAAGGCACATACTGATCCTAGATGATGTTCTGGGATGCCCATTTTCCCCAACAATAAATTATAATGCCCTTTGTCTACATGTTGTCCTCTCATGGAAACTCAATGTCTAGAAGGTGAAGCCCAACGCTGCTTAGAATAGGAAAAGCCGCCAAAGCAAATTGCCCCTGCCTTTCTTGCTCTTACTTGTTTTCAATTACAAACGAAAACCCCTTGGTCTTCAATCAAATGTCTATAACTGATTGGCAGGTGTAAAGACACTTTAGTTTGTGTAACTTAAATGATTTAATAGCATTCAAAACACTTGGAAAACATTTGACAATATCCCAATTGATTTGATACACTATCAACAAACAAATGGTGCAATAATTCTCTTTGTAATGACCCATAAAAACTCCAACATATCCAAACATTAGCCATAGGATTATCACATCACATGGTACTTGATTCATACCATGTTTCAATCAAAATGTGGATTGCAACAAACCCATCACTTACAGCCATATCTAGCTTCTAGCGGCCATAAATTTTGCATATGGACTCAAAACACAATGCCATGTTTTTGAAAACACACTACTTTTCGAGAATACTATGAATATGCAATTTGTTTCTAATTTTGAAGCTATTTGATGTCCTTTTTGAGGCCTATAGTAGACTTGCAAATTACCATGTTAATAATCATCTGCAATGACTAACAATCATTTGTAGCATCTCTTGCAGCTCTATCAAAGAAACATTCCATTTCTACGAGTATATTTACAGCAATACAAAATACTATTGATGCCCCTTACAAGCAATCTTCCCTTTGCTACAAATCCCAAGTATAGGACCAACCAAATCTCAACATCCAACCAAATTTTGAATCAACTAACACCAGATAATAATATCAGAGCTTTTATTTTCTTAGGTACATAGGTGCTAAATAAAGATGAAGACTTCAAATCCTAGAGCTCGTACTATGTGTGCTTTTTCTTCTATGCAGAGGATTCAAGGGCATAGATCACCAACATTTCCAAAGGGTAAGAAATGGGGAGGAATCTACCGATGTAGCCAATAAAAGATTCCCAAAGGCTATGGAGGAAGGGAGCTACAGACCAATATCAAAAATAAGAGGAGCTTTGGAATGTGATCACAAGAAGAAGAAAGCTCTATGTTGCTAAGAGGGAGCAAAGATATAATCTTTTCAATGGATTGAAAATGAATTTTGTAGTTTAATTCAAATGGGTAATTTGAAAATGCAAAATGGCCACATGAAATAGAGTTTAAACATGTAGTATGCCGCCCAATTTGCACTTGTTTTTTTTTGTGTTTTTGATGAGCGTTTTGAGATGTTTTAACAATGATTCATACAACAATATATTGCAGCAAAAATAGAAGATATTGCAATTAAACTTTCACTCAAAATTGAACATTACTTAGAGGGTTTATAGCTGAAAATTCCAGATTTTTCTACAAGCTTGAATACTTAGTTTTTTATCAAAATAATGATAACCCAGTTCATAAAATATCCCCTAATATCTAAATCAACAATACCCAAAAAATATGGGAGTTACAATTTTGGAACTCACAGGAGAAATGTGTTTGAAGAACCCTCTAAAATGGACGCCGGCTGCAAGAATTACCTCCAATGGCAGAAAGTTGTACGCACGAAGCTCTCCAACCTTGGATGACCCCAAATGAAGCATTACAACCTCCAGAAACCCTAGCCGCCTTTGCAAACGATCAACCCTCTCTCCAAGATGTATGGCCAGTCTAGGAAGATGGTACGGACAGCAATAAAGGCCCTGAAACTTCTTAAATCTGCTGCTAGTGTATTCAAATCTGCCATACAATATGAACTCTCCAATCTAAAATATAACTTTGATGCTCAATCTGTAATGAAGCTCACCTATGATTCCTGAAGTGAAATCACTAAGAATTCTCCAAACTGTATCTTTCAATAGTGTAGAGAATGCTGCTTGCAAGGGAATTTGTCCTCACAAGCCCTGAGAAGACAACTCTCCTCCAAAACCAAAACCAATTTCAATATCTTCATCCCACCTCAAAATGAGCTCTCAACTCCCCCCTTTATAAAGAACTCCTTGATCTTCTAGAAAGACCCAAGAAGAGTGTTCAACAAGCTTTTAGAAGAATATTTTAATACTCCTTGATGTGACCCCTTGATGTGACTCCTTGATGTGACCCCTTGATGTGGCCCTTTGATGCGACTCTCTCTAATACTTAAGTCATTTTTTGAAGATATATTAATAAAGTGACTTTATTAATTTATCATTAAAGTATGTCACTTTATATCCTTTAATATAATTATTTAATATTACCCTTTTGACTTTGCACTTTTTGCCTAGTAACATTAAATAATTAAAATAATGATTATTCCTTAAGAGGGCCGAAAAACGGGGACATTACAGTTCGCCCTTCCCAAAGATTGTTTGTCCTCAAGCAATGTCGATACACCCTCCGATCAACAAACTGATCCAAACTGGAATCAAGAATGATCCCAGGGTGCCAAGTCAACCTAGGAGATTTGTAGTACCATCCCCTCAATGCATTGACCTACAGGGTACTGTTGGTGTGTGTTTTGAGTACGCCACCGAACACAGAATAAAATGCCCAAGGGACAATTTATCCTCTCTTGAAAAGTGATTGTAAATACCTAAAATATAATATAATAACTCCAATGTTTCTTTGGTCAGGTCATGACATGTGGATAAGGCCAGTGGGCGTTGTGAATTGCTGGTAATCACCAGGGGACTTACGCTAAGATCTATTTGCAAGTTTAGGACTTAGACAGTTTTGTCATTGAAAGCTCTTTTGATGGGTATTTCAGATTTCCAAAAAAAAATGCAAAAAGGCAAGGGTTTAGAAGTCTAAGCTACTCCTAAGAACTCAAGAGACGGCAGCGACGAGATAAAATAAGGTAACCGCACTTTGTTTCACCTCCTTCGGACAACTAAGCAAAGCGGGTGCAATCTTCAACAGAAATGATAATAATTTTCATGTTTGAATTGATGTTGCACCCCGATTGTATAGCTACTATTGCATAGGGCAATTGAGTGTAATGTTTGAATCTTGAGATGAATAAAACATGTTTTGTTATCAAAATGAATGAGTTCTATTTAAATGATTGTTTCATCTGATTGATACTTCTATCGATGTTATCCTTGATGTATGTTACATAGTATTCAATTAAGAATATTCTAACTTAAGACGTTTTGTATACTGTTGATGTTATGAACAAGTAACTGTCGAGATTGTATGTCTGTGGATGCAGGAACAGGAACTATTCCTCCAAGCGGAGGGGAGAGATCACTCGGGAGAGGGGCTTGGTCGAGTAACCGGTAAAGTTGATCAAGTTGAGCATACACACACTTCACTGAGGGTTTTGGGAACTGAGTCTGATAGAGTTGTCACGATAAGTCATCCTTAGGCTTAGGAGTTTTGGATTACTTCTTTATGCTTTATTAGTGGTGTTACTTGATTGACTGACTTACTGTTCTGTGAACCTTGACTATGAAATGTGAACTGATAAGTTACTGATGCTTGGAATTTACAGTTAAATGTATATATACATGTTTGTGCAATTACGTATATTAAAGGTACTCTGACTGGCCTATAATACACGTAATTGGATAATTGAATATAAACATGTATAGATATGTTTAAGTGTAAATATGGATATGTTTATTAATATATTTAATATAGATATTATTATAGTTTTACCGATAATATAATATATTGATATATCTATTGTAATATTCGAATATTATATAGATATATTTATATATTTAAATAAAGGTAAATTAAAACTATAATAAGTTATATTAAATATAATACGAAATATATTAATAACATTTTAATATATAAATTAAAAAGACTATTCCTTGGTAAATAATGGAAATGGACTTATATAGTCATTTGGTAATTATTTGAATTTACCATATGGAATAATGGTATTTCGAAATTTATTCACCATTGGAAATATATGGAAAATATTAAAGGAAATTTAAATGTTGAAACTATAGACTTCAAATGATTTTTAAATCAAAAGTTTTTAAAAAGCTGAAAATCACGGATTTCTTGAAGAAATCGCGCGACTGTGGAAGCTGAAAACAGTGAAAATGGAGAGGGAAGAGAACCCGCGGCCCGCTCACACGCCTTGGACCTGGTCGCAACTACTAAAACGCCACCATTCTGGGACGCGTGGGCGGAAGGAGGCCAAATGTCTGCAAAAATAACCTTGACATTTTCGACTGTGAACTTTGAACGCCACTGTTCATTCATTCCGCCATTTTTGAGGGCATTTTTAGTGACTACGCCCGTAGGTGGCTGCTTCACAAATTTACCATGTGAGAGTTGAAGTAGTCTTCGAAAATAAGGTTGATTCATCACTTAATTTTGCTGAGTGTCTGGTTATTTGTTTGCCACTGCATATTTTGACAATGTCAATAGGAGAGGTGTCGAATTCTCATGCCTACAATGTAGTAAACATGAGAATTTGAAACCTATTTAAGAGGTTGCTCTCATTGTTAAAAATTACCACTTTCCTCTGCATTTGCAATTACGAATTTCATTGCTGTTGCATTTTCTGTGAGTTGCAATCCCTCTTTGCTGTTGAATTTTGTGAGAGCCTTATTCCACCATCATTGCTGTTTGCATTTTCTGTGAGTTGCAAACCATCATTGTTGTTTGCATTTTCTGTGAGTTGCAAACCATCATTGTTGTTTAGAGCTGTGAGAGCCATATACAATTTTATGAGAGCCATATACAATTTTGCTGAGAGCCATATATTATTTTGCTGAGAGCAACATTCCCTCATTACCAAACTGCATTTACCTGAGAGTTATACTTGTTCATGCTGTGAGAAGTAGCTGGTAAAGGCTGTGAAGGACAGTGGAGGAAGAGCTGAAGCTACTGATCGAACTCATTTCGCAGCAAGAGAATCAGGCATGAGAAATGTCTTTTTAGAATTTCTGCCATTTGATTTAAAAATGAGTTATTTGCTTGCTTTGATTATGCTTTGCATCATGTTATGTTAGGAATAGCTTAAGAGCTTGTTGAATTGGAAATAGCTTAAGAGCTTATTGAAATGAAATAGTTTAATTTCATAGGAAGCTTGTAAAAGGAATAGCATAAAAAGGGAAATGTTTGATTACCTTTTTAATAGAAGTATATTATGATTTGTATTACTTGAATACTGCTTGAACTCCTTAAATAAAGGAAAAGGAACTAGTTATTAAATACTAGGACGAGGGTGGAACCAGTACCAAGGTAGTCTAAAGCTTTAAAGTTAGTAGTTTAACTAGGAAAAGCTATGTACTCCATGGATAAAGGATTCCATGTTAGGAGTTACCAGAGGGACCCTTGTTGAGTGTATTCCAATTCCTGATTAAGTAGTTTGTTTTAAGGTAGGTTGTCTGAAACAGGATATACCTCCCTTATGTAGCTATTGAAATAGAATGTCTAAAGGTAGGTAATCTGAAACAGGATATACCTATCTTGCGTACACCTCTTAGGAAATGTTGTAGGTTAGTCTGGGATAAAAGATTATCCAAAAGTAAAGGACGATACCTATGCGTAGTGTAAGATAGCCTTAAATCAAGTCGGCCCTGAATAGTGTATATGATAGATGACCTTTGTTCGAAGTACTGAATGAGAATACTTTGGCCAAAGTAGTGGAAGGTACGATATCCACTTAGATGTGAGATAGTCGAGACTACACTTTCAATTCATTGTGATCCATCATGCTAGTTCGGGATTGTGAAATAGCAAGTTCTAGATGTATAGGACACAGCACTATGCTCAGATGGGTTGTCGCAACCAGTTACTCTACCAATCTCTTCGTTTGAAGGGAGGGCCATCTATTGAATGATAGATGTGCGGGGGACTGCATTAACAGTCCGTGGTTGGCGGAAAGTGATGTTTCTCCTCCCCAGCAGGCGACAGATACACCAAGATTTGTAAGGAAAGGAACCTGGACTATCTTACTACTATTTGTGCAAAAAGCTTACGAGCTATGTATGTAATTGTTTTACTTTTGTACTCTGAATTATTTATTGCAATGGAAATGGAATCCATGTGGAAAAATATATTGTAACTGGCATGTAATTATCAATAAAGAAAGGAAGAATTTTATTGTAATGTCTTTGTTACTTGTTATATTTATATGTTTGAAGTGAAATGAGGAAAAAAATTTAATTACCCAGTTTGGGGGTCATTACAATTGATTTAAAACAAACAGAAGTTAAGCATCCACAAATTAAAGGCTCAGACTAACTTTACACATTGAATGCAAATCATCCATCCAACAAAAGTATGAGCTTGATTTTATCTACCACTGCTATCAAATCTATCATCAACTAATAACATGTAAATGAAATGCTAATTTAATTCTAATCTAAGTGTTGAAGGAGAAATATGAAAACCTTGCACACTACTTGAAAATAAAAGTGGTTCTTAGCAAATCATGCACAAGAGCTTTTATAAACGGAAATAGTTTTGTCGCAACAATCTTATACAACTCACTTCACAAATTGTAAATGAGAGTAAACAAGTTTATATAGAGTTTACAAAATTGAATAAATGGCTCAGATTAAAAATGAGCCAACGGCCAAGATTGAACAATTAAAACCCTAATTAGGGTTTCCCAAAATGACTTCAGTAAACAGAGAGTTGACAGGGTGATATGGCGCTAGGAGCTATTTTCAAGGAATTACATCCCGATCCTCCCGCGTTGCCGTGTGTTCGATGAATCTGGACACGATCAAGGCAACTTCATCCATGGTGACCTGAGGAAGCATTCCAATCCTGAATTCCAGTCCATCCACACTCTCGGCACATCTGACGAAGGTATCCTCCCACTCTGGCTCAGTCTTCTCAAAGGTTTCTCGGATGCTCAGGAAGTTCGCCAATTTGGCCCAATCCTGCTTCAAGATGGGTCCAATGATAGCAAAGATGTTCTCCTGGACCTTTCCCTTCAAAACCTCCAACTGCAAATCCCTCTCTCGTAGAGCTTCCTTATCCAGGATATCGGAGATCATGTTGAGAATCTTCGTCTGGACTTCCTTAACCTAATCCTCCAGCTTGAGACCATACACCTTAACCCTTTCCAAGACTTCACCCCGTGCCGTTAGTGCCCAATACCAAGTATGGAAGTCATAGGCTGCACCTGCTGCAATGACGCTTCCATCTATTAATTCTTGCTTCGGAATCCCTTTCAGAATCCTAAGGCAAGGAATGATCCTATCCTGCACATCTGGAAGACTCTCCCATACTTCCACCAAAGCGGCTAGTCTAGAGAGCAGTGAAGTAGCCTGACTGTAAACTAAGGTCAACTTCTCCACGAATATCTCAGCTTTCGTGCCCTTGATTGCTATCCATTCTTTGGCCTCTTGAACCGTGACCCTGTTTTCTTCCATCTCCTTGGCTGCCTCCTGTGACGAATTTTGGAGAAGAGGAGCTGCCGTGTTATCCTGATCAAGTGGCTTGATCAAATGCTGGATATATTCTTTCAAGCGCTCAATTTCTAATTGGCACTCTTTCCTCTTGGCCACCTCTTTTGCCAACCTTGACTTGATAGTGGACACAGAATTGTCCAAATCTTCAATTTCTTGGCCCTTCGTGGTTGGACCCAAGTCAATAGTGGTGATGGCGTAATCTTGAGGGGCTATGTCCTCCTGTGGCTTGTCCACTGTAGGCACGGCAAGCTATATGGTTCGGTTGCCGACCTCATCTCTCTGTATGCTTGAGAATTTCCTTGCCGGTTTCTTGGCTGCAGTTTGTGTAAGCCTAGCCAAGAAATCCGTAGTATCATCCTCCTGTGGCTCCTCCACTGGCGCCTGTACTTTCAGCCTTTCCCTTAACCAATCCGGAATAGTGGGTTGTTCCACGCCATCTTCTTCCGGCATGCCTTCTCCATCAGGAACATCCAAAATTCCCCTAAGGGTTGAGATCATTCCTTCCTGGAAATCACCATTTTGGGTGCCCACATTATCATCGGACTCCAATATTTCCGTGCCCGTAGGAGACAGTGGTGCGTCATCGACCGGCTGCGGCTCCATATTATCTTCAGGAATCGGAGAAGGATCCCTAATGTCAGCCAGTGAAGCATCGACAGTAGCCAACATCTCTTCAATATTTCTAGATGCGGCAAATCGTGAAGGCTTTAACTTTGCCTGCTTCTGAACTGGCTTCTTACCCACAGCTATTTCCTTCCTTTTCTTGGAAGTGGTAGCCTCTATCACTTCTATACCCTGGGATGCGTCTGCGTTGGAAGAATAGGATTCCGCCTCACTCAACATATCATAAGTCAAAGTTATCCTTTTTCGCCTTAGCTCCTGAATCTGTTGATCGACCCACCACTGTGTATACTTGATGACAGGTCTCATCAAAGTATTCAAATCAGCGTACTCTGGTTCTGACCAATGACCGCCGGCAAAGGCAAGCTCTCATCAAGGTGTGGTTGTACCTGTTGTCCATCTTCTTCCAACTGATCTAGCACTCGACAAAGCTTCGTTGCCCTGATCAAGCTGACAGGCAGTCTAGACCACATCCTTCGCCTAACCTCAAATTCGTCCGCAGCATCTGCCCAGAAATCTTCCAGTTCAACCCTATGCTTGTATCTCCTTCCATCCACCGTCTTGATGTGATGATGTGGGTCGAAGTGGCTCCTAGACGGATAGGTAGCAAAGGGGTAATTTTGTATCTCGAGCCTGGCACTATCGGCTGCTTGTGATGATGGACACGACTCCAACATGTTCCCTATGAAGAAGGGAAAAGTAACTGCCGCCTTCTGCTTTGTTCTTTGGAGGCCTTGAAATTCCTCTAGCTGCCTCAGTACTTCTAGCAGGACCATCTTATTTGTGGGGAAGATTGGCAAACGGTACGGGTTTCCGATGAATCCCTGAATTCTGATGTAAGTATATCTTGGATATTGGATGAACCAAGATCCATACTTGCCAATCAAGCTTTTGGCCTCAGGAGTCAGCCGTTGATGTGTTCCTCCCTGGAGTATCCTTGTGATGTACATAAGGAAGGCGTCGTGAGCTCGCCTGAAGTGTGCCTTCTCTCTCAACTGTAGTTGTGGATAACAATCATATGCCTTCAACTCATTTGATCCACTGCCAACTGTGCCTTTGCAAATCAACCCTGCATATCTGTACGTTCTAGCCAACATATAGATGACATAGGAGCTCATGTAGAATGTCTTGGTCTTTTCCAAGTTGATAAGTTGCTCGTGGAGATTATTACTTATCATACGTGACCAATTGAACATCTTCACGCCCTCTGTGATGTCCTCGATGAAATAGTATATCCATGGCTCGAAAGGTGCCCCCAAAGGACTGCCTGCTATCCTGTTCAACATGATGATGATGTCCCCATTGTCCTCTTTGAAGTCTGTGCGTAACAGCTTCTTAGGCATTTTCCTGAAAGAAGGTCTTGGCTTATCCAACCATGCCTTGTTGAGGTTGGCGGCACAAAGGTCAGGCTCTTTATCATACAGCCTCTAGGCGTCCTCCTTAGTTTTGTAGACTATCTTTGGATAGGTAGGAATGCCAAAGGCCTCCTATAGCCAACTCTCCCAGATGAGCTAACACTCTCCCGTCGAGTGCCACAATCTGTCTGGATTCAGCATTATAATGAAGTGCACACTCCACCATTAGCTCAGCACACTCAAGTGCAGGCGAGTAACCGACAGCTTGAAAATTTTCATTTCTCACCATTCTCCTGGCGGCAAGCGTTGGTAAAGGTCCATTGTGTCCATATATCCTTCTTTTGAATTCATCAAGGTCAATATGGCCGAGATTGGTGTCCGAAATGTTTTTCCATTTCGACTTTATTCTAGTTTCCGGCTGCGATCCTTTGCTCGCGAATTTCATTTGTGCTTGCTTGGACGTCTCTGCTTGATCGACCATCAACCTGCAAGTACAAAAGAATACTTAACATTAATACAATACTTTTTTAAAATTAATTTATTCCGGGGTGTTTGTTGGATAAAATCGCACTTTCAGCTTGTTTAAATTAGATTTTTTGTCAAAAAGCAAGTTGAAAGCAAACAAATTCGCCAATCAATGAATGAAACTCGTGCCGGAAAGAAAGTAGAAGGCAAATAGAGGTAGAAACATATTGCCAATTAATTTCCAAACCTTCGAGATGGTATTCTGGCTGCAAACGAAACCAAATTTCTGAAAATCTGTCAGAGGAAGTGCGCCAATATGCTGGGAAGTACGATTTTCAGCAAAGAAATAATTTATTTCTCTCTAAAAATCATGCCATTCAACAAGAAATTACTCCTTTGATTCCCGCAGCACCATTACTTTCACTAATTTTCTCTTCGCAAATGATTCCTCGAAGATTCGAGAGAGATAGCCTCTTCTCAGTCGAAATTGTGAGAAATGAGTTGCTGAAACTCATTTTATGGCTGAGAAGTGCGATTTTCTCAAGGGATTGCTCTTTTTTCTCTGATTTTCATCCAAATTTAGAAATGTTTTTCCTTCTCTGAATGGCAAGTTTCTAATTTTTCTTCCAGTCATTGAGGCAAGTTTCAAATTTTTATCTTTTTGCCACCTCTGCCAGAGATCTTCGAATTTCTTAAAAATTCACCTAAGTGTTGGAAAAAAATATCAAAAGATATTAAATTAATTGTTAAAATTAATTTCCCAACATATTTCAAAACTTCGAATCATGGCGAATTTAAAATTATCTAAGGCAAAATGATTTAATCTTTCAAATAATCTCCGTACTTCAAATTTTTAATTAAAATTTCCCAAGTGTTGGAAAATAATTTAAAATATTAAAATATTAAATTCCAACCCGTTTAAAATTGATACATGGCTAAGTTTGTTTGTCCGCGGCCAAATATTTTATCTTCCAATTGTCTGCCTAGCCAAAATGTGCTCAATAATTCATCTGCCAAATTTCAACTCTCCGGGCGGACTTCTGACCCCTTTGGACATTTTTACTTAGCCAAACAATTCATTCTGGGTTGGGCGAACTTGGAGATTTCTCTGCCACTTTGCCATTTTTTATCCGTGCCTTAGGAATTTTTCCAAGCTAAGAGGGGCGGACTTCACACTTGCTCTGCCGAGCACTCTCCATTTTGTGTCAAAGAATTTCATTCCGTTGTGTCGAGGAGTGATTTTCGTGCCGGCCAAACCTCTTCTTCCTCTGGACATTTCTCCTTTTTTCATGCCTTAGAAAAATTTATCTTTCAAAGTTGGACGAATTTCTTATAATTCCTTGCCAATGGTGTATTTTATCCTCCATTTGTCTAAGGCGGACTTCACACTTTTCTTGCCACAGCGAATTTTATTCTTGCCTTGTCCAATGGCAAACTTCACTTGTGATTGGCCATTTAATTCAATTCCTAGCGAATTTCCCTTGTAATTTCACCCCTTCCAAACATCTTGGAGCAAACATCTTCACACATCCACCCTTCTCCAACCTTCTTGGGGCAGACTTCACATGCCTCTTGCCATTTTAGCATATGGCGGACTTCAACTTGCCTTTGCCATTTCTCCTTTATGCTAGGTGGACTTCATACTTTTCATGCCATCTACCTTGGGGCGGACTTTCTCATGACTTAGCCACTTTTCACCTTGCTGGGCGGACTTGGCCTTCCTTGTGCCATGGGCGGACTTCATGCTTGGCTCGCCAGTGCCTACCTTTGGCATGCCAAAGGTAGGGCGGACTTCATGCTCTGTCTACCATTCTTCTCTCATAGGCGCCTCTCTCAGACTTAGCCATTTTTCCAAACCTTTTGCCATTTTCTTCCTTGATTTTCATGATTTCTGGAGGCGTGTTGGTTTCGTGCTCTGTGGGATCCAAAAATAGAAACTTTTTCCCAAAATAGAAACTTTCCAAAAATAGAAAAAGCAAAAAGCATCCCTAAAAAGTAGGAACTCCAGAATGGCCTAAAAATGCCGAAAATCAAAAAAGCAAAAAGCAAAAAAGCAGAATCCCTAAAAAATAGTAAGTGTCAAAATTGACCGAAAGCAATGGCGTTCCTCGTCTACTAGGTCTTCTGATCATTTCCATGATGTTTAAGCATTCAAACGGGCTCAAAATTACAACTTGGCTGGACTGACTCTCAAAATTTATTCAAATTTAACTCTAAAAGACATTGCGCGGAGAGCGGAACCAAAACTTGGGGGTCCCCATTTGCAATGGGGCAATCTGTGAAATAGGTCACAACAAGTACCAACACAAAGGACCTCCAGAAAACCACCGATAAGAAGAGTGATAACAAACCACCAAAACTCAATCCACTCCTCAACATTATGTCCCTCAAGAGAGCCAAACTGATGTGCCACCAAAACAAGCTCGAGTAAATCCATATTGGCTCTCTCATCCCAAACAGAAGTTGCTCTAAAAACCAGTGTGAATCCCGAGTTCCAAGTGAATCTCAAAAAGGAATTGCCATGCTGACATTGCACCATTCTGATCACAACTAGCAAACCAACATGCACAAACTACACCCTCCCAGAAAAGTAATCATCATCAACACCCATACTGAAAACCCTAAGAGGGTTGAACTCATTGCCATGTTATATATCCTGCCAAGGCATCTTAGCGAAAACCACATCGACTAGCTCACTGTCAATCACGATCCTGGGAAATAGAGAAAAGAATTTGGTTTGCCATAAAGAACGAAATCCAAGATATCCCTTAATGACATCCCAAAAATGAAGCAAATCAATCATCACAACTCTGCAATCTGCCAACCAGGGAATCCCTCTATGGTTGCCAACTGAAATCATAACATTGACACTTGACCTCCAAGTGCCAAAGGAAGAGTTCCGAACACAACAACACACCCAAACCATTGCAATCAATGAGACACCATCCAAAACAATGCACACCATCTCCATGTAGTGTTTGTAGTGACTGCCACTTACCAAAGAGGAGGCAACAAATAAATAATTTGTGTTCGGAAGAACACTCACAACCAACCGCCCTATAGGTTGCCAAGGCTTAACAACCATCTGCTTATGAAAAGATGTCTCTGTAACCAACACGAAAAATGTAAGGGCAGCAATAATCAATCTGAAAACCTACTGAAAATAAAAGAGATATGAATAGGGTAGTAACTAAAGAGACATCTCCTATGATCAAATCATTTTTACCAACCAGCCACAACCATAAAGTACTGAACTGCTTGTCTAATGAAGTCATCCAACTCTTATTTAACCAAAGAATTGAAATCATCCATAGGCAGATCAGAAAGTGGATAGTAGTACTAACACTGGGATTTTGCCCACAACTAGAATCCTCAACATATCTCCTCAATGTGTCACATAGAATCATACCGGCAAATGCAAATTCCTCCACTCTTCTTGCTAAAGGGGAAACAACTCTTTGCAAGAGTTCAACAAGCTCATCACGAAAGGACCTCAAAGATCTAGCATGCCTCCATTGTACTATTCTAATACAATCATCAAGACTTGTGAAACCTCTCGCTGTTCCAACTCCAAGGATTTCTAAAAGATGAGCCAAAGGATGCAGAAGTTCACTGTCCTGAACGATCGCTGAGAGTAGGCTACCAAAGTTCACAACACAAACCTTCATAAGATGAACTCTTTCAATTTGGAAGATCTGAAGTAAACAAAAAGCACTGCTGCTCAAAACTGAAATTAGAGAAGTACAATTTGATTTTATTGCTCTACGCAAAGGACAACAGCAGTACCAATGAATTTTCCAAGTATAAGCATGTGTGATAAACATTATGTTGTACCAAATCCACTCAAAAGTGTTACGAAAACACCTCCAAGCAAACACCAACTGGAAATCCTCACTACCTTGACAAAGAATAGTGTGCCAACTCCCCTAATTGAGAGCAACCCATGAAATGATGTGACTGACCTGCAACCTAAGTTGTTGAATCGGGTATGTGTACGGTACACCGGTACGGCAATTTCTTTTAGGGGGGGGTTAGGTTCGTTTGGGTACGTCCGTACAAAAAATATATAAAAACCATAGATATATACATATTTGCAGCCTAAACAGTAAAAACAAGCAATTAAACTAGTATTGGTTGCATTATATTATTTAGTTTATTAATTATTGAATTAATATTAGTAGTAACATATAAAAATTTCAATTAACTGCAAGTCTATTATGTTGTAACCATATTAATATAACATTTATTATTCAACATTTATATCTATTATTATATTATATTAATCATTAATTTTTTAATATATTAATATAAAATAAACTACAAAATAATAACATTAAATTATTAATAATTAAAATAATAAATACAAATACAAATTGATTATATTGTATTATTTAGTAAATTAATATTAATAAATTTTATTATTAAGACAATTAATAATAATTTAATAAACAATATATTTCAATAACTATTATAAAACAATAATCATTATAAATCAATTAATATTAATAAATTATATTATGTTGATTAATAATAATTTAATAAACAATATGAATATATTATAAATTATATACTAATACATTAAATTTTAAAAGTTTAAGCTTATTTTAACATGTAAACAATTATTAATAAATTTATTTTTAATAGTTTAATTTTTAAACTATCTAAAAACCGTAAAAAATTAAATCTCAAGAAATAGAAGCCCCGAGCGGATTGTGGCCGATTGGAGGTGTGGCGGACTCTTGGAGGCGGAGAAATTACCAACGCACGACCTCTGCAACTCTTCTTCTCCTGCAACTCATCCTTCGCCTGCAGAAAAGCCTTAGAAAATTTAATGAAAACGCGTCAACCTATATCTGTGCAGTCAGGAATAGCAAGTTAAAAATCCGCTTGGAAACTCGACCACAATTTTCACCGCATCAAATGTTTTTAGCTTTGGCAGTCCAAAAATATTTCAAAATGAGCGCCAGTTCTTAAGCACGAATCGTCCTCGAATTTACAGGGTTTTTTGCAAGTACTCGATTCGGTAACTTAGCCTGCAACCAAACAGCAAGCTCCAAACTAAAAAACTGATCTATTATTTGCCAAGGAATACTCCTACGAGTGGCCATACTATCAATGCTCCAATCTCTGCTTAAAATATCTCTCCGATCCATTTGTAAATAAACAAATGGATTAGCAAAATGGCTAGTAAGAAATGGATTACCATTATCAATTCTGAAATTTAGATCATCATCCCTCCAACATTCACTCCAACCATCCGCAATAAGTTCCATCATTTCTTGTTGAGAATCCAAAGCATGGATACCCAGCCAAGAATGATTTCTAACATTCCTAGAAAGGTGCACAACATAACTCCAAGTGCCTTCCAAAACAAAATGCACATCATGGAATTTTGTGACTCCTTTGTTAATCCCTTGTAGCCTATCCATGAAAGCATCCACAACTGAAGTGCAAGGAGCGACAGTAGTTTTCAAATCCAATCCCAAAGAAAGATTAGTATGTTATATAACATCACTCAATGTGAAGGATGAATTGTCACGTATGTAGATGTCATATTTATGTCCTTCTTTCCCAAAATGCACATAAGAAACAAGCTGGAAACTACCTTTACTTAGTATTGTTCTAAAATTTTCAGCAAGCTTAAGAACAAATTTTGAAATCCTTTCAAAATCTAAAATGTTGAAGTCTCCAAGAGTCAATACAATCCATGAAGAATCTACGTGTCCTAATGTCATAACACTCCTTACGAACTCCCCATCTATCTCCTCATTTGCATATCTCATATCCGATGGTCTCCCAAGAGAGTAACCAATCATCTCATAATGTGAACTCAAATCATTAGCAAGCTGAAAATCATACTCCAACTTAGATTTTGAATCTTCTCCTGGATCCCATACCTTACTATTTCCACCAAGTGCAGCACTACAACCAAGAGTTGTTCCATCCTCCAACTCAAAAAGTGGATTTTCACATGTCTTGTCTACACCCGCCTCAAACAATGGGTTATCATTGAACACCACAAATTGATTCTTCCAATCATGTTTATGCAAATTAAGAGAACTGCTGCTACGATGAAAATCAAAATCATAACTACTATATCTTTCATCAATGACTCCAAGGCTGTCCCAAGTTTCTTGTGCATCCTCATTATCATTTTCAGTAGAATATTGTGGATCCAAATCATCCAAGTTCCTAACCTTTTGCTCAAAGTCAGCCCCGTGCAAAGATAAATCAGATTTTGTTTCAAGATCTTCATCACAATCATCAATACTATTCTCCATACTTGCATTATGGTCATCATCACAATCAAAATGAAATTCATCTTGTGTAGGATCTCTATCATACTTAGGTGCCAACACACCCAGATCCCATGTGACAAAAGATTGATTGCTTTGTTCAGAAATAAAGTGCTTGTTGTCCTCCTCATGAGTGGTTACCTCTGTGAGAGAGTCACTCCTAAACTCACTAGTATTGATGTCTTCATAAACACTCCTCTCCAAAGGTTGTGTATGATCATCCAACCTATATCTATTTGAACCATCATCACTGGAAATATCTGAACTCAATTTCATAGTTGCTATTTTGTCTTTCCCTTCATGCACAAACTCATCAACAATAATAGCATGCATGTCCAAACAGTCTTTCTGAAACTTTGTCACATAGTCTTTATCTACCAAGGCACTATCTCCATACAAATGATATTGTATTAAACTCTTTTCATTTTCTTGCTTCTCATTGTTTCTTGCACTAGAAGAATTTTTTTCAGATTTATTCTTAACACCAAATAGAGACTTTACCCATTTAGGACGCTCACGCACTTCCTTACGCAATTGTTTTAAAGTCTTGACATAATTTTGCCAAATCTCAGTATAGCTTTGACAAATTTGCTTCAATTCTATCAACCCTTCTAGTAGTTGTTCCTCAAAAGTCTTCATCTTTTCAATGGGCCCTTAAAGATGGCAGGATACACTGCTTTGATACCACTATAGTATGCCGCCTGATTTGCACTTGATTTTTTTTGTGTTTTTGATGAGCATTTTGAGATGTTTTAACAATGATTCATACAACAATATATTGCAGCAAAAATAGAAGATATTGCAATTAAACTTTCACTCAAAACTGAACATTACATAGAAGGTTTACAACTAAAAATTCCAGATTTTTCTACAAGCTTGAATACTTAGTTTTTTATCAAAATAATGATAACCCAATTCATAAAATATCCCCTAATATCTAAATCAACAATACCCAAAAAATTTGGGAGTTACAATTTTGGAACTCATAGGAGAAATGTGCTTGAAGAACCCTCTAAACTGGACGTCGGCTGCAAGAATCACCTCCAATGGCAGAAAGTTGCACGCACGAAGCTCTCCAACCTTGGATGACCCCAAATGAAGCATTACAACCTCCATAAACCCTAACCACCCTTGCAAACAATCAACCCTCTCTCCAAGGTGTATGGCTAGCCTAGGAAGATGGTACGGCCAGCAACAAAGGCACTGAAACTTCTTAAATCTGCTGCTAGTGTATTCAAATCTGTCATACAATACAAACTCTTCAATCTAAAATATAACTTTGATGCCCAAACTGTAAGTCTCAATCTATAATGAAGCTCACTTGTGATTCATGAAGTGAAATCACCAAGAATTCTCCAAACTGTATCTTTCAACAGCGTAGAGAATGTTGCTTGCAAGGGTTTCCATCCTCACAAACCCTAAGAAGACAACTCTCCGCCAAAACCAAAACCAATTTCAATATCTTCATCCCGCTTCCAAATGAGCTCTCAACTCCCCCCTTTATAAAAAACTCCTTGATCTTCTAGAAAGACCCAAGAAGAGTGTTCAACAAGCTTTTAGAAGAATATTTTAATACTCCTTGATGTGACCCCTTGATGTGGCCCTATGATGTGACTCTTTGATGTGACTCTATCTAATACTTAAGTCATTTTTTGAAGATATATTAATAAAGTGACTTTATTAATTTATCATTAAAGTATGTCACTTTATAACCTTTTAATATAATTATTTAATATTACCCTTTTGACTTTGCACTTTTTGCCTAGTAACATTAAATAATTAAAATAATGATTATTCCTTAAGAGGGCCAGAAAACAGGGACATTACAAAACATTCGAAGATAGGATTGATACCAAGTTCTATGATGATTTTCTTAGTTACAAGTGCATATAAATTGCAAGTGAAATTTGAAATAGATATATGTCAAGTACAAGGTCCAATTTGGCACTTGACGAAGACAAAAGGTTCAAGAAACAAGCTAAAGGAGTCCTAGAACATACTACTATACTGGAAACTAAAATGAGTGCACAACATAGAGTAGAAATTGCAAAGTAGAAAATTTTGGACTCTACATTTTGCCCCCACTCAGTAAGCTTATGAAATAGGGCCATAAAGCATGCTAAAGTAATATTCTAAGTTACTGGTTTCTCCCCTTAAGGGTCTCAGTCCCGTACCCAACTGGCTCGGGTACCGATCCGATGATTGGAGCGCACCAGGAGCGACCAAGGCTCATCCCTGCTGCCCCGAGGGCTCCCAGTATACCCATAGGAAACCTAGGGTGGTAGGGACACACCTTGGTTGCTCCCAGGTGCTCCTGGACACTCCCGCACACTCCTATGACCTTTAGGCACAAAAAAAAAAAAAAATTTTAAAAACATGACTCAAAGAGATTTCCAGGAACATGACTCAAAGAGATACACAGAAAGCAGGGTTTGTCAACTTAAAGGTTTCTTGTGTTTTACAGTGCACTAAGTATCATTTCCTCATTTGCATTTAAACAAAAAAAATAACGCTTGAACACCCAAGTTTCACAAACCAGTGAACATAGGCCAAAGAGGTTCTACTTTGGTAGGGGAGCAGAGATAAGCTCCCATATTTCTTCTTCTTGGATTAAAGGTTTCCCGAGTTTTACAGCACAGTGCCTAGGCAGCATCTCCCTAACTGCATTCAAGCAAGAAATTTAAAAACAGAACTTCAAACCATAGTAGGGCATTCTCAGTTCAAGTCCGGGAGCAAATCTTCTGTGAATTTTGACGGAAGAGGCGTCCCTTCGTCAGAGTTCAAAAAATACCCTTCCAAATGGCTTGTTCTTGGCAAAATAGTTTCATGTTTCCCTATTTGCATTTTAACAAAAACACAATCTCTTGAAATTGAAAACCCACAAACTGGTTCATTAGCAGCAGGGGAATTTTGACAGGAGAGATCACCCTTCAACAAAGATGAAGATGTACCCTCTCCCATGGCCCCTTCTTACCCTAAAGGCTAAAGGCTTCCTGAATTCCCCTCTTTCTCTTGAAAGAAATAAAAGAAATTGTCTTTTTTTTAAAGTAATATGTATCCGGCTACACTGCAACACCACAAATGGAAATACTAAAAAGAATAGCCTAAACCAATAGCATTATTCTGTCGAGATTTAATCTCGCTGACACATTTTACCGAAATTTAAAATAACCCAACAAATGGGTGAATTAATTGACCTAAAGAAAAAGCAAAAAACAAAAAACACATGAATAAACAGCTACCGCGACGCAAAATAATAAATTATAAATTATAAAGACTTGGCAGAATTTACTCGTACCCGCAAGAATCGCAAAGATCAGCGAATTGTCCCGAACGGAGAGGCCATCCGCTTCTCCACTCCGCACTCGATGTGGCACCGCATTTTCTATTAAAGCAAACTTTCCCGGCCGACATTGCTGCTTTTTTTGCTCCGTTGTCTCACAGTCCCTTCTGTAAATCGAGATCATTTGAAAATGAGCTTGGCGGCGATTTGGCGTTGGGATATTTCGACTATGATAGAATTGCACTTGCAATCGAGAAGAAAAGTGAAGTGAGAATCTAGAATCTTAAGATTCCTTTGCTATCTACATCCCTACGAATAAATTCATAATGTTCCCGCAGTCTTGTGTATTTTATTTATTTATATCACTTTACATACACCTACTCCTCACGTTTCTTACATGTCGATGGGAATTTTGTCTTTATTTTTAATTGTTGTTATACTTTATTATCTTTATATTTACAGAATAATGTCAACTCTAAATTATTTTTTATTTTTTTTATCACTAAAGATTTTTAGTTCATTCAAGTTACTAACAGCGGCAAACCAATACAGAAATTAATCCACGTGTAATTTTAATGTTTACAAATAGTTTTTTATTTAAAAAGATTTTAAATATTTTTATTGATTTCTTTCTACTTAAGGACGCAAAATTATTTTTTTCAGTGCATTGAAAAAAAATTAATATTTTGAAAGATCTTTTTTAATGTCTTGAATATTATTAATATTTTACAAGATTGCATTACAAAAAAATCCATCACAAATATGGAATAATAGCTTCACAAAGAAAGTTCCAAAATTACAACAAGCAAATACAGATGCACAATTTGTTCACAATGCATATGTTGCAACAATGTACTATAGCTCATGCATTACAAAAGTGGACAAATCAATGACATATGCTTTCAAAGACCATCAACAAGATAATAGTGATGTTATAAAAATTATAAGCAAACCTAAAAATGCTTTGCTTAGCTTGCAACAAATGTCTTCATAACAAGCGACTCATATTGTTTTGTCATTTCAAGTAAATTATAGCTTAAGAAAGTGTATTCATTGATACAAGAGGTCATAATGATCGAATGTTGATTTGCAATATGTAAAACAATTGAACAAAGAACCAGATGAATCGAAAGATGTAATTTATAATTCTTTAGTAGATTACTATACAAAATATCCTGAAACAATTATAGACATATGTCTTACATAATTCGTTTTAGACTATAATAAGCATGGGAACAAAATTGAACCAAGAACAAAACCAAATATTATATGATTTATCAATTTCAACAAACATATTGATCTAGAAAAGGTCATTGTGCAGAGAAAATTCTACTCTATGTGTCATTTGTGATGAATGAGAATACATTGAAACATAATTTTGGCTAATGGCAAAATGTTTATTTACATCATGAAAAATGATTAAATATAATTGTGCAAAGTACAACTACAATATCAACTCTACATGGGGTGACATTGGCAAAGCTATGGACGAGCTCAATTTTAAAAATGAAGACATTGTGAAACATGTCTTCATTGTGAAAATATGAGAAGATTAAGAACAATACAACATACAACTAGATTTTAAAGCTATGAACCACAATAAATCAAATAGAATAGATTCAAATTCATTTGAAGTTGCACAACAATCACAAAGTATGGATAACAATGACTACTACAAATTGAGGCAAATATTAAACAAAGAACAACAAGCAATTGTAAAAGAATTGTATTAAAAAAAATTAAAAAAAAAAAAAATTCCATTGCATTTGTTTCCAACAGGTGGTGTTGGAACTTGAAAAAAAATCACTACAAAAGCCATATACCAAACACTTCTTCGCATATAACATTTTTATTGACAATGACCTAGAAAATTCAAAAGGTCCAATAACAACTTATATAGGGAAAACAACATACAACATATGTGGAGTCGCACTACACTTAGCATTCCACATACCTTTTAACAAGTCAAAATGTATTTCATTGAGCATTGAAACATTAGATAGAGTGTCAAATCATTATCATCAACTATTTGTGATTATAATAGATGAAATATCATTAGTAGATTCAAGATTTTTATGTTACATTGACAAACAATTGCGGGATATAATGCAAATGCCTATTGCATACTTTAGAAATCTTGATACATTTTTTTGTCGTGATATTTACCAAGCACATCCTATACTTGATATCGTGGTGTTTGAAAGTAAACTAACTTTAACTAAATCAATTTCATAGAATTTTTGGGTGGATAATGTAAAGTGTTATTTATTGAAGTCGGCAATTCAACAAAAGGATCAAAAATTTAGTGCAATCATCAATAGAATTCGAGTGGTATCTCAAACAAGTGACGATTTGAGATATCTTAATAAATATTGCTTTCATCCATTGCCAATGGACCCACCATTTCCTTTTTTGTTTTATAGAATAAAAGACACTAATACACACAATGAAAAAATGATATCAATTACTCATGGAGATATTATATAATTATATACAAATGGCGAACATGATGATAATTGTAATGCAATACAATGCAATAAGAATTTAACTTCTCTACCATGTAAAATACAGTTGAAACCAAATATACTTGTAAAAATTTGTGTTGGTAATTACAATGTACAAAATGGTCTAATCAATGGCTCAGACGGGATATTTAAGGCATATACCAAATTTAATGATTTTGATGTTGTTTAGATCAAATTTAATGACCCACAAATTGGCAAACAACAAAACATAAAACTAGCACACTATTATTTTGATCTCATTGATAATAAAAAAATGTTAGGAAAAGGTGTGTTGTCCACCTTGCAAAACGTTATACTGTAATATTTATTTATTTATTGTGTGGTGCACATAGGGAATCTATGGATGTGTGCATCACATGGGCTAGCATTCTTGGGGCCACTTTATGTGTTGTATATAACATTAGATTAAATATTTAATGTGCGGTTGCACATGGGAAAATATTTAATGTTGGGAAAACTTAGTACCAAGAATTAAATGAGGGGTTAATAATTTTGTAATCTCATGGTATTGGTCACATGGTTTTATGTAATACCATTTGGTGGTTTTGTGTGAGCTTTTTTCTATAAAAGCAAACACATTGGTAGTTGTCTAAAGTTGGAAGGTTGGCTAGCTTGGGTATTTTGGCTAAGGGTTGAGAGCATCTCTTGTTGGCATTTATGAGGGTTGAAGCATGGCATCGGATGTGTGGTTACATGCTTGTTAACATGTAGTTCTTGTAGAGGGTTTGATGTTTCAAAGGTGTTTATGGAGGACTCTAAAGATATATTGCAATGTTTATTGTTGAATAATACATGAGTTATGGATGCTTTTAGAGGTTAGGTTTTTCCCTCTTAAGGGTTTTTCCAGGGTATATCTTATGTCATTTTTGATGGTATGGTGTCTATTCTTTTGCATATGGATTTTGAATACTTGTTTACATAGATTTATCTATTTGGGTTATGTGGAAATTATCTTGGGTGGATGCATATTTTCTTTCATTTGGTATCAGAGCCAGGTTGTGGTTTGTATATGCTACGCCCTTAATATTGGTGTACATCGGGTTATGAATAGTCGGCTTGTGGCTATCTTAACTCCTAATTAAGTCATATTATCATTAGTCAGTTGTTTAGGTCGGCCTTAGACTTATATAGGGTTATCTAAGTTGGCCTAGGTGATATCCTAGGCATAAATAGGTATATATAGGAGGTTGTGAGTCTTATTTGATCATCATGTTGAGTATTGTGTTTTTATTGAAGACTATTGAAGGTATCCCCCTCGAAGTGGATTAAGAGGTTGCCCCCTCGAAGTGGCATATTCTTATCAAGTATTTTCAACATATTTCATATTATATTCTTCTTGTGCAAGTTATTTCATTACAGTATAACCCTTGTTGGAGTAGAAATGGTGCATATTTGAATCCAAGGATTTGCATGAAAGAATGAAGACATTGCATGATATGAGGGTATTGTGCATGTTGTTTTTGCAGATTTGAGATTTCAAGGTTGTTGATTTATGGTTATTTTATGCACATCTAGGTTTATGAATCTTTGTTGGAAAAAGGGTTTTTCTATGAATGTTCATTATGAAGGTTTTTTAGGGGAAATGTTGCATATGACCCCTTGGGACAAAAAAGACCTCACCATTGGATCCAAGAGGCTCGAGAGATGAAGATTGACATAAAATTTGGCATATTTTGGTTAGTAAAAAAATGCAAAAAAAATTGGCCAATAACCCTCTCAATCGTACAACCGTCAAATTTGCAGGTCTCAAAAATTAAAAAATAAAAATATATATTGTGCGGCCTATTAAAAAAAATTCCTTGGGCATTATAATAAACTAATTATAAATAAATAAATTTAAGGGGGGCATGCAGACCCCCCACCCCTGTTAATTGGCAGTATTGATAATATCTCCAACAGGGGTGTCAGCCCCTGTTGACAATTGTCAATCATTGACCAATGGTTGGGGACTAGAGGGGCCTACCCCTCCCCCCCCCCCCAATGGGGCCTTTAAACAAAAATAAAAATATGCCAAAATATTTATAAAAAAAATTGTCAGCTTTTTTAAATAAAAATTAAACCATAATTTAATATTTATGGTGGATCTGCACCACCCTTGTGGGACCACCACTGACAGGCCACCCAAAGGGGCCACCATGTTTGGTTTAATAGTCAAATTATGCAGCTTTTTTCAAGGGACATAACTTTCATCTAGGGTGTTTGTTTTTTACTTCTTATACTCATTGGAAAGGTGGTTTCATGCTCTACACTATAGTATCGGTGGCTTTTCTAATTTTTTTTACTTTGATAGTGAAATGCTTGTTGGAAATTAGATGTTACTTTCAATCTTGGAGAAGTCATAACTTGTGCATATGGAGTCAAATTTTGGACCTTTTATAGTCAATGAAAAGCTTGTTCAAAGCACTACACAATGGATTGCATTTGGAGATGTTTTCACATGATTTATCTCGTATTATTTCAATTTGTGCTATTTATGGTTTATTTTGACTATGGTGATTTTGTGAGCTTATGGCTATTCAAATCTTGGTGATTTGATGTTGGATTCATTGTATACTCAAATGTACATCTTTGATTACTCTCATTTGACATGGTTATTAGTATATTGTTGAGTTTGTATGTTGCATTGTTTCATCTACGGGTTGTGCAGTGTTGTAGATTGTTTATGCTTACAAATTGCATTTATGACTTGAATGTGGAATGTTTATGCCCATATATTCTTTAAAATTGTTATAGATTCATATTTGTGGCTTGGTTTAGTCACTTGTTTTGTTGTTTTGGTTGTCATGTTGACGAGCAAATATGGTATTACTAGGTGCAGCCATGATGTGGAACATATGTAGATGACTATTTGATGCAAAAATGTGTGACACAATTGGAGTTTGTTGTTGGTATATTTGGTGGTGATCATGGTGTCATGGATGTTCCCTGTGCTTTAGGGAATTTAGCATGATATGATTTTTTATGCAAGTGCATGATTGGTGGTGTTGTATTAATTTCAATTTGGTTTGTGACAATGTATCTTCTTGGCTTAAGGATCATGGTTTTACTTTGCCTCTTGGGAGCTCATATTGCATTTGAGTTCTTTGATTGTGTGAGGGCCTCTGTTTGATCTTCATTAAGGAGATTTTTATCATGATGTCATTGATAGCTTGATTACACATAGCTTGAAAGATGATAAATACAAAACATTGCTTGAAATAGATTGTTTATACCTTATGTAATTGTCAATTCACAAAGTAGATTCTCCCATGCAAGTCACATATTTTCCCGACTAGACCTACAAATTTTCTTAAACAAATCGGATTTGTCGAGGTTGTGTGATTGTATTCACCCAAGTTTGTGGTGAGGTATCTAGTTAATGCATTCACCCAAATACAGTTCATATTCTCTTGTGAAATCATGCATTCGCCTCTTTGTATTTGGGGTATATTTTCAATACATTCGCCCCAAGTATGGGTAAGTTCACCCATTTGCAGAGTAGATTCACCTTTTTGTGATGGGAAAATATGGGATGTGGATTTACCCAAGTATGAGTGGATTCACCCTTTAACCTACAACACAACTATCAGTCAAATAATGTTGTGGATTCACCTTTGTAGAGTCACATTGGCCCATCTATAGAACATCTTCACCCAAACAACAATGCATTCACCTTTTAAAAATCTACAAACTTGAAAACACCAAAAAAGATAAATTTTGATTTCTCGACTCGTGATATGGGTCCCATCAGGCGTACAAGAGATGTGTGCATGAAATTGTACCAATGTGAATGATTTAAACAATAAAAACCAAACAACACAAAGATCAAATAAAACATTCATATTAGGCGTGAAAAGATCAAACCAACATAGAATTGGATGTAAACAACCTATATTGAGCCTCTATTGAGTAGATTTTCCCAAGATTGTCGATTTTGATGTGTGCTCACAAAATTTTGGCAGCATAACAATACTCCAATGATAAAATGAGTGAGAGGGAGTTAAAATGGTTAAGAGTGAGATATATGGGTTTCGAGAAAAATGGATGAAGGGCTAGGATTAGATCAGGGGATCAAGGGTTAAGATGAGAGGTGATCTCTCAACTCATGAGATTGTGCCAAGTGGCACAATGAGATGAGTTGAGAGGGATAAGGATACAATGAGGTGCCTTGTGTAAGGTGTCTCAAAAGGCAACTCTTGTCTTCTCACTCAAAAAGGAAAAGAAAGTAATTAAAAATTCCTTTTTATGATTTTGAGGAAAAGTACCCATGCCTCTAAGTACAAGGGTCCTTTCCAAAAAGGGAGAGAATTTAAGGTTGAGTGCAAAGGGGAATATTGTGTAGGGATTTGGATTAGGTTAGCCCACTTAATCAAGGATTAAGTGTGTGCACATGATTATAGAGTGGATCAGGTGAGGATTATGGTTTAATAAAAAGGTTGGAGGATGTGACATGAGGTGAGAGGAAAATAGGAATTAAATTATTAAATTTAATTCCTATTTGGAGGAAAAAAGGGGATTTGGGAATAAAATAAATAAATAAGGGTATTTATTTAATTTAATGGATGAATGAGATACTAAGGTCTAGGATAGGTAAATTAATTACCTTAGATATGACTTGGAAAATAGATGAAAGATAGGGGATATTAATTTAATAAAAAATATTATTTAATTAATACGTGTGGTAGAAATTACTCAAAATAAGGATAAATTGACCAATCGAAAGTGGTCAATTTTAGGTGTCTACAATATCTATTCTACTATGCTTTCCTTCTACACTTCTTACAATTGTACTAATGCTTGTTTAATAAATTGTAGTATCAAAATACATGTTCAAAATCATTAATTTACCTTATTTGCACCAACTTCTAAATTATGTAATTTACACTTTATCAAAAAGTAGCCATTCAATCAAACACAAGTTTGTTCAAATAGAAAATAAGCTAAGATATACCTTTGCAAATAGAACTTATATAGATTACAAGAAATGCATTTTTTAAAATTGTGTAATACATAACAATAAATCAAAATTTGTTCATTTTATAATAATTAAATATGATTGAGCTTCCATGCTTAAAACTTTTCCATACCAATGAATCAATCTTTCTTGGTCAGTTCTCATCTGCATTTTATTTGTAATCAAAGCAATTTCGTTCTCTAATTGCTTAAACATTATTTCGCAAAATAATAACTATAACATGATAATATACACTTGAGCATTGTATAGTTTTTTTGTACGAAAACAATGGAAAATAGAAAAAGACCAGAGCGACAAGATGATCACCTCACCTCCTTTCCCAGAGTTTATCACTTCGCCTCTTCTGGAGGATGGAAATGACTCTCTGGTTTGTCCTCCTCCTTTTGTTCAATTGCAACACTTCACTCCGAAGAAGTGTATGTTTGACTTGGTGGAGGATATTCCTACTATTTCTTCTATTTTGGCTATGTTTGTGACATCGGCCTCGCAAGACCTTATTGATGAGGATGTTGAGACAACCTCCTCCTTGGCCCTTGCTATAAGAGAGTTAGCAAGCACCACCCTTTCTATCCCCCCTACAGGCTCATCTTCCCTCACCCCATGATGATCTAGACTAGGAGCAAGACAACTTGTTGGAGGTATTAGACTAGAGCATAACCTCTTATTTATCTTTAGCTTAGATTTATGTGTTTGTTTATGTTCCCTCATGCTTGTATATTTATGTTTGTGCTCTTTCCTGGAGGACCCTTGATACCCTTGTAGGTACTTGGATACAAGAGAGAAAATTTGTCGTAAAAATTCTTCTATTTATCTCATCATTCTTCTATATGTCATACCTTTTGGCTTTCATGTCGGGAATGCTGCAAAGACCGCATTTAGGCCTCTTCCATGTTGACCTAATTTTTATTTTTATTGTGTCTTCATGTGCTCTTCTTCACATTTCAATCTCTTTGGGGGTGATGATAATTCACACATATTATATTATATTCATCTATCTATATCTATGATCAATTCTAACCCTAAATGACTCGATCCCCTTATGCTATTGATTTTTTTATCTCTTTTCTTGAAGTTGTGTATTATATGTGTTGTCCCTCACATGACAACATCCCATGAATACATCTCACTATGTATGTCGTTCCAAAACATCTCTTTATCTTTCTCTTCTACTTAACATGACATGTGCTCCTTTACGTAGCACACATCATTCTAAGGGGGCTATCATATGTGCTTATTTCTTATAAGAAAAAAGATTTTAAAATATGTTTGTATGTCTTGATGTCTTATAATCTTGTCGTCTAGCTTAGGGAAACCTCACTAGACTTGTCTTGTCTTTTTTTGTGACTATCCTGCAACATAGATTGCAACAACCACACCTGCCTATTCGCTTGTCGTATGGACTCTAACCTTGCTAACCATACATATTAGTGCTATCTTCATTTGATCATATTATGTCATGTCATGTCTCATGTCTATTGTTTTCTTTTTCACCTAACATGTTTATCTAAAGCTAACATTTATGTGGTGAGATTACAATCAACTTTGTAGGATGGAAGACTCGTGTCATCTTTGCATCCTGGCTCAACTTCTCTACATCACATATACCAGATTCAAGACATGTGTCCTCTTCATCTTGGGTATATTCTCTTCAAACTCTTTTTTCTTTAGCTTCCACATGCTTAGAATGCATATGCTTGCTAAAGTGGGGGAAAGATATAATGTCATAAAATTGCACCCCATGCAATTTCACATTACATAATCCTTCATTTAGCCTAATAAATACAATAATACAAATTCCCTTTTCCTTGCCTTCAAATTTTTCCTTTACCCCTTGGTTTTTGGTCTTTAAGATAATTTTTGTTGGGGATGTTTCTGCAACGTGCAGACGTTTGTGCGTCACACGAATGTCCTGACAAGATTCTCAGGTTTGTGGCTATTGAGACATTACACTTCCACCTGCCCATGAATTGTAATGCCTCTATGGTTGTAGACACACCCAAAAATAGTCCCTCACATGCATTTCTTCCATTCTTCCTTCCATTATTTCATTCTCTCATTCACTCTTTCATTCTATCACTTTCATTATTGCACTCTTGCTTCTCAAGCTCTCACTTTCTCACTTCTACACCACTTCTACACCATTTTTTCTCAAGTTCTATTGCAAGTTATTAGATTTTACATCGACATCTTGGCTATGTCAAGTGTTGCACTCTCTTTCAACTTCACAAGCTTGTTCAAGGGAGGGTAAATACTCATTTACTTGCATTCACCATACTTATTTAGTAGCATATTGATATCTAACATGTCTACTTTCTTTATCTTGTCATTCTATATCATCTATTATCTATTTCTTTATCTATTTGTCTTCTTGGTTGTTTGTGGAGGTGGAAACACCAAAATGGGGGTTTGACTAAGGAAAGCCCCAAAACAGCCCCAACCTTTTCTTGTGTTTCTATGTGTGTAGGTTGTTCATGTGGAGCTTTGCAGGAGGCTGCATAACATTGAACCTCTTGTGAGTCTGTTTCTCTCCTTTAGCTTTCGTCATTCCATTTTATTGAGTTTAGATTCTTGCATGTTTAGTATTCTTCTTGTTGAACTTTCTATCATTCTCGCATTTTGTTAGCTTAGTTAAACAACTGGATTTTAGTTCTTGAATTTTTGATAGGCTTTGTGTGTTTCAGTAAGCTTTCTCTGATTTTGGTTTGTACAAGACAATAGTGCACTGCGGGGACGTTTGTGTATCATGATGTCATCCTCTAGCTGTGAACTAGTATGCTTTCTCCTGAGACCTCTGAGGCCTGCTCTTTCAACTGATGAAGTCCTCTTTCCAAAATCAACCATAAAATGTAAAATAAATTAAAAAGCTCCCCTTTGTCATCCTTTGTCACTAGAGCTTAGCCTTTGAGGTAGTTGAGGATAATTTTCTCCCTACAGACTCTTCACCATCTTAGAGACTCAGGAGTAGCAAAACTCCTCCTCTACATCAAGTAAATAACCACTTTTCAACTATGTTGTAAGTAAATGTTGATGTAAATATGCAAGATAACTATTGATGATTAAATGATTATAATTGCTAACAATCTAAATCAAATCAATAAACACAACTAATAACAATATATTTCAACAAGTCATGATAATTAAAAAGAAATCTAAATTATAAAGAACACTATAGTTACCTCAAGTGGCCCTTGCTTGAGTGACTATAATCTTACATAATCTAATCAAATATTAATGCAAAAATTCATGCATTGAATGAAACTATATCCTTTATTGAAATTTAGAAACTTAATACAATACTGATAACAAAAGTATTGATAGCAAAAGTTCTAGATATTTGATTAATACAAGATCTACCAGAGATATTCTAATTATTTTGGACTCTAAACAACTTAACAACATATGTCAACTCTTCCATAAACATAGGAAGATGACTTATTCCTGTCCCAATCAAACAAAAATAGGAAAATAATTATACAAAGTTGGTACAAATATCACAATCATATTATGACTCTTTCTTCATATCATTAAGAAGGAAATATCAAATAAGAACATTTAGAACAAAGCATAACCACAAAATGATGAGCCATAATTTGTTAATGCTATAAATTTCTTGTTATTCTTCATAGATGTATTTATTGATGATGATGGAATGATGGATGAAGGGAATGATTTATGACTAAACCAATTCCACTTTATTTAGGTACTTCTTCATTCAAATGCAAACTTTTGTGTCCTTAACTGTAGAGGAACACTCCCTTGACTGTGAGTTGGTAGGTGACCTTTGCTACGGGTGACTGATCCTTTGCTACATAGAGGTTAGTTTCTCCCTACAATATTTCCACATCATAAACTACCACAACCAACATAAATTACTATAATATTCTATGAACAATCATTAATACATATAATCATTCATCAATATAACATATACAATGGTTAATTCTTCAATACTTAAGATAAACCAAAGTATGGGTAATGTCCTAGAAATTTCTGAAAATGCCTATGAGAAATATCAAACTTAAATCTAGGAAAATTAGGAAAAATTCTAGGCTCATCAACCGCACCCTAAGGAAGACTCTATCTCTCATGTTCTTTTTATAACTTAGAAATGAGGAGTCAGTTTTTAATTTTAAATAGTCAATGGAAAGCTCCTTTTATGACAAACACTTTGGCATTGAAACTTTTTGCAAATTTTTGTTGTCTTGACTGTTGTTTTGGCCTTCAAAGTCATATTTGTAAGCAAACTTTAATAGGGCATAACTTGCACCCTGATTATCAAAATTCCACAATTTTTTTTTGATGAGTATCAAGTTTTCACAAGGAATTTGAATTTGCGTGTAATTTTAAGTTTTGGATAGTCTACTTTTATAAAAATCAAAATGCATTAATATAGTTGATTTCAATATCCAAACTTAACAACATTGTATTTTTTATTACATATCATTGTGGGGGACCTAAATCAATTCTAATAATAATAAAGGGAGTGTGCCTTGAATTTTGCCTTTGAGCACTTCCATGATTGATGTTTGTAAACACTTTCACATTTCCCTTTACTAATTTCTTTCTACATAGTAAATTTTGCAATTAATCTACTAAGAATGGAGTCTAATAAATCCATTAATCCCCCCACCCTTCAATTATCATGAATGGAAACTAGTCATTTCTCTTCTACTAAAGAATCAAGGGTTATATAGGGTAACTATGGGAATAGAAAAAGAAACCAATATTATGAAAGATAGGGAAAAATGCTTTAATAAGTGTGATCAGGCCATCAAATTATTATGTCTTAACCTATCTCTAGAACTTCTAGTACATGTAGAGGCCTTAAAACAACCAATGAAGTTTGTATAGCCTTGGCAAAACTCTTTGGAAAGGTTGACGAACTAAGAAGTCTTGAGCTACAAAATGAACTCGTCAATTTGAGTCCAAGAAATTTTGATACTTCGGAGGACTATTTCACAAAATTTAGATCATTGATGTTACAATTATAATAATGTGGCATACATAAGAAGGAAGATCAACTCATCCTTTCCATTCTTTCCAAGTTAAGTCATGAGTATTTTTTCTTTGTCCTGACCTTTTATACCACCAAAAGATCTCTTAGAGACAAGTGGAAAATATCATATTTAGATGAATTTTTTACAAATTGGACAAAGGAGCAATACAAGTTAATCCAAATGGGAACTTTGAAGTCCTATAAGCTTCAAGCCCTCATAGTAGGAAATGAAAAACAAAAAGATTCAAACAAAGAGGAGAAACAGAAGACAAGGAACTGAAGGATGACAATAAATATCCAAATCACACTAAAACTTCTTCTAATCAAGGCAAACCTAAGAAATAAAAAGTGAAGTGTGCATATTGTAAGAAACATGTACATGATGAGAATAATTTTATGAAGAAACAAATTCACCATCTCACACATCTTGAGAAAAATAGGGTATTTACATCCATGATAGAGTCTTCATCAACTTTAGAATCCTCTAAGGCAAAGGATAAATCTAAGGGCAAAGCACTTATGGAAATCGTAGTCTCCGAGACTAATAGATGGATTCTTGACTTTGGAGCTTCACATCATGTATGTCTTCTTATCCAAAAGTATTCATGTCCTTATGTCCTACAAATACAACTCTTACATGTGTGTTTGTGGAATATGAATTGTTGTCATTGGAGCTTCACATCACATGTCTTCCTATCCAGAACTATTTATGTCCTTATGTCTTACAAATACATCCAAAATATTGAGCAAACAACTCTTATATTTTTTTTGTGGAATAGGGATTGTTGTCATTTGAAATGGATATATCACTAATATCTTCTTCATTCCTAAATTAGCCAATAATCTTCTTTCCATGTATCAACTCACAGATTTCAAGAAGATAGTTGAGTTCACATCCACTTTAGTGACTATTCAAGATTGACAAAGCAGAGAGGTTGTTGCGGTTGGACAAATTGATCATTTCTCTCGTGTTTACACCTTCTCCCACTTTTCTCCTAACGATTCATTCTCACAAGTTCATTCTCTTGCATCTAGTGTGGATAGTTCATCTCCTTCACAATCACCTATTGCTACATCAAAGTTCAAAGATGCTTCACAGAAAGCATCCAGAGATTATTTCCAATAATACATCACATGGAGAATTTGAGCAACATTCATAGAGTTCATCATCTTATGGGGGGCTATATATTGGCTCTTTTATCTTTTATGGGGGGGAACATTTATTGTACATTTTTCTTGTATCATCTTTTTTTAGAGAGGTGTTTTGTTCCCACTAGGTTTTCTCCTTTTCACCTCTTTATGAGAGATTGCATTGTACATGGGTAGATAACATGGCTAGTATCTAGGACCCATAATCATCATCATCATCATCATCATCATTTTATACATTACTCCCTAAGTTGCACTTAATGGGGGTGTTACTATAAATAGTGTCTTTACATATCTAGTTAGGATATCTCCTTTCTAAGATTGACCTATTCACACTTAGCCTAAGTTTACTTAGGTATTTTGTGTTTTTGTCTCCTCATGTGGTTGAGACATGTGTACTCACTTTGTGAGAGATCTCTTACTTAAACACTTTTCAAGTAAGCTCACAAGTGTTCCATCTTTGGAGGGTTGTTAGTAATTGTTTCCTATATTCTCCCCTCCTCGTCCTTGCTTATATATGAAAGGTTCATCATTGTATTTTATACTTCCATTCGCATATGATAAACATTTCTATTGTGCTAATTTGGTTTCATCTGTAGAAATTTATATTATGCATTCCGATTCTAACCAATCCTAACAACCTAACCAAACTATCCTATGAGTCTAACAATGAACATAGCAAATTTTGGCACCTTTCTTTCTCATCCATATTCACCCCAATTGAGGTCAATGGAGTCACTAACACATTGAAATTTTGTATATGCTCAGAATGACCACCTTCCACTCTCAAGGAGTACAACTTCTTGCTCAAAAAATATTATTTACTAAATATATGGCTTGATATATCACCCAAATTCTTCTATAACTTAGTTGAAGTGTGTTCTTTGTGGACATTTATTAGAATCAAGTCAACAAGGCACAATCTTATGATACCTTTAAATTTTCTATTCATTACATCATATTTTGTAGTGAAAGTTGGATCTGTAGACCTCTGGACATTATCATCCACCACATCCCATAGATCTTGATCAATCCACAGATCTTCCATCTTCAACATCCATATTTCAAAACTTGTGCCAAAAAAGTCTCTACCTCATTTTTCCTAGATGTGCTCACCAACTCTACTATCCTGCAATACAAAACATGAAATAATCTAAACAAGCTCCCACTCAAACCTTGATTAGCTCAAAAAACCTTGTATCCAACAAATAGAACCAAAACTGGCTAGCCTTTGATAACACTTGTAAGGAAGCAAAGTTGTGCGAAAATGCTTCCTACACTAATCTCAATAGGAATGATACAAATTTCAATTCAACTATTAAAGAGACTTGAAGAAACATATGAAATAACATAAGAAAAATAACAATAAAACATTATATTGTGATTTACATGTGGAAAAGCCTTTCAAGAGAAAAATCGTACACTCCAAACTTTGCACAATGTATTATTAAATCTTGAAACATATTACAACACACTTACAATGCAAGTTCTTATAGGACTCTTACCTCAACTAAATCCTCAAGGAATTCCAAGAACATTTTGATAGCATATATAATTGCAAACTAAACTCAATTGGTAATAGACTATCCAAAAGCACAAGTATATATAAAATTGCATTTCATGTGAGAACCTTCTGGAAATGAGGTTCCATTTTATAAACAAATAATAAAAAGATGACACTCATTATAAATTTCATAATTATCTTGAGTGTTAACTTGTTCCTATCTCCATACAATATGCTTATCAAAATAGTCTCTTTACTTGTCATAGAAAAACACCTATCCTTTTCTCTTATTATTTTTTGTATGCAAGGTTGAGACATTAAGTTTTTAACATTTTCCCACTAGTTGAATACCTTGCAAGAGTCTATAGAAAATAGGTAACTAGTTGTTGGGGCCAAGAATCCCATTGATTTTAAACAACATCTAAACTTCACTTTGCTAATGTATCTATAACATTTTCTAAAGTTTCAATCTTCTCTAGCTTCATCTTGCCATCCTCAACCATATCTCTAACAAAGTGATACTGTATATCAATGTGCTTGGTCATGACATCAAACATTGGGTTCTTCAATAGGAAAATTATGTTATGATTACCACAATATACTATTACTACACCTTGTTTGAACTTTCTATTTGAAATGTTAATATTTTAATACAAATGGCTTCCTTATAGACATGAGTAGTTGCCATATACTTTAACTCTATAGTGGACAAAGCAACTAAAACCTATCAGTTACTCATCCAATTGATTGCACCACCAAATAAAATACACATATATTGTATTGGATCTCTTGCTATCACATCATTAACACAGTTTGAATCCACATAACCTCTAACATCCAAGGAATGTTGATCTCATAATCCATGAAGATGTAGAGTACTTTGAGGTACCCTACAATTATTTAAAGACTCTTTTTACTACATCTCAATGTGCTCTTCCCGGATTAGACATGTATCAAGAAATAACTCCCACTAATTGGGTGATGTTTGCTCTTGTACAAACCTTAGCACACACAAGGCTATTAATTGCACTTTGGTATGGTACTCAACTCATATCTTTCATCTTTGATGGGGATGTTGGATAGTGCAAGTGATAGGATAGGGTTGGGTGGAACACTCATTGCTCCATGCTCTGGGTCTCACCTTGGCAATCCCCTATGGTGTCACTCCCCACCACCTTAACCTATAGGCCCTAATGCTTGTTAGGCACCCCTGGTTCTCCTAACCAACCCTACTATCATCTCCATTTCCCTAACCAAGCCAATCTTGGTGCTTTCTCTACCATTCTCTTCCTAGCCCTTAATCTTCCTAAAGACTAGTTAAACCTCCAATCTCCATTGCTTCATTGCAGGGGTGTGTGATATGTTTCCAAGGGTTTCCAACCATCTTCCTAGGGTTCTGGACAGTTCCCCATACTCCATTTGACATTTGCCAGCTCCAAACCCTCACCTAGGGTTAGAAAAGGGCTACAAGCCTAGAGCCCTAATTAGGCCTCCTAACCCGAGAAAAGTGGACAGTTTGCCCAAGTTCTCCAAATAAACCCAAATCTTTTCTTGGGATTCACAATGCCCTTGCCCACACCTTGAAGGGTTTTGGGGTTTAGAGCCTCCACCATCTGTACTCTGTCCTGACCCTTAGTTTAGTAAATTTAGGCTTGTTTAAGCCATTTTCTGACCACCCGATAGACTGTCATTTTTGTTTGCCCATCAAACGGACTGTTGGGACCTCCTCTTTGGTACCAAGCCCCTGCAAGGCTTCCATCCACCTTTCTACCACAGGATTTAGCAAGGAGAGGTCACCCCTGCAAGTTAGGTGCCTTGCACCCACTGACTTTCCTAACCGGGCACTGTTTAGCTCGCCTAGGAAAGGTCTTCTTTCATGAATGCTTGACTCCTAATGACTCCTACTACTACTATAAGTACAAGCATGGAGCCTAGCCACTATTTCCAAGAGCCCATACACCAGGTATAGGGGAAGAGTGGTCTAGAAGCCCATTTATTGTAGCTTGCCAGTCAGAATCACCAAGACAAGAACCTAGAGAACAGAAATTAAAAGCTTTAACCAATGAAACAACTAGTTACAGACCCAACCAACACTTGGAGAAAAACTACATTACTTTCCACACGTATGCCAATGCTTGGTTATGCCATCAACACACTACCAAGATCACAAACACAGAAACTTAGCAATTATTCTACTGTTCTTACTTATCCTTCATGAAAAATTCAAAATTACAAAACTTCAAATGCCTTCCAACCTTCCACACAGGTCGAGGCAAACCTTAAATAGGTTTCCCAAAGTGGTTACACCCTCCTTGGCCATACATTGTGGTTACAAGGTGGCAAAAGTGCAAAATGTTCCATTTTGCCACCTTTGCCAATTTCCTAGAAACTAACTAACATGAGTGTTCAAACTCCAAATCTCTTCCACTCCTGATAGCTCCGGATAGCTTCTGATAGCTCCTGACCAAGGTACTTTAGTAAGCCACTCACTCAATAGCAATGGTCAACATGACCTTATAACATCAAAAACAAAGATTGCCTAGCCTAGTGTTTCAAAGGTGTTTCTCCTAGGTGCTCCTGCACCAGCAAGATAGACAACTTTGTTCCCATCATAATAAAAATACACAACGGTTTAGAATCTTTCATATCGAATCTTCTTAGAATAGTATCAACATACTTACTTTGGCCTAGCCAAATATTTTTGTTGCGTTTGTCTCTTCTATTTTTCATTCCTAGATTGTGTCTTGTCGCACCAAGGACCTTCATTTCAAACTTTGTTGAGAGTTGAGATTTTAATTCTGCAATCAAACTCTTTTATTTGTCAATAAACAACATGTCATCAACATACAAGATAATAACCAAGAAATGATCACCATTAGATTTGAGATACACGGCGATCAAATTTAATCAAAGAAATTCCAAACTCAGCACATGTATCGAACTTCTAGTACCACATCCTAGAACTCTATTTTAAACTATATCATTTTTTTTAACTTACAAATCAAATGACGTATACCTTTCACCACATGTACTTTGGTTATGTCATATAAATTTCTTCCTCCAAATCACCATGAAGGAATGCTTTGGCATCCATTTGTTCAATTTTTAGATCATAAGCAATTGCACTAGAAAGTAAAAAATGAATGAATGTCATTTTAGCTACAAGAGAAACAAATCTCACCATAATCTACTTCCTCAACTTGGGAGTAACCTTTCACGACCACCAATTCTTTATACTTGTTGATAATGTAGTTTGAACCCATTTTATTTTTTAACACTAATTTGCACCAACAAGCTTCCATCCTTTAGGCAATGGTATAAGGTCCCATGTATCATTCTTTTTAAGATTTGTCATCTCTTCATCCATGAATATTTTCCAAGACTTTACATCATTCATACCAAGAGCCTCTTCTATTGATGTCGGTTCATTAACATTAGCATTCAAAGTAAATATGCACCTCCAATCATTTGAAGAATACACATACCTTTATGGTGGTTTTCTATGGACCTGGTAGACCTTCGAACAAGTCAAGGTTCATGTTTTTAATGATTCAGAACTTGGGGAGCTCTCCTTAACTTCATATCTTTCTAGGGGCCTTAATTAAATTTTCTTAGGCGTAGAGGGAAATTGGATCACATCTTTCTTTTCTTCCTTTTGTTTTGGTTGCATTATAATAGGAGAAGGGTTAGTTTCTCTAAAAATAAATCTTTTTGTGCAACAAGATCCTAAAAGTGTGTATCCTTTCACACCATAGCAATCTTCGATGAAGATACATTTAACAACCTTGTTATCCAATTTTGTTTGCTTCTCCTTTAGCATATGTGCTTATTCCTCACAACCAAAAACTCTCAGATGTCTAAGTGAAGGCTTATGACCCAACCATTCCTCCATTAGAATCTTGTCAACAAGAGCTAATGTAGGAGGCCTATTCATTAGGTAGTAGGCAATGGCTACATCTTCAACCTAAAACTTTTGTTCTAGTCCAACATCACTGAGCATACTCCTAGCCTTCTCCATCAAGGTCTTGTTCATTCTTTCCAGAACTCCATTTTGTTGTGAAGAATATGGAGTTGTTTTCTATCTCTTTGTACTACAATCTTTATAGAATATTTTAAAATGATTGGAGAAAAACTCATTTCCATTGTCTATCCTCAAGCACTTAATGTTTTTTTCAATTCACAACTTAACCATTGCTTTAAATTATTTGAAATGACTAAAAACATCAATTTTAATTTTTAGAAAATAAACTAATGCCTACTAAAATCATCAATTTTACTCTCTAGAAAATAAACTTGTCCTATTGAAATCATCAATAAAAAAACATAATAAACTGATTTACCAATTGAAGGAACGTCAACTAAACCAAATACATGGAGACTTATGAGAAATCAAGTGAAATTGAATGAGGTTTTTTTTACCATAAACATAATGGTCACAAAATTCAAATTCAAGATTACAATCATCTAACTCATTGACAAGTTTTATTTATCAAAACTCATAGACCCTTCTCTCCTATCTGGCCAAGTCTTTGGTGCCATAATATATCTCGTCTATAGGCAACATTGATTTGATAGATAGAGCACTCTTGGGTACCTAAAATCCACGACCATCTGTGGAAGAGGAAACCATCTATTCTTCTAGGTAAGTAGTCTTCAACTTAATCTTAATAGAAGTGATATTGCACTCAACTGTGCATGCATCAAGAAGGTACAATTTATCTAATTTACTTCCTCTTTCTATCATCGTAGCACCTCTCACTATTTTCACATTTGCTTCAGAAAAATGTACATGCACACCCATATCTACTAGCTTAATGTCAAATACAAAATTAATTGCTAATCTAAGGATATGCAAGACACCATCAAATCAACTAACTCTACCATTAAATTTTTTCACATAAATACTTCCATGGCCAACAATGTCAAGGAGAGAATTGTCACCCAAATACACTTTACCACCATCATACTTTTCATACTCACTAAACCATTTTTTGTTTGGATTCATGTGGAAAGATGCACCTGATTCAATTAGCCATATAATACACCCTGCATGACTGGCCAAGGCTGCAATAAAAACATCTCCATCTTTCTTCTCGAACTCAAAACTAGAATCTTGTTTCTTCTTTTTCTTATAATCCTTTCGAAAGTGTCCATATTTGCCATAGTTCCAACATATTGCCTTGGAGTTACTAGGGGATTTTGATCTCCCCTTGTTCTTGGACATAGAACAACCATATTGCTTTTCATTCTTGCCTCATTCTTTTGGTCTTCCTCGGATATTCAAAGCCTCTTTCATTCAAAGAGACCTTCCTTTTCATTTCCTCATAAAGTAGAGAACCAACAACATCCTTCATCTTCAAGATGACTTAAGGTGCTCCTAATAGCTATGACCAAACTATCTCATGACTCTAACAATGAACATAGAAAATTTTGGTACCTTTCTTCCTCATCCATCTTCACCCCAATTGAGGTCAATTGAGTCACCAACATGTTGAAAGTTTTTAGATGCTTAGTGATTTTTCTACCTTCCATTTAGGAATGCAACTTCTTTCTCAATAAAATCTTATTTACTAGAGATTTGGCTTGATATATCTCATCCAACTTCTTCCAAAACTTCTTTGAAGTGGGTTCTTCGTGGACATTTATCAAAGTTTGCAAGGCATAGTCTTATGATCATTACATCATATTTTGTAGCCAAAGTTAGATCCATAGGCCTCTAGACATTATCATCCACCACATCCCATAGATTTTGATCAATCAACAAATCTTCCATCTTCAACTTCCACATTTCAAAACTTGTGCCAAAAAACTTCTCTACCTCAATTTTTCCAGACGTGCTCACCATCTCTACTATCCTACAATATAAAACATGAAATACTTTGCACAAGATCGCACTCAAACCTTGATTAGCTCAAAAAAACCCTATACCCAACAAATAGAACCAAAACTAGCTAGCATTTGATACCACTTGAAAGGAAGCAAAGTTATGTGGAAACGCTTCCTACGCTAGTCTTGATAGGAATGTTACACAAATTTCAATTTAACTATTACAAAGATTTGAACACACATGATATAACATAAACAAAATAACAAAAAAAATAATACCATGATTTATGTGGGAAAACCTTTTTCAAGAGGAAAACCCCACACTCCAAAACTTGCACAATGTATTATCAAATCTTGAAACAAATTACAACACTTACAATGCAAATTCTTACACAAGTAACCACCTCAATTAAATCTTGGAAGATTTTCTTACAACATACAAACTTGCTAACTAAATTCACTCATTAAATGACTAACTAAAAGCACCAATATATATAAAATTACATTACATGTGAGAACCTTCTAAAAGTGAGATTCCATTTTAGAAATAACTAATAAAAAGATGGCATCATACATACCATTATTATCTTGAGTGTGAACTTATCCCTAATATCCAAGCAATATGCTTCTCAAAATAGCCACTTTGCTTGTTATTAAAATACATCTATTCTTGATTTTTACTGTTTTTTATCACACAAGGTTGAGACGTCGATTTTCTAACACGAACAACATAACATTCATGTTATGAAGAAAACAACCTTATGAAATATGGATATAAACAAATAAAAATAGCTACATGATTGTAATGTCCCCTTTTCGCTCATGAGCGGTGCAGTGATTCAATTAGCCTATTCCAGAGTTCTTGTAGGCTAGTTGATGTGGTTAGGGGACTCAGTTGCCAACATTGATGTTTAATGTTGGGGTTTCCAGAGGGGTTTCTATTTATAGCAATGGTTGATTATGTTGTTGCTATCTTCAATTGGTCACAGTGTTCTTCTATGGTATTCAATTTCGCTCAGTTTGGGTGTTTGGTATATACTTACTATTTATAGCAATGTTATTTATAGTAAGTCATCGTTGGGGGAGTTGGTCCCAAACCAGTGTATACGTAGCAATATTATTTATCAGTTGATGTTGGAGGTCCTAAGGTTGCAGTGTTTAATTCGAACACTTAAGTTATTTTATAAAGTTATATTATAAACTTAAGTTGAGGGGTAAAAATGGTCATTCGAAAAAGGTACCTTGAATTTAGACAAATGACTTAAAGTTGTTTTTAAAAACTTTATTAATATTTTAATATCTCCATGAAGTGGACGCCTATGAAAGGGAGATGAAATATTTTAAAATGTTTAATATTTCAAAAGAGGAGAAGGGCATGGGTTTTAGAGAGAAATGAAGAAGTTTTTGAAGTCCATCGCCCTAGTTCTTTATATTCTCAGTTTGGCTCTCATTTTGATATCTCTGCTTTGACAACATAACGAAATGATCCGGATTGTTTCAAGGTTGCTTGGGCTACGAACTGAGGATGAAAACCCTCTTCATATGGGCTGGTTTCGGTGGTGAAATATCCACCCTAATTAGATAGAGAGTGTTTCTTCAATAGGGATCACAAAGAGCTTTACAAGGTTCGATTATGTTATCTGAAATATGAATATTTATCAATATTTTTGATGGATTTTGGTGTGGTTTGCTTAGTATTCAGTTTTGGAGTGTTTGGTGAAGATTTGGGTGTGTTCAGCTTCATTTCTTGAACATAGTTTTTTTGGGTCAAAACTCCCCTTTTTTCTCATAACTCTAAGGCACCTTGAAGAATTCAAATGGGTATTGGTTAAAAGGAAGGGCTTTTCCAAGACAATGATTTCAAGCACAAGATCAAAATTTTTGGCTAAGTCTATGAATTTATGGAGCAGATTGAACCTTTAAAGAGGGACGTCCTTTGCTGTCAGGAAACCCTGTTTTGACCAGCACGTGTGGGGTTTTCAATAACTGGTTTTTGGTGTTGGAAAAAGGTGGTCTAGGCGTTGGTGAATAAGGCGACTTGAAGACTAGAGCTTGGGTTTTGATCACACTGCCATTCAAGAGGATCATTGCTGCATTTGAAGGGGCATTGACATGACTGTAGCTTCTTTTACCAGATCTGAACATTCATTGTATTAATCTGATATAACTGAAAAAGAATGTTATTTGGTTAATGATAATCTCTATTGTGAAAATGAATGCTATTGGTGTTTATGGCAATCTCTATTGAAAAGATATTAGAGTATTGTATTTCTTGTTTATCACAATCTCCTCTTTATGATATATACTCTTGCAAACGCATTGAAAACAATCACAAAACATCATTGAACAAGTCAAACAGTAAACAGAGACTTTCAAAAAACCAGGGGTGTATGTTACAATGATTAACCATAATTTAAATTACGGTCTTATCAGCTACTCATAACAAAGTACTAGTTTGAGTGCAAGATTTCTTCATGGCACTGCAAATTTCAGGAGTTTTGATATTCCCAAGTTGTTGTCTAGAATGATAATAAGAGTAACATTCCTTATAAACACATAACTAATACGACACCTTGATTTTGCATTGGTTGTCGAACTATTATGTGATATAATGTTCAAAGCTGAACTGCACAATTGTTTAAAAATAACAGATCTCAACAAATAATATATTTCAATCCTCATAAGAAACCTTGGATTTTGCCATGTACAAACTTGGATTTAGTAGCAACATTATTTGAAAATACTGAGCAAAATCATTAATATGTTAGTCTGTGTAATTTCTAGAAATGTGTAAGAGTAACTCAAATAACATTTGAGAAATATATTCCAGGGCAATAAGAAATTAACAGCTCTCACCCTAGGCCAAAAGGTTAGCAATGCATTCCAGGATCTTGCCAATGTGAAATTGGCACATATCAGGTCTATATGCCTTTACAAGGAAATTCTGTAAATTACTATAGTTGGCATTTGGCACTATAACTCCTGCAACTTGCTTAAAAGCATTCAATAAAAGATGGCGGGTTGTTTCTCAAATCAACAAGGTACCAATTTACTAAGCCATGTTGCACCTTTTGTTCTTTTGTAGAGAAAATGTTCACTTCTCTTAATCAAAAAGGAAGGGAATATATTGCTGTTTCTACATAAATCCCTACATTAGTCATAGAGTTGTGCAAAATTAGTCCAAACTCATGGGAAGACAGTTTAAGAATAACAATTACATGCTAGGCTGCTACTGCTGTACAACAGCAGCTGATCAAATCTTGCAAGCAGTCGTGACTGGTAATGTACACAAATGAAGGGAATGCTTCTCTTCAATTAATATAATAGACATGAAAAAATTGGTCATCATTCGTATGATTTGCATCCTTTCCAATTAAGATTGCCAATTTTATTGCTAATCTTTATGTATGTGACACACACATTAAGTCTTTACGTGGATTAAAAAACATAAAAAATCAGAATTAATCTTCCTTTCTACTGTTAACCTGTGTTCCACAGGGATGTGTCCCTGGCCCTCAAACCACTGTCCCCAGGCCATCCACAAAAATCTTCAAAATTCTGAGACATTTTGGAAATGTGCTGCAGGAACAGGAAATGCCGTGGGGGCATTTGACTGTCCCCAAGGTGGGAGACGTCTTGGGGACGGCCAGACATCCCTGATGGCAAGGCAACTTTTTATAATGTTACTAAAAAGGAATTCCTGCATGACATTAAAAAAATACCGTTCTAAAATTCCTTCATGAATCTGAACTTACATAATTGTTAACTGTTTTAAAATTCCTCATGACATTAAAAAAATAGTGTTAACTGTTATATAACTTATATCATTAGCTTTGAATCTGAATCATGATATATTTATTGATGTTATACTACTGTACCTGCTGTCACTGCTGTCCTGAATAATTTTATTGCTGTTATACTGCTGTCACTGTCTTATTTTTTATGTCATGTTACTCAATATTAGTTAAATTTACTGAAATTTCACTCTCTTTCTCTCTGTATATACAACATATCCCCTAAAAATGGCCTCCAACTGCCATCTCACCATCCCCATCCCCAAAATGCCGTGGAACATAGCTTTTAACTGGCCAAACTTACTGTATATTGACGGGCCTTAGATTTTTTATGATGAAAATATTTAATTCTAAGGAGTTACTATCTAGAATAATTTATATTTGAATCTCAAGATCCTGCTTTTCATTTTAAAATTATCCTATATGTCTGCTGAACTAGGAAAACAATAACAGTTTTTCGCATCGACATAAAGCTTGACAAAAACACTTGGTTGGCACATTAACTCATTAAAGATGACTGCAATATTTAACAAAAGTTGATTAAACATGTGAGATCTCTGTTGAATACAAAAATGATATAGATCATAAGGCAAAAGCCTGTACATAGGCTTATCAAGCAGTGATGTGCTTTAATTCAAATACCAAAAGGCAAAAAACAATAGAAGATGATAACTCTTAACTCGGCATGGCCTTATAGGTCTATTAATTTCAATTCAGTAACAATGAGCCAACAATTGCCAATTGATGTATTCATGATGGTTAAACTGAAGACTTACCATCATGCTGTCATAAAGATACCTCTTGACATCCCAGTGAACAAATAATTATGCAGCATATAAAGCTTGAAGATCTTCCACAAATACTAACCAACTAGACACTTGGTTGGCACATTAACTCATTAAAGATAACTGCAATATTTAACAACAGTTGATTAAGCATGTGAGATCTCTGTTAAATACAAAATTATGATATAGATCATAAGGCAAAAGCCTGTACATAGGCTCATCAAGCAGTGATGTGCTTTAATTCAAATACCAGAAGGCAAAAAACAATAGAAGATGATAACTCTTAACTCAGCATGGCCTTATAGGTCTATTAATTTCAATTCAGTAACAATGAGCCAACAATTGCCAATTGATGCACTCATGATGGTTAAACTGAAGCCTTAACATCACTGTTAATAAAGATACCTCTTGACAACCCAGTGAACAAATAATTATGCAGCATATAAAGCTTGAAGATCTTCCTCAAATACTAACCAACTATAAAGATCTCCCAATGGATGATGCATTGTGTATATTCTGTATCATTTAACACATGCCCTAAGCATGCTGCTCAGGAAAATGCCTAAACATTTCAAATTTGATGGTTAGAAACATTTTATGTCTGGATTTTTGCTTCCAACAAGCACTAGCTTTGCTAGTCAAACTGTTGTCGTAGATGCATCTCAGTTTCACTCTTCCATGAGGTGTGACTTGACTGGCCTTTCATACGCTTATTTTTTTCTTTGTCTTTAATTGTTGAACCTTTTTTCTTTTCTTTGTTAGGATCCCCAAGAGGCCGATCACCACAAACTGGGCATACTACACCTTCTCGTGCATTAGAATAGGTCTTTGGCACACCACACTGAAGACACATCCTTTATTTACAAAAGATAAAAGTCAATCATAATTCATTGTTAAATTATCTGCTTCAAATGAACTGCAAGTTCAAATAAAATGAAACAACTGACCCCAGTAGCTTTGCAGCATCTTCTGGAGGTGGCATGGTTGCTCCAGGAGTTCGCCGGCTATCACTAGGACTTGATGCTGGAATAGTCTTGGGAGGTGGCATTTCTGTGGTGGATCCCTGTGGTACGGTCCCTTCCACATCACTTCGCACACGTTCACGAATACCCACCAACTGTGCTTTAGCCTCCATAACAACACCTATAAAGTGCACATGGATCGTAGTTAGTTAAATAAGTAATAACAGAAATACAACTTTCATTTTGTACAATGTACACATCAAAACAGGCAAAAATTATGAAATAGAAACTTCCATATATTCAGAAATTACAACAAATGTAAATACAATAAAAAACATCTGGCATTTCAAGAACATCTTACATGATAACCTCATAATGAAGACTGCAAAAAGTCTATTTGCCTCAGCTATCAATCAAGAAATAATCTCTTTTATCATGTGTTTCACAGCAATTCTTTTGCTAATAGCAGTTTCAGCTGAATAAATTCCTTAAATTAATCTCCAAATCAGTCCATGAGCCCATTTTAACCAAATTCTCTACAACCCTTAACTCACCATCATCCCTAAAGATAATTTAAGGTCTTCTACAGTTTTCCCTCCAGAAAATTTGAAGCTTGTGACCTAGCCTACACAACTTTCAGGATATCTTCAAAAATTAAAGGCCATCATTCTCAGATGACAGAAAAACACAGAGAAAACTGTTAAAAATAGGAAATTGCCAAAGATCTCTGGCTGATTCCAGCAAAGCCCAGCATAGAAAATAAGCTGCAATTCATGCAATGAAAGTTGGTCCAGCACCATTAGTCTTAGAAAGTACGTGTGTGTAGATGAATAAAGCATATGCATGTCAAGGCATGCATAGGTTGTTAGAAACCAGTCTATTAATTATGAACTTCAAGAATGAAGTTGTAAGTCATAATTTATCCAATTCATGAATAAATATATGTTATATCAAATAAGAAAATTACAGAACACAAGAAAATTTGAGAAGACTGTTTATTATTACTTATTGTCAGCTTATGTTTTTACTGCACAAACTCCAACTCTGTTCCATATTTCATATGGTATCAGAGCTGTAGGTCTCATTTTTTTTTTTTATCACCAAGCACTCTTGTAAGATTCTAAATCTACAAGATCAAAGAGATGGCAGTAGATGGTGTGGAAGAATTGCAAAGGCTTGTAGAGTGGTTTAACGGTGAAGGGTGTAAGCTTTGGAAGCTTAGAATGAAGATGTTCTTGCTGAACAAGGAACTGTTTGTGTTAGTTGATGGAAAGGAGGCCAAGCTTGCATAAGATGCAGATGCTATCAGCAAGTGGGAGATAAGAGATGCTGAGGCTTGCTCTTGGATGCTCTTGAATTTGAGAGATAATATTATTATGCATGTCAGTGAGTTGAATATAACAAACAAAGCTTGTTATCAGTTGACTCAAATGTATTAATTGAAAGATGTCAATACTAGACTGTATGTTCGAAAGAAGTTATTCCAATTGAAAATGCTGGAGTCACAAAGTATTGCAGATCAAATGAATCATTTTAAGTCTCTCAGAAATCAGATGACAGCATGTGGGTCAGTGATTTCGGAAGATGTAGTGATGACGCTTCTTGGGAGTTTACCAAAATCCTATTCAGGATTGATAGTATCTATTAGCACTCAAGCCAATCTGAATTTGCAGAATGTAATAGCATCACCACTCCATGAAGAAGTAAGAAGGAAGGATGTAAGATTGAATGCTGAGATTTTTACAGCACTGTTTTCAGCAAAATTCAACAAAGAATAAGATAGAAAATAAGTCTCAAAGTGCCTCTGAGAACAGTCAAGGCACAAAGGTGGCGAAAAAGAATCCCAGAAAATAATCCCATTGCGGTGCCAAAGGAATTTCAATAAGCAATGCAAGAAATGATTAGCATGGGTTGAAGAGGTAAAGAAGATGAAAGAAGCAGAAGTCATTGTAGCTTCACGTTGTGAGCAAGAGCAATTTTTACAGGCCCTAAACCCACAAGCTCATACTCTACAGAATGTTGGTATTTGGACTCAGTAGCGAAACATCATGACACCCAAATAAGGTTGATTCCCAATATACATGTTGGCGTTTCAATTCGCACCTCTGGTATGTGAATTAGAAACTGACAGCTATGCACAGATAAACTGCTCTTCGAATTAGGAGGGGAAGCTCCCTCTTGCTGATGTTGCTTAAGAAAGTAAATTAAAACTAATTTGCCTATCTAAAACTCAAGCGCCATAGCTGAGATTTTCTCTTTTGGAAGTTCAACTACGACTAAGCCTATGCTAATGACGTTTCTAACTACTCAAGTAAATGCAGAGCATGAGAGTTAGAAATGAACGGGAAGTGATTCTTAGACACAAATACTTAAACAAACTTTATCCCAACACATATCTACTGAATTTTCAATGCAAGTTGAAATAGAGATCATATAAGTGTAACATATGAAACAGAAATCTGAAACATTATATCAAGGCAGCAAAGCAGGCACAAGACTTTATTTTCTCAAATCTCAAGAACAAAAGATTACAGTTTTGGGACAGCAGGATTGTAGCAGAATAGGCATACAATTTTGGGATCAACCAAAATACATGGGCACAAGTAACATATAAACTGAACGACACTTGCAGCTAGAAGAGACTTGCAAGATTGCTCTAACACTAAGTGAACTGAAACTACACAACAACTTGCAGGCAAAATAGGCTCAACAATTTGTTATCACAAGCACGGTTAAGAAAATAATGGGCAAAGCTGCCCTTATTTATAACTAAGCAAAGGAGTAGGGAACCCTAAAATCTCCTTGCTTTTACAACTAAGACTTGCCAACATGCAAGCTTTATTTCAAAATCTAAAACAAGATAAGCATCTAACAACTATGAAAACCTAAAAACAAGGAAAGTGCCAACTATTACAACTTGATATTTGCCCTTCAAAGAATGGATAATCATTGAGATGAGAATAGAAAGAAAGCTTCTAGAAGATTGATGCTTTAGATCTCGATCACATCTACCAAAAAGCGGGAAACTATATCTCTGTCAGGAGTATCAATACTATCAATAGCAAAGTTCCACTTTTCTAAGATTTCTTCTCCTTCAGCAATAGATCTCAAAAAATCTTTGATCTCATTGGCTAATTTCTCAAACCTCGCTGATATCATAGAAATTTGACTCATCCTTCCGGCACTGCCATCGCTGCTACAGACAACATTCTGGAACTCGGCTTGCACTTCGTCAAGCCCAACATAGGAACCATCATCACGACAATACCGGCAAGGGATCGCTGCAACAAATTCTCTTATGAATTCGAACACATCAACCACCCTTTGTTTGTATGCAACGAACTCCTCAGATATTCTTTCACAAGTTCTCACCTTGAAAAGGTGATGTTCTTTCCATGCAAGAATTTGTCTCTTGTGTTCTTTTGCAACCGTTGAGCCATATGCTATGTCTAAATCAGCAATGATGATTTCGTGCATAGGCTTCACCTCTGCTATCCACTGTTCAAATCCCTGGATACCTTGGCGTAAATCATGGGCATTATACTTCAGCTGATATATCTATGCTAGAATCTCCATGCCTCTAGTGATGATTTCCTCGATACATTCCTGTGTTTGCTTTCCAGATATCACCAACTGCCTCAACTATTGCTGATCAGCTGGTGTCTCAAGAACCTGGGGCAGCAACTGTGTAGCTTGTGAAGTGTCGTGAACAAGATTTGAAATGTATAGCTTGAGTTGCCAGTTTTCAGCCTTGAGGGCTGCCTTATCCTCTCCATCTTTAAGCACTCTCTCTTGAAGATTTTCTGCCACAACTTTGAACAAACTAACATTTGCATGCTTGGTGCTCTTGCCAAGATTGGCTTTAACCATTATGAAATCATCTACATCTACTTCATCTCTGTTTCTATCTTCAGGAGGTGTAGCAGTCTCCATGATCATCTCACCATCAAGATTTCTCTCAAAGTGAACCTGTTTCTTTGCTTTCTTTTTAGGTGCTTCCTGGCACACATTGTCAAGATCATCAAAATTCAGTTGATATGAAGGTCTTCTCTTCCTTCCCAGGGAGCTCTCAAGCCAAGATGTGGTATCTCTACTAACTTCCCTGGGAGGCTCAGCTTCAACTCCTTCATCCTCTTCAATCTCTAGATCAATGTGAATTGGAGCTAGTGGAGAATCATGTGCCAAGGGCACATCTTCTGTTTCCTTTTGAGGTACGGACTCTTCTGGAGGGGCTTTTATTTCAACTGTTGGCTGCTCTTGTATGACTATAATTGAGAAGTCCAACCTTCTTCTTACATTCTTCATTGATTTGCTACCCTTTGTACCTTCTTGAGACTGACTTATACCCTTCATCTTTGGTTGTGCTCTGGAAGAAGAGGGAAGTGATGACTATATTCTTGACGGCTCTGCTACTGGAATGGATTTCTTCCTCTTGAGGACCAAGAAAGTCTTGTTGTACTCAATGACTTGGCGTGTCCTTTCTTCCACTGAGATGTTTTCTTTGTTGGCCCAGTTGACCTGTGGAAGAGGTTGTTGCTCGATTTGTTTACGAGTGTACATTGAGAGAAGTACATCTCAATCATCATCTGAAAGTCCCTCGATATCCTCTGACAAACAATCTTTCATTTGATGGAGAGTGAGTCTGTTGTAACCAGTGTTACAAGACTCGCCTAAACTCGGCGAGTACTCGCGAGTCCCGAGGCGGGTGAGGCTGGGCGAGTCAAAATGACTCGGATGCCAAGTACTTGCCGAGACTCACCGGACTCGGCAGACTCGCTAAGTCTCGTGCCTCAGACTCGGGCATTTTAATTAATTTTTAAAAAAATCTTTTATTTACAATTTTTTTAATTAAATGGTGTGCGCCATGGAGGTTTGTGTGGTTTTGAAGGTCTTCATAGGGAGCGTGCCCAGGGTGCTGCCTCGGGACCCTGCGAGGGGCGCTGCCCCCAGACCCCTGCAAGGGGCGCTGCCCCCAGACCCCCGCAAGGGGCGCTGCCCCTTGACCCCGCTGGGGGCGCTGCCCCAGACCCCCATGAGGGGCACTGCCCCTCAACCTTGTTGGGGTGTTTCCCCCAAACCCTCATCAAACTATAGGTCTAAGCATGTTAAAGGCCAATGATGAATCATGATCATAAAACCTACAAAATACATATCCCCTGTTGCAAATCTTTGCATCTTTCACAGTCAAAGCCATAATCAAGGATTATCTTGTTCCATACATTAGACAACAAAACATGCAATCTTGAAGGCTACAATAAAATTTTAATAATAAATTCCTCACTTGAATATACATACCAATCATTGAGACGCAAGCAAATATCATGGCTACATCATCATCTAGGACCTATCTTAGACACTAGCGCATGACTTGTTGTGATGTTGGGATGAGTAATCCAAGCTCTTCTGAGCCATTCTGAGCCATAGACTTATATTTTTAGTTTTGATATTTGTTTTGATGCCACAGATTTCATATTCCATGTGTTTTGTATACATTTGACAATATTTATATATCTGAATGTGTTATTTCCTTTAGCTAAAATTTGCGTTTATACTTATGTGATCGATAGATGTTTGTGTATAGGATCATAGTAGTTTCTATTTCATGATGTTATTGTGTATTTGAGGTTTATTTACTAAAGGGTGCATGAAACAAGCTTTAAATCCTTAAAAATCTCTAAATTTCTTGGGTTTTTCTATTTGCCGAGTCTTGGGCGAGTCTGGGCTCCGAGTCCGAGTTCGAGTCAAAAATCGGCTTGCTGAGTCCGAGGTGAGTCCGAGTCTTGTAACACTGGTTGTAACTACGCCTCCGTACCTCGGACTCATCTCTGCAATTGGCCCAAAAATCTTCAAGTGCGGGCACATGAGCATAGTTCTTCTCAAGTCAGGCTGCGAAGACACCATGAGGGTCATATGATCGTCTCTCGCTGTATGGCTTGAGAACAAGTTTAGCCAACACATCACCCATGGACTTGGCATCTACTACTGATCTGCATGGGTAAATTCCCAACCCAAATGGAAAACTGAAGGCAAGCTTCTTTCTATTCCGCAAAACAGTGTGGACATCATATGCTTGCCTTAGGAATTCCATGAAAACAACTTCATCTAATGGGTACCTCGGAAACATGAGTGGAGCACCGGAGAAGCCGCAGACTCTGATGTAGGTGAAGGTAGGAAATTGAATAAACCAATCTACCCACTCCGCCATTGTTGCCTTGGCAGTTGATGAAATGCGCACGTGCAACTCGTTATCCAGGTCTCGCATTGTACACATCAAGAAAGCCTCGTTTACCCTCTTGTAAAGATGTGATGACTCTATGAACTCTAGCTAAGGGTAGTAATCGTAGACATGTTGTACATTCAGAGACCCCTCAGTGTTCAACCCTCTGAATTTGCCTTGGAAAGCCACTAGGTAGACAAGGTAAGAGACCATATGAAATTCGTGAATTTGGAAGTATTCAGTTATTTGCTGATGGAGACTGCCACTAATTAAGGTTGACCAATCATAGTATTATGTCTTCTTCATGATATGAGGTATAACATAGAACATCCAAGGTTGAAACTTGGTAGCATCTTCTTGACCTGTGATTCGATTGAGCAGGGTGATCATTATTGCAATTTCATCTTTGAATTCCCCTCGCCCGACGTACTTTGGCAAAGTCTTATGTTTTTCTTTCATCCACTTCTATGCAATCTTCTTGTTGTATTTCTCCTTATGCATATCCCATACCCTTCCACATTCTTCCTTGGAGATAGTTACACTTTCAAGCCAGGGTGGTATTGAGAAGCATTTTTCAATCATGTTTGGCTTCAAACTGTAAATCACTCTTCCATCTACTGACTAAATCTCCTGAGTCACCGGATTATAATGCTTGATACAAGCAATTACGAATTCCAAACTCTGCACTGAAATAGGAATGGATGTTGTTGCTAGTAGTCTGGAGTGACCAAGGTGCCTAACTGCAACGTTGCCTGCATCTTCCAATGCTCGCAAGTTGAATACTGGTTTGATATGGTGCAAGTCAGTCTCAACTATTTTGATGAAGTCGTGATATAGTGTTGATTTGGTCTTGAACTCGAGGGGAGTATACTCCATACTGAAAACCTTGAAGATCGACTGTAAACTCGCCTACATTCAGACAAGTTTTGCACAACTTTCTAAATTTAGCTTGCTGGTTTTCTTCTTCAAACAGATGAATTTTTTCAAAACAAAATTGAGATATGGGTTTTGTTCAAAATTTCGTTACAAGAAGACCCAGATTGTCTATTTTTGAAAATTTTGAGTGTAGACTGAAAAAGCAACAAACCCTAATTTCCTCATATTTTTAGAAGCACATTTTGGATGAACCCAGTTGATCAAATGTTGAAAATACTGAAGGTTGATTGAAAAAGCAGCAAACCTTGGAATCTGAATTTTTTCTTGAAAAAACTATGACCTGGGTTTTGTTCAAAAGAATGTTTTAAGAGGACCCAGAAGATCAGAAGTTGAGAATTTTGAAGTTTTCTTTGACATGCATGGAAAAAACAGCTTCTACAACTTGCTTCAAAATTGTCCAGAATCAAGAACTAATATGACCCAGATCACTGAAAATTGAAAATATTAGCCTCCTCTTTGTGAAAATTGATGCCCTGGAAGAAAAAAGCAAAGAAAAAGAAGCCTTCTTGTGTGCTGATCTGAAAATTATGAAGAACTCTGAAAAATCAGCAAACTTTAGCCTTCAAATCTCTTAAATAGGAAAAAAATTGGTTTCTCCTCTCTTGCCTTGATCACCTGCAAAGAAAATTATGAAAAAAAAATGCACAAGGCTGTCTTAAATAAGTTTTTAGGTTGAAAACTGCTTTCATTCCTAAATTTAGAGCTGTGAAACCCTAAATCAGATGCATCAAACTTAGGCACTTTCTTTCTCTCTTTGAAAATTTGAAAATTTGAAAAATTTAACTAAGGCATGGCTTCTTGGGCGCCCTTCTTGGTTCGAGGCACCTATCTTCTTCAGACACAGCCATTTTTCTGATGATTTCAACTTTTTGCTTGATTCTAACCTCCATTTGATTTCCATTTCCAGGTGCTCAGTGAATCTGGTGGCTGTGTTGATGAGCTCATTGCGGAGCCTGATCAAAACTGATGAAGTTTGTCTAGAGGCATCTTTTGATGAAAACTTCATTCTGGCCTTCAAAATCATGGGCACCCATCTCCTTCTGGGGCGCCCACCATTACCAAAATTAGCCATTTTTATATTCTTCATTTTCTTCATGTTTTCTGACCTTCAGATGATTTCCACTTCCAGGTGCTAGACTAAACGGATCAACTGGCTGTTGAATTCGCTGGATAGCTGAGAAGATTCTGAGAAGGGTCTCTTGGGAGTGATGTCTCCTGAAAGCTGCATTTAGGGGGTCAAAATCTTGGGCGCCCCTGGCTAGCTGGGGTGCCCAACTCCTCCAGAGTTAGAATTTTCTTTGAAACTTTCACCTTTGCTTTTGACTTCTGTCATTTTCATGGATTTACCCCTCCGGTCAGTCGATGATATCTGATGCTTGTCAACTCCGATGAACTTGTTGTCAATTGCATTGGAGAGCTGCTTCAAGTTGGAAGAAGTCGTGCTAGAGGCTGCTATGGCAAATTCATTCATCTGACACCTCAAAAGCTTGGGCACCTATCTCCTTCTGGTGCACCCAAGTTTCCAAACTTAGACATTTTTAAATTTGTTTCCTCTTTGAAGCTTGAAAACCTCTCGTCATGGCCTTTGTTCATCCGAAGTTTGCCGTCAGCTGAATGATCTGATGAGTTTGTTGAGATATCCGTTGTGAAGCTGACAGGATACTGAAGAGATTGAGCACATCTGCAAACCCTAGCTGCTGAATATGAGCCTTCAAAACCCTAGTCGCCTACCTCTCTCTGGGAATATTTTCTGATGTTTTCATGATTTTGCTTTCAACTTCTCAGTTGAAACTCCTTCGTTCAATCTCGAATTCCGGGTGAATGGTTGCTCAGATGGTTGTGTTGGTGGATCTGCTGCGGAGCTAAGAAGATTTTGAACAACATTGTTTGGGAGCACAAACCCTAATTCCATCATTTGACCTCCTTAAAAGTTGGGCACCTATCTCCTTCTAGGGCGCCCATGGCTGGCAAAGTTAGTTTTTATTTTGAAATTTTCAACTTCTCCCTTTGTTTCACGTGTTTGCCTTTGTTTTGCTGCTAGAAATGAAAAAAAATCTAAGGCATGAGTTTTTGGGCTCCCAAACTGAGCTAGGGCGCCTGAGCTTAGCAAACAGCCAAAATTTGCATTTTTCAACTTCTACAACTTCCTTTCTCCATTCCTCGTTCTGCGTGCATGCTCATCATTTCTCATCTTTTGTTCAATGCTTGAATGTTTGACTCTGACACCTGGCAGCCAACTGACCTCCATTAATGACTTCAGAACTCTTGAAAAAGCAAAATAGACCCACTAAGGCAAAACTGATCTTTTTGTGATTCTGACTGGACCAGCCTGATGAGGAAGTATTTTAAGCCAATCAAAATCAGTTTGAACCCTAGAAGCCAAACTTTCTATTTTTAGAAAAATTTGCCAATATCCGTTTCGAAAGAAACCCAAAAAAATGTTCTATTTTTAGAAACCTACTAAAAATAGAAACTTTCCTAAAATTTAGGGATGAAAAACTGAAATCTAGGTTTTGTAGATTTGGTCACTCTGAGCAGACCCAGATCATTAGATTTTGAAAATTTTGGTTTCTGACCCCTTATGCAAGACATGCAAACCCCAATTTTGACCTTTTTGACAGATTTTAACAAGACTTTGACTCATTTCTTCAAAATGCCTAAGTGTAGCAAAAATTTTAATTTGGGGTACAACAATACAATGAGGTTCCTAAGGGTAAGAATATTATTCGTGGTGACAAATGTAGGCATGAAATGAGTGGAGTAGGAAACATTTCATTAAAAACACCTGATGGTGTATATAAGGAAGTCCATAATGTATGCCATGTTCCAACATTAGCTATTAGTCTTCTAGCAATTAATAAGATTGTAGTGTTTGTGTTCTACAAGATGCAAAGGGAAAGGTCATTGCAAAAGATAACCAAGAGGGAATCCTATATGAGTTATATACAAAAACTATGGAAGTAGCACCAGTGGCAATAAGTGATGATCAAAGAGCCAATTTTGTGCTTTGCCATTGCAGATTTGGATATGTAAATGGTATAGCTGGTGGAAGTTCTGAGTAAAGAGCATCTCATGGAAGGCTTGGATCTTCAGTTGTCATTCAAGTTGGCAATGCACGAACGTTGTAACCTAGGTAAGCAACACAAACTTCCATTCTCAATAGGGCTTACAAGAACAAAAGCGTGAAAGGATCTGGTCCATTCAAACATATTCAGCTCAATGTAAACTACATCACATAAAGGAGCAAGGTATTTATCACCCATATTGGTAAATTTTCAAGATATATGTTTATTTTCTTAAATTTAAGTCAGGTGCATTGGAGACATTCAAGACTTTCAAAACTTTCACTGAAAGGCAGTTGGAGAGGCATTGAACTGGCTAAGGTGTGATAACGGGGGTGAATATGCTTTTAAATGCTATCAGGAGTCTATGTGCAAAAGAAGGGATCAAGCTAGAGTATGCTATCCCTTACTCCCACAACAAAATGGTGTGGCAGAGATGCGGAATCTGAAGAAGGCGTTTAGTAAGATGATTCTACTTCTAAAGAACCAGTCATACAACACCATGAATCTGCTCAAGGGTACCACAGCTTTGAAGGGCAACGTAAGCATGGAAGCCCCCCACACAAAAGGCAATAAAATTGCATGCACTCTATTGAAATTGATGAACCACATATTGTTCTGGATGTGCTTGAGAGCAATGGTGTGGAAGAGTGGACGTGTGCAACAGATGCTAAATATAAGTAACTTCACTTAAAATCGGACATGGGAACTCACAAAGCTTCCACCAGAAAAAAAAAGTGGTCAGACACAAGTGTCTATTTAAGCAGAAGTATGAGTTGGACAGATCAATCAAATGACACAAAGTTTGATTGGTGGCAAAGGGATATACCCAATTTGCAGGAATGGACTGTCAAGACACTTTCTCGCCTACAGTGCAAATAACTTCCATAAGAGTTTTGCTAGCCAATGCATTGACATTAGAATTTCATGTGCTTCAATTAGTTGTCAAAAGTTAAAACAACATTTTTAAATGGGCTGGTAAAAGAGCAGGTTTATATGCAACAACACGAAGGCTACATAGAACAAGGGAAGGAGTAGTTGGCATGAAGATTAAAGAAGACTTTGTATGAGTTGAAGCAATCCTCAAGCACATGGTATGGTATGAAAAGTTTGATGGTTTTTTGTATGATGAATGATACCTTCTATTTTAAGCATATTAGTGAGTCGGTTATAGCTTTAGTGTTATATGTTGATGATGCTATGTCTATGAGTGATGATCTGAAATCATTACAATTGTTTAAATATAAATTAGCTATCGAATTTGAGATGACTAGCTATGCAAGATTCTTTATTGCTTGAGTATTTAAATTGTAAGACAGGGAGCAGAAACAAATTCATCTTTGTTAGGAGAGATACATTAAAAATATCCTTGAGAAGTTTAAGATGGATGACTGCAAGCCATAAGTTACTGTTAGAAATGTGTCCAAAGACACCAGAAGAAGATTACATAAACACACTTCCTTAGCAAAATGTTGTAGGAAGCCTTATGTATACGATAGTTTGCAGAAGACCTAGCATAGCACATGCAGTAAGCATTGTAAGCTAGTTTTCAAGCAACCCTTGACCACAGCATTGGACAATGGTAAAGAGAGTTTTCCAATATCTGCAAGGAACAGTTAAGCATGAGATCTCTTTCAGTAGGAGTTCCGAAAAATCCCTGGAGCTTATGGGATATTGTGACATAGATTGGGCAGGAGATGTTGATGATAATAGATCCACATCAGGTTATTGCTTCATTTTGAATGATGGTGTGGTTTCTTGGATAAATAAGAAGCAACCAACAATTTTAATTTCTAGTGCTAAAGAAGAGTACATATCAATTTGTCAAGACACGAAATAATTAATTTGGTTAAAGAAGCTGTTGAAGGATATTGAGCTTACTCAGGTCAAATTGACAGTTCCGAAATGTGATATTCAAAGTTGCATTACAATGACCAAGAAGTTAAAGTTTCACAGTAGAATGAATTATTGTAACTACAGTGACCCTGGCTTTAGCAGAAGATGTAGAAACATTGAACTTATAATGTGCCCAATCTGTTATTTTGTGGAACCAAACAGCTGAAGAATACTACCCAACAATCCAAATTGTTCTCTTGATGAACATAGGATAATCATGTTCCAAGTTTAGAAAACAAAAAAAAAATGAAGAATACTACTGGTTTTTCTTGGTTCTTTCGGAAAAAAAACCTCTTTTTTTGTAAAAGAATGATTTTTTAATTAATATAAATAAAAAATAGGATGTGTCCCCAATTTCCCTAGAGGGCAGGGGACAGCCAGGGCACACTCCCTATCATCCTTGTGTCCCTGGATGGCAGTGGGGACAGGGACAACGCTGTGTCCCCATGGAAAATAGATTTATAGGTTTCCATAGTGTTCCTCTGAGAAACTTCCAAAAATATTGACTGAATATTGAGAAATGATTCAAGCAGTTGCCATTCCTGCACTGGAAGTTTGGAACTATAATTCCAGAATATGCCTTATGTTTCCAGGAGTTTCTAAATATTCTTAATACTATTTCCAATTGTTTCTACGAATTTCAGCAGTTTCAAATAGTAAATACTGTTCCTGTCATTTCCTTAAGAAGTCTGCCCCAAAGTTTTGCACTTTCCTATTATAGCCTTCTGTATTTACAACACTTCTGTTTCCTAGGTCTCTCCACATATCCGTTTCCAAATTTTCATGTAACATGGGCTTACAGTAATGTCTATGTAGAATTTGTCGTGAGTTTAACCTTAGGGAAATTTTGGAGATAACCCTTGCAGGATAGACAGAGAAGTTAGAAAAGAAGCACTAGTCTCAAAACAACAAAAGATGAATAAAAAACCTCAGCAATCTATCAGACAAAAAAGTTAACATTATCACTGAGGTTTTGGAAGTGCGGAAAGTTATAATGGACTTAATAAAATGAATCTCCAAGACAATGTGACTTTAACTTCAGAATGACATACCAGCTGGGGGCTCTTTCTTTGCCTTGGAACCTTTTGCAGCTTGCCATCCTCCAAAAGCATTTTTCCTCTGAGAGGGCCTGGTTGGTATTGGCTCTAATGCACTATTATTCAGAAACTCGGGAGGTCCCGTAACCTGCCAGAACCTAGAGTTAGAAATTAAATCCAAATTATGTTCAGAGACTTTCAGTCCCCAGGGCCACAAAATTAAAGTTAAATGAAGTTTCTACAACTATTTGAGAATTGTAATTTCCCACCGGGAATTGCACGGCCATGTATTAGTTACACTGAGGATTTTAAGAACTTTTTTTGAACAAATAGGCTAATAGCTAATTGTTCACAAGGACAGTCCATACAATAGACACAGTAACATTAGCAGCATAGAGATGAGACAGAGTAACCCGTAAATACAAAACTAAAAATAGCTAATTTTTCACAAAAGTGTCAAACATTTGATTTGCTCAATTAGAAAATTTATCATTATTATCCCATCAAAAAAGTCATGTTGTAAGGGTAATGGGTGGTGCTAATAAGAGCATGAACAGAGACCAATTTCTTCCCACTGCAATAAGGAAGCCTGCAACTCCAGTGGACATGTAGTGAGGTTGTGATGTAACAATTGTAGAGTACAATCCAGAGCAACCCAAATTTATACTCAATGCATACAAGTTTCAGTGTGTTTTCTAAGAACTTAAGAACTAAGGCTAAAGCTTGTGTTCTTCTTCAAACATCAACCTACAATACATATACTTCATATTGTTCAAAATAGGGAGAAAAAAGGCCAACTATCATATACTCCCTAGAATGTTTCTGGCAATCCTGGTTGGGTACTACAAAACTTTAGAAACAATACCAAAATCTGGAGTTAGACACCATGAACACTTGACATGGGCAAGACAGACATTTGAAATGGGTACAAAAACAATTACTTAAATGATAATTTGAATTGGTTACCCTATGAGTCAATTACTTATATTTTTGTTGTGTTGTGTATCCCAGAAATTTAAATTTACAAAAAATGTAAAATAAGTAAACATTTGAGCTAGGCATCATTTAAAATTGAATTAGTTACCTCAAAATAATATACGAAATATCTTGCATATGTTGTAAAGGGAAAACCAAACAGAATAATCAGTTAGGAGTAGCAAAAAGTGAAGAATTGAACAATATGCCCTAGGGGAAAATTTGTTATGTCTGATGAGCTAAGTTTTAAATTATCATGATTTACGGCTAAGCACTGCGTTCAAATCCTTGGTAAACATATTAAAGGTTGAAATTGAGTAAAATATGACATCTAATTCAGGGTGTACCGTGCCCGGTAATAGTCACATGCGATATAGCCTAATTTAAGTCCAGCTACGTCTCGCGTTCAAATCCACGATAAAAAAACGAACATATTGAGTGATAAAATTGGGTAATGCTTTGCACCCAACTCTAGATGCTGCATATCGAATGGACAAAGCTGAGTGCCAGTACAAACTAAAATACCCAGCATGGCGAATTTTACAGTAACAACAAATAAAAATACAATTCGAAGTTCAGTCGGGTTCTGATTTCAATTTTTAAAAATTGAAATGGGTACCTCGGAAAATGCTTGAAAAGCCGAAGGCAACAAGGAGCCCTGAGATTTTTTTATAGTCAGTGAAGTGTCGTGGCTGGGCAATGCTGCTTCTTTTTCAGTTGGGTTTTCGTCCTCACTATCAGACCAGATGGACTGCTGAGGCTGCTCCTCTTCTTCAGAAGAATATCCCTGCACAAGTGCCAGACTCATCTTCGCCCAATTAAAACTTGATTCAGAATCTTACCATTTTCTTACTAGTGCGAAGCTACACTAAGTTCATTGGTTGGGGCATTTTTTGGTTCAAGTCCCGGCAAAGGTTCGCTCTTTGGAATATTTATCAGTTTGATCTTGGCAATATATTCTTTTGAAAATGTTATAATTTAAATAGGGTATAGATCGTCACGGCTGAGAATTTAACTCTCGTCCTCGAGCGTATTTAGGGTTTTGGCACATATTTTACGACTTATAATGAAAACAATCCATCTACGCGTAACATACACTTTTTAACATAGGATTAATGGGCACGCTGATATATTTTATTATAATAAAATCTTGTTAGAGAGAGTTTTTTCATAATTAATTTTTTTATTATATGGAAAATGATATTAAAAATATAATATGAAAAATGATATTAAAAATATATTGTTTATAGGATAGAAACTAACATAGACAAGATTTTAATCACTTTAAAATTTATTAGAATTAAATTATATCATGTTTAAAATTTTGAAGCATTGCTAATCTCAACATGAATGTATCTTAGAAGAGGTGTTGTATCAGAATTGGAATACACTTCTTGATAGAGTTTGAAATTTTCTATCATGAAAGGACAAATGTCTCAATAGTAGAAAATCTCACTAGCCAAAAGTAAATTCTAAGTTTGAATGTCAGTAGCTATCTAATATTTTCATTAATGTACCTATAATTCATCATAGAAAAAAATATGATCCTTGTTGCAAAATAGTTGAGAAATAATTAAATGAAATTCTATGTAAAAATGCTTAAAATAGCTCAAATAACTCTTGTATGTGATGATGTACATACACTTCAAGCTATTGGGAATGACTACACTTTTACATTGTTCATTAAATTGTGCTCTTTTTTTTTGTATTGATAATTGTTTACAGTATTGTTTTGCTCATACGAGCAACAACATGAGAACAACACATAATAGCTCCTTTCGAGCAACCACACTAGAAATAACCCATGGAAGACTAAGAATCACACCTTAGAAATCCACTTATTTAGAAACTACTTCCACTAAAGCCAACTAAGGAAGACCAAGAATCACAACTTAGAATTCCAATATAGATGTCCCTTTAGGATTCGAACTTGGGTCTCCACATTGAGAATTCAATGTTTTAACCAACTAAGCTCAACCCCTTGGACAAATTGAGCTCCTTTAGTGAAAGCTAATTCATTTAATATTTAGAAAGAAATGGACTTCATTAATTTACTACCATTTTTTGGTAGGGAAGAAGTGTAAATTTGTTATTGATTATTTGACCATTGAAAAATGTGATGTTTAAGTAAAGTGTAGAGAGATGGAAAACCTTATTCACAAAACTTCTCTAAATACTCTACTCTATGTGTATCGTGATTGACACAATAACATGAAATGGCTAAATAAAAGAAATGTCCCAAAAATAGCATTTTAATCTTGATGTTCACCAATTTCAAGAACATAAATTAAAATAATGGCATTCGATATTTTTAAAGAGTATCAAAGCTAAGGATAAAAAATAGTACAAAATCAAATAATATTAAAGATGAGAATGAAATTAATATAACATTAGTCAAGTTATTGGTGAATATTTTCACAACTGAAAATTGTTAGGTTGGGCACAAAACAAAAAAATAAAAGAAAGTATCTTTTTACATTGGATAGCAAAGGAGGGTGTTGCAACTATCTCATCCTTTGTGTGATCCTCTCATGTGAGGAAGCTCCGAGTTACTAAGGAGATCTATTCAAGAACAATAATCAAATCCATCATGAAAGATGATTGAAGGTAGGATCAATACACATACTAAAAACATCTCTAATGAGCTTTGTTCTTGTGCAATCATACTATGTCTCACCTACACAAAATCCTTTCACCTAAAGATTAAAAAAAGATTCTTTCAAAAATAGTAAAGAAAGAAAAATCAAGGAGGCGCTCTTTTGTTGGTAAAGTCGAAGAATTCATCATAGTGAATAGGCCTTTTTACCATCCAACTTATCTTCAAGATAGTTTTCTCATCTCTAGTGTAGACTAGGAAGTATTATAAGGTATGAAACCATATGATCAATTAAATAATAGAAATGTGTAGAACAAAAGGTAGACATTATGTGTATACCTTGTGGCATAATGTGATAAGAGGTTTTCCTTAAGCATTCATGAGAATAAGATGGTTGGAAGTGAGGGCATATGTGTTAATTAATGTAGCTTGGACAAGTATCTCCAAACCCAAGAATATTAATTAATTAATTAATTATTTGATTCCTCTAGAGACTTCTAGAAACTAGTTAGTTAGGGTTTGTTAGAGTCTAGTTAATCTTAGCCATCAATTGAGATTAAATTGTGGCCATTGGTTTTTTAATGAGGTGATTATAAAGGGGATCGATGGGCATTTGGAGAACACACACTTGAGAAAGATTTACAGTGATAGAAAATAGTTTTGCAGTGATAGCGTTGGAAACATCAGCAGTGGAATTTCAGTGGGAGAAATTGAGGGAAGAATTTTCAGAGAAAAAATTTGTCAAAGCTTTGCCAGTAAGAGACAGGTATTTTATGTATCTCTTGATTTGTTGAAGTTTAATAAAATTCCTCATCTGCTGAACTGGTTTTGCCTTCGGGGTTTTTTCCAAGGACAATTTATCCAAAAATATTATGTTTATTATTTTGCATATTTTCATCTCTATTCCTGTGATTTTATTTGTGAAGTTACAGTTGTGATATTTTCAATATTTGTTATGAATTAATTTTCTGCAGTCAAATAACCTATATAAGATAGGAGATTAATAATCAGTAATTGCAATAGAATTTTCACATGGCATTAGAGCTGATCTGAGGGCAGAAAAGGCTCAGTGCAGGCACATGAAGGAAAAATTGAGGGTTTATAAAACCGAGTTTGACCTCTTCAAAATTATTTATTTTTTGTTTTTCTCATCTTTTGAGATGGCCTCGGTAGGTTTAAGAGATCAGGACAGATTAGATGGAGCCTCAAATTTTGTTGTCTGAAAAGCCAAAATTTCTTTATTGTTGGAAGAGAATGGTATCAAGGAATATGTGACCAGTGTTGTAGTTGTACCTACATATCAAACACAACTCTTAGCATATAAGAAGAAAGATGCCAAGGCGAGGAGACTAATCCTTGATGGTGTTAAGGACCATATAGTTCTGCATATTGCAAAGTTAAATACAACAAAGAAGATGTGGGATGCCATTCTGAATCTGTACCAGAATGCTACCACTAATTGAAAGTTGATTCTCAGAGAAAAGTTGGGGAATACCGACTGAATAAGGGAGAAGACGTTACAAGTTACCTCACCAGGCTTAGACTTGTCAAGGATGAGTTGGCAATTGTTGGAGATAAACCAGATGATGACGAGCTAGTATGAATAACCCTAAATGGGTTTACTAAGCAATGGGATGTCTTTGTTCAAGTTATTAATGGACGAGACACCTTACCAAGTTGGTATCGACTATGGAGTAACTTCACTTAGGAGGAGCTCTGACTAATTCTTATCAGTGGAACCAACAATAATAGTCAGAAAAGTGAGGTAGAATAGGAAAAGAACAGTAAAATATTGCCCTAGCAGGAAAAGGGAAAACAAAGAAGGGGTCTAGCAAAGGATCAAATCCTAAAAGTGAGGACTTGTCTAAGATCAAATGTATGGTTGTCATGATTTTGGCCACTATATTAGTGATTTCCTGCAAAGGAAGAAAAATGATTTAAGAAAGGCAAGAAGCAGACATTAGCTTCAACAAGTGCAGATGAGCTTTCTAGTAGAATGGAGGATGAGTTTGCACTCATAGCTTGTATGGTTATCTCAACCTCTTAGGGTGTTTGTATATAGATAGTGGGGTGTCATTTCATATGACAAGAGTTAAAGAGTACTTCTCTAGTTATAAGGAGGACATCAAAATGCAAATTTCTATGGGAAACGTGTCCAAACTCAATCCAATTGGGAAAGGGACTGTTCTATTTCAGAGGGAGAATGGCAAGTTGATTCTCATTCACGATGTGTTACATGTGTCAGGCTTGGGCATGAATATGATTTCCATGTCTATCCTTCAAGATAAAGGCTACAATGTACTCTTTAGAGGGGCACATGTGTTAATCAAGCATAAGGATTGGAAATCACCCATAGCTATTGGAGTTAGGAGTGGTCAGCTTTACAGGTTGCAATTTGATACTCATAAGACACTCATGAGCAAAAATAATTCTAGCGATCAAGGAGAGCTATGGAATAGGAGGATGGGCCATATACACCATGGAGCACTTAAATTGCTTCGTGAGATAGTGACAAGTGTTCCAAAGGTGAGCACAGAGCATGATGATGTATGTAAGGGATGTGTGTTGGGGAAGTTTGTGAAAGAAACTTTTCTAAGGAGTGACAACAAATCCAAGGGTGTTCTTGATCTAGTACATTCAGATATATGTGGACCAATACCGACGAAGTCTTTCAAAGGATACAAATACTTTGTTACTTTTATTGATGATTTCTCTAGGAAGACCTAGATATACTTCTTGAAGACCAAGGATGAGGTCTTCAGTCATTTCCAAGAGTTCAAAGTTGTTGTGGAGAATTTGACAGGCAGAAAGATAAAGGTTCTTTGGTCAGACAATGGAGGCGAGTACAAAGGGAAGGAGTTCCAAGAGTTTTGTACTTGGGAAGGAATCCAGAGAGAGTGGATTTTTCCTTACAAACCGCAACAAAATGGGGTTGTTGAGAGGATGAATCATTCTATATCGGAGGCAGCAAGGGCTATGTTGTATGACCAGGATGTTCCATGTTACTTATGGGTAGAGGCATCCAATATGATAGTATACACACAAAACAAGGTTCCACATAAGGTATTGGGCAAGATGACACCAAAGGAGGCGTTCTTAGGGAAGAAGTGAACTATCATCCACTTCAGGATATTTGGGAGTTTGGTGTTTTGTCACATTCTAGGGCCTACACATTCCAAGTTAGATCAGACTGTAGAAAGAGGGTACTTTGTGGGGTAGATCAAGAACTCAAAGGCATATCGAATATTTATTCCACCTTGGGCCAAGAGAATTATAGTTAGGCGTGATTTCAAAATCATGGAGAACAAGGCATTTAAGAGGTCCAAATATATTCTAGCAGATGATCAGAGTGAGTGGCTAGCAAAAGCTCCAAGGATCGTGTAATCGGATCAAGGGCAGTGAAGCTTGAGTACAATTACTATTAAAGGCACAGGTTTAGGTGCTAAGAGTTTATAGAGTATGGAACAACATATGCATCAAGAAGACATGGAGGTTGATATTTCATCCTCTATAGTTGGCAGTAGGAATCATCAGACGCATAGGGATACTTAGGAGTTTGTGGGAGCTCCTAGAATGAGCAATAACAACAAAGACAACCAACTAGGTATGATGACTATATAGCATTAGTTAGTTAGTTAGTAGATAGTAAGCCTTCCAACTATCAGGAGGCCGCACAACAGCAGGTATGGTGAGATGTGATGGTTGAGGAATATACCTCAATAGTACATAATGATGTGTGGGAGGTTGTGACTAGACTGACAGATAGGGTGATGGTTGAATCACACTAGATCTATAAGATTAAGCATGGTGTATATGGTCGCATCGAGAAATACAAGGCAAGGTTTGTGGCCAAGGGGTTCTCTCAGAAAGAGGGAATAGACTACGAGGAGACATTTTTTCTAGTGACCAAGTATACTTCTATAGGAGTCGTGATCTCACTTGCAACACAAATGGGATAGAAGATCCATCAAATGGATGTCAAGGTGACATTTCTTAATGGTGAATTGGTAGAGGAGGTATACATAGTGTACTACCAAAAATGAAGTTAGGGAAAGAGGATTCCCCAATGAACTTCTAATGTTTTTCACCTAGAAGCTAAGGTTCGAAGAATGAATCTCTTTCACACTAATGGATTTTTGGTGTTCATTCAAAGGGGTTAGGGGCTTAAAGTGATGTGTGTGGAATGCCCTAAATGCTGGAAATGAAAAATAGAAACTAACTAGTAATGAAAAACCTAAGAAATGTCAGGTGATGGAAAACACACAATGATATGCAAACATTAACTAAATGACCTAAGCATGAACATGCAATAAAATAGAAAGTTGGGGAATGAAAGGGGTGTGTACTTGGAAACTTGCAAAGGCTGGAAATGTTGCCGAATCTAAGATTTAGGCCTGTTGGGACATTTACGCCATTTTGGGTGACCTAGTCCCAGATTTGGAAAATGGCATCGAAGCCTATTTTGGCCAAATGGGTATCCAAATCTTCTAAAAACTTTGAAAAACATGCATAGTTACACTAGGTCGCCACTAATGGTGAGCTATACTCTTTCAGCCTTTCGAGAAGTTTGAAAGTGGATTCTAGAGGTCTCGGTTTGCACTTTCTGCTTCTTTGGGTGTCCAGATCTAAAACTTTGATTCTTGACCTGTAGGTGTCTTTTTGTGTAGATTCTTAACCTAACCAACAAGGATATGTCCTATACAAGTCTTCAATCCATCCTTGAGTGATCTCCAAGCTTCCAAGATATTGTAGACATGCAAAACTAACATCATGCATCATGCATTCCACTCTAATTAACATTCATTTCTTCTATTAATCAATTAAAATATTTTATTGATTAAATCCCTAATGTTCATCAGACTTAATTAAATAAATCGAATTATTTCATTAAGTCCTAAGTTCTTCTTATTTGATTTGATAAATCAAACTTATTTAAATCAAATATCAAATCCCTAAAATCCCCTAAGTTAATTAACTTCTAATCATAATTACCATTCTCTAGCTTTTGACTCAACTAGAGTCAAATCTAAACTCTCAACTAACCCACCCACTTGCACCAATAAATCAATTATTTGATTTATCAATTCTTCTAATTACTTTCAAAAGGGCATCAAGATGGAATATTCTTCCAATTTGAATCTTCCCTCCAAAGGATTTGTCCCTTCCAACAAAGCATTAAATGCTCTTACACATGTCTCTTGCACAAGTCAAACTTGGCATTTAATGCACCTTTCATGTCATTTCATGCAAAATTCAAATTTGAAATTGGCACATTGGCCAAGACTTGCACATTCCTCATCCTCTCACACCTTGACAAGTGGCATCTTGTCATTGGTCCATGAATGATCCCACATTCATCAATTTGACCTCTCCTCTCTTCAAGTTCAACTATAAGTTGAAGGCTTCTCTCCTTCAAACAAAAAAAAAACACATTCTCATTGTAAGGTTACTCTCTTCATTTGAGAATCAATCTTGCTCATCACAACAACACAATTCAACAACACATTTTATGCAAGGTTACTCTCTCCATTTGAGAGTCAATCTTGTCCATAATATCATCTTGCTTATCAAAGGATTGGGAAAGGGCTCTTTCACATATTCAAAGAGCACCAATCCACTATGGGATAGGAATGATTCATGTTTTTTGAATTGTTCTTATTAGTTGCATTGTTTAACATGATTCTATATTTCATAGAGATGTTTGAGTTTGCTGATTTAAATTAACTTGTGCTAACAACATGAACTAATTTAAATCCATTTGCAGATTTTAGCATCCACAAATACCTAAATCTGCAAATACACAGAAAGAAGGAGGAAATGTTGATTGTTAGAGTATAGGGGTTTGCCTTGGTCAAACCCCTTTGTGGATAATTAAATCTAATGAAGAAACAAGATAATAAAGCATGAAATTTAAGACAAATGGAATTAGTACCTTGTCATGATGAGAGATCTTCGAGTTGTAGCAAAGATTCAACCCTTGAATTCCTTGGAGAGATTTCTTGATGACTTAGAATGGAGAAACCCTAACTTGCTTCGGAAGAATAGTTGATGAGAGGTGAGTGCTTGAGAAGATTGAGTGAGGAGTAAAAATGAGACTTAGGAGATGCAAAATGAAGGGGAAAAACCCTTATTTATAGAAGTTGTGCTCTAATTTTTCGAAAATAACACCATACAGAACGACCTTAGGGATTTAGAGATAAAATCTTGAAAGAATTTTAAATTTAATTTAATTTTTAAGCCACATGGGACTAGGTCGCCCAAGGTGGCGACCTAGTCAACCTGGGCATATTTTATTGGTTTTCGAGGATTAAAGTGTGATTATTATTGTTTGTCGGGATTTTCTCACATAACACACTAAAGTAAGACATGTATGTGTATTAAGGGGTCATTATGCCATAAGAAAGGGTTAATTTAGTGATGACAAGCCTAGGAAAGTGTGAAAATGTTTTACAACACCTTGGCACAAGGCTTGGAAAGGGGTAAAAATAGGTTGAAAAAGGTCCAAAATCCATAGGCAAAAGTCCAAATGAGTGAAAAGTGTCAAAGGCTACACTTTTTGGTGACACACATAGAACAACCAGAGGGCTTTATAGCACACAAGAGTGAAACCCAAGTGTGTAGATTAAAGAGAGCTTTGTATGAACTCGAGTAGGGTCCCAGGGAATGATATGAGCACATTGATAGATACTTGTAGGGAATGGGCTTCGTTAAGAGTGAGCCAGATGCTAACCTCTACTACTTGGTGGTTGGGGGTGTGGTTCTCATTCTTGTTCTATATGTGGATGCCTTGTTTTTAACATGTTCATTGGGGCTCATAGAGGAGTGCAAGAGGGACCTTGCACCAGAGTTTGAGATGAAGGATTTGGGGCTTATGCACTACTTTCTAGGCATGGAGGTGTGGCAAACAGATGGATAGATTTTCATTGGACAAGCGAAATATTGCATCAAAATCTTGAGGAGGTTTGAGATGAAGGATTGCAGAGCCATGTCTACACCTATGATCATGAATTGGAAGAAGGTAGACACATCCAGGGAGAAGGATATATATCCCACCTTATACATATAATTGATTGGATCTCTCATGTATTTGGTCAACACCGGGCCAAATATATCCTTTGTAGTAAACTCTCTTAGTCAGTTCATGGTTGAGCCGAAGAGAGTGCATTGGACAACGATAAATCATGTGCTACAATATTTGCATAATACAATCGAGTATGGGATCAAATATGCTCGAGGTGATGGTATCAGGTTGATAGGCTATATTGACGTAGATTGGGCATGCAGAACAATGGATAGGAAAAGCACTTCAAGGTGTTGCTTTAGTTTGGGATCAAGAGTTGTCTCTTGGTACAACAGGAAGCAAAATTTTGTGGCTTTAAGTTTTGTAGAATTAGAATAGCATGGCAATGTGTGAGGCTATACAGCTTCAGAAGTTGTTGGTAGCCTTGTTTGGTCAAAGGGTTGAGACTACGGTGATATACTGCGACAATGAGAGTTACATAAGGTTGTCTGAGAATCTGGTGTTTCATGATAGGTCTAAGCATATAGACATCAGGTATCACTTCATCAGAGATTGTGTATAGCGAAGGATTGTTCAACTACGGTATATACCTACATATCAACACGTAACATACATTTGATAAAGGCATTGGGGAAGGTGAAATTCATCTTCTTCAGAGATATGTTGGGTGTTATGAATAACACCTTCCTCGCTAAGAGGGAGTGTTAATTTATGTAGCTTGGATAGGTGTCTCCAAACCCAATAATATTAATTAATTAATTCTTTGATTCCTCTAAAGACTTCTAGAAACTAGTTAGTTATGGTTTGTTAGAGTCTATTTAATCTTAGCCATTGATTGAGATTAAATCGTGCCCATTGTTTTTTCAATTAGATGATTACAAAAGGGGATCAATGGGCATTTGGAGAACACACACTTGAGAAATATTTGTAGTGATAGCAAATAGTTTTGCAATGATAGTAAGGGCACAATGATATCATTGGAGACAACAAGAATGGAATTTTAGCAGGAGAAATTAAGAGAAAAATTTTCGAAGAAGAAAATTGTCAAAGCTTTGCCAGTAAGAGGCAAGCAGTTTATGTGTCTCTTGATTTTTTGAAGTTTAATAAAATTCCTCATCCGCTGAACTGGTTTTCCCTTCAGGGTTTTTTCCAAGGACAATTTGTCCAAAAATATTGTGTTTATTATTTTGCGTATTTTATTCTCTATTCCTATGATTTTATTTGTGAAGTTGTAGTTGTGTTATTTTTCAATATTTGTTGTAAATTAATTTTCTGCAGTCAAATAATATGTACAAGATGGGAGATTAATAATCAATAACTGCAATAGAATTTTCACAATATGTGTCCACTCTAAAGAGGAAATCTTAATTGGAATCAAAGATTATGATGTTCCCGCCATAATTTATCTATAATTTGATAAAGAGAAATAGATATTTTTCAAAATCAAATCAAATCAAAGATGTTCACAACTATGAAATCAAGCATAAAATCACATAATTATTTTCTATAAAAATATATTCATATAAGGTTTCTTAAAAAACCAAAATTGCTTCTACCATTTTTTTTTTCAAGAAAATAAAAATATAATAATCATTTTGAACACACAACAATCAAGCTTAAAAATTATAATAACTAGCATAGGAAAAGTCATATGTTATCTCTTTATGGTTTATCTATTGTTAATGGTTGAATGAATAGGCTATATGGTTATATGGTCTCTCTCTCACAACCATTTAGTAAGAAAAATCATTTGGTATCTACTTGTAATTTTCTCATTATGTAATGATTGAATGATTGGGTTATATGGTTAAAACAATTTAATCACTTTCTTACACTCATGAAGGAGTGATAGTTGTAGGATACTTCTATTAATATACTCCTACACATAGCTAACATGACAAAATAAAAGGAAATACCATATACTCATTTATAATGATAACTTGTTTTTGAAGCAACATAACCCTAGCACATTATTTATTTAATATCTTTTGATCTAAATGCATTCAATACATGTGCATAGGATCAAACAATCATGAATCCAACCAACAACATATTTATGAAACAAAATCTTAACAATAATTAATAAATTTACATTAAAAAATATATTCATTCAAATAATTTTATCTCATTTATATGTATTTCTTCTAGATTATTTAAACATGAATACATTTAGAAATTATCATACTATTCTGAGTAGAGTACAAACATTAATATATTTTGACATCATCTACTAACTCAACAATAATAATCAAAGGCATGATTTTCCATAGCCAATTAAATTTAACTGAAGATCTCTAGCTAGAAAACTATATTTAAGATTTTTATTTGATGTTTCAAATTACCCTCTATCATCCATCATCCTCTCGTTCCTTATCCTGATGATGGATCACATAGTGTGATCTAAGACATTGATTAAAAAGAGATCAAACACTTTTTTTTCCAGAAGCTCCTCATATAATCAAAAGTGAAAATTATGTCTTAATTCACATATTTTTTCAACAATGATAAAATACAACAAATTAGATAAATGAAATGTGTTCATTTATGTGAAGACTAAATAGATTTCTTATCTTCATCTAAAAAAATTAATAGAGAAATAAATGTAAGTTCAAGATCTTATTTTTTCACCATCATTTATGACTATGTAAATAAGATTATTTTTAAATATGTAATAAATGTAAGGTCAATATATTTTTTCATATATCACAAGTGGCTTTAGGCAAATTCATTTCCAAACAATTTACCACCGAAAAATTCACCACCAACAATTCATCGCCAACAATTCACCACCATGACAAATTCATCTCGTGGAAAATTCACCACCAACAATTCATTGCCATGGATAATTCATCACATTAACATTTTTTAATATATAATTCAAAGGCATTGAGATTTTCTTTGCAAAAGAATAATTTCCACCACATTAATAATAGAGGTGACTGATATTGTTGAATTGTTGGTGGTGAACTTTCCACGAGATGAATTTGTCATGGCAATGAATTGTTTGGCGATGAATTATTGGTGGTGAATTTTCCTAGAGCCATCACAAGTATGGATTTATTGCAACTTGACAAGGTTGTCTATCATAGTCATGTATTTATTGAAAATTGTTTGGTCAAGACTCATTTGATGGCAACCCCTTAAATTTCTATCGTTGATGTATGTGTTTCATCTAGTGCTCCTCAATAAGTGAATGCTTATAAATATAGGGGGGAAATGATACTTTAGTCTAGACTAATTCAATAATATATATATATATATATATAAGCACACATTTAATTTAAATTAAATAAATAGGTGTTATATTGATTGATAAGTTATAATATTATTTCAAGAAATAAAAGATGGAAGATAATATGCCTTGGCTATATAATTGGAGAATGAAGACAACTGATGAATATTATATACATGTTGACGTCTCATCTTGAAAAACACGATCTCTTAGAATAATGTGTCTCTTATTTTGTACTATATCAAAAGACAAATTTGTAGGCTAGTATAAAACCATGATTGAGAACTAGTACTACTTCCACAAACTTGTTCTAGCACTCAAATAGAGATCTACTTTTCTATTTGCTTGATCCACACTATTCTAGTCTATTTTGTAGGAGACAAACTATTGATAAATACCTTTGATAGGTTCTCATATGACCAAGTCACAAGGACCCTTTGCCTAGATTAACTCCTTAATAATAGACAAGATCAAAGACAATGAGAAAATCTTAATATGAAAATTATTTATTCCTTTTATCGCCAAATCCAAGTGTGTCACTATTATTTCAATGCTCTAGATTGTTCCAAATTTAGAGGACTACTTGAATGTGTGGATATATAAATGAATATCTTTAAATACTATGCATGACATCAATTGTGAATTGTATGTTTAATTAACCTTGGGAAAGAAAGGTGAAGGGAGCCAATTATCCATAAATTTAATTTTGGGCAAGATGAGCTCATGCTCATGAGGATTTCCTCATGATTACAAACATGTCTTAGGATAAAGTATGAGCTAGCTCACACTAGATAATTGGTGAGAATGGGTAATCTCCCCTTCACTTTGAGCTCATCTAAATCCAAGAGGGTTTTTTCCTTTAGGTATACCTATGAGTGTCAAATCTGCAATCAACTAACAAGAAAAAACAAACAAGTGTCAATCATGTTAGAAAATCAAATAAAACACTCCCTATGAGATTCTTGGTCAAGAAAGACAAGAAAACATTAAGAAACATGAAATAAACAAGATAAATACATGCAAACCTATCTAAATTAACCAAACCTTCATTCCATAGGGGAAGTGGTTCTCCTTTAATGTAGAAAGAAGCCCTTTCCCAATCCCTTTGATAAGCTTGATGATTGAAGATGATTCCAAGTATAGAAGTGATGCTAAATAGTGGAATTATGCTCAAAATATATGAAAATGAAGGAATGTTAAGTATGAAAATGGCTATAATGATAATGCTTGAAGTTGTGGATCCATATTGTGAAGAGAATGCCTCTATTTATAGAACTCAAGGGTTCAAGAATGAGAGGAATTGGTGAATGTGGGATAAAATGGGAGCCAATGAAAATGTGACGTTTGTCACAATTCTATTGGAGGAAGGTAGAACACATTTTGAAAAATATGTTGAAGAATGGGGATGTAAGAGGAGTAAATGAGAATGTAAGAGGATTTGAAAGGTTGTAAGAAGAATTTATTGAATGTGGTTGGAGATTTGAGAGGATGTAAGAGAATTATTGAAAATGTAAGAGGAGTTATTGAGGATGTAAGAGATTTTTGAAATCTTTGGAGGGAAATTGAATGGAGGGTAGTCGAGAGGAATATTCCTTGGAATATGTCATTGTGAGGATAAATAGAGGAATTAGATAATTAAAAGAAATGAATTTTATATGCAACTTGGTTAGTTGACCATGGGTTGATTTAACTTGAAAGGAGTTAAAAGCTAGAGAAATGGGTAATGATGACTAGAGATTGATTTAGAGTTAATTAATTTAAATTTAATCAACCGAAGTGGGTTAGGGGATTTATGAAATTTGATTTGATTTATTTAATCAAATTAGAGGACTTTCAGAGGTTTTAATTAAATGATTTGATTTAATTAAATATGATGAGCATCAGTTAGATGAAAGGTGAATTAATCAATAAATTTAATTATTTGATTAATAGTTGAATTTGCTGATTTTAACTAAATAATGTTGATTATTTAATTAATTGGTTAGCTCAAGGTGATTTCATATGAAATGGTATTAATTTATTAAAATTAGATGCATAATATCAATCAAGACTTTTTACGTGTCTACATTTTTCCCCTCTTTGAATCGAGGTACCTATTGCGTTGGTTTAAAGAATATCACTACTATAATCAAAATTAATTTTTTGGATGCCCCACTGCTGCCCCAAAGAAAGAGATTACGCTGCTACACTGCCCCCCCGAGAGATAGGGCGAAAATTTCAAAATTAGGTCGACCTCACGATAAATATTCACCAATGATTATGAAAATAAGCTTTCGACAATGAAAACGGGTCAAAACGGGCCTCGAGTTGACAAAAACGGATTAAGGGGTTCATAAAACCCCGAGAATACCCTCAAAACCCTAATGTTTTTGCATAAATAGGATTAGAGGGGTCATTTTCAAATTATTTGCACACCTATCCTTCTAGAATTCTCGTGATTTTGCTTTGAGGTGTTGATGGAATGGTGGCTCGTGTGCTCCCCAAACATCCGATGGATCAACTTGGCGAGTTCCAACAACCTTAGGATGTAGGACCCTCGGTACTCCTTTTGAAACTTTTCTCGTTTTTCACATTTTTGATGCATTTATTAGGGTCCAAATAGGTCAATCAAAAGCAATCCTCTAGGGCGCCACATTTGTTACGGTCGGTGTCGATTTTGTTGAAGTCGACCTGTGTTTGCAACATAGCATCACGCAGTGCTATAGGGTCCCAGAGTCGCATAAAAAATGTTGACTCACCTTTGCAAGATGGCTTCGCAAACCCCAAAAGAGTCCAACGTCACTTGAAAATACCGACTCGCCTTTTCCATGAAGCGTTGCATTTGATTATAGCATTGCATTTGTAAATGTGAGTGTCCAATCTGCAATCAACTAACAAGAAACAACCAAGTGTCAATCATGTTAGAAAACCAAATAAAACACTCCCTATGAGATTATTGGTCAAGAAAGACAAGAAAATATGAAGAAACATGAAATAAACAAGATAAATGCATGTAAACCTATCTAAATTAACCAAACCTCCATCCCATAAGGGGAGTGGTGCTCCTTTGATGTGGAAAGAAGCCCTTTCCTAATTCTTTTGATAAGCTTGATGATTGAAGATGATTCCAAGTATGGAAGTGATGTTAAATAATGGAATTATGCTCAAAATAGATGAAAATGATGGAATGCTAAGTATGAAAATGGTTATAATGATAATGCTTGAAGTTGTGGATCCATATTGTGAAGAGAATGCCTCTATTTATAGAAATCAAGGGTTGAAGAATGAGAGGAATTGGTGAATGTGGGATAAAATGGGAGTCAATGAGAATGTGACACTTGTCACAATTCTATTGGAGGAAAGTTATTGAAAATATAAGAGGAGTTATTGAGGATGTAAGAGATTTTTAAAATCTATCATCAAACCTTTGGGAATGGCTCTCCACATGGCCAAAGAAGCTTCACAATGGAGTCTTCAGTAGCATATGGCAGATAGTACCATCCACAATATGCTGGGAAATCTGGAAGGAAAGGAATAGGCGTATCTTCCAAGAGCAATCAATGGGTAGAGAAAAGTTAGTAGGACGTTTGGTTAAGGCGGTGGTGGAATTGGTAAACAGTGCAGCAAAAAAAAAAACCTTTCCAAAAATGTGTTCTCAAACAAAGATATCAAACTTACTAATAAATTTGATGGATTATACATTCCCCCCATTGTAGGTGTGTTGGATGTGACTCAAAAGGACGAAATCAGATGAAGAACAATATGGCAGAAACCGCTACCTGGATGGATTAAGGTAAACTTTGATGGCGCCTCTACTAGTAATCCTAGAGTGGCTAGCATAGGGTGTGTGGCAAGAGACTCCGAAGGGAGGGAGCTTTCTCAGAAGGCAGAAAGCATTGGATAGGCAACAAATAACATGGTGGAAATCAGGGTGGCCCTGAGCAGATTGGAATTGGAGAAGCGCATCGGGGCAACGAAGTTGCACCTGGAAGGGGACTCGTTAATCATAGTGAATGCCATCAGAAGTAACTTCACCCTGAATTGGCTATTGCGGAGCTGGTTGAGACCAATTTGGACCCTTGTCTCATCCTTTGAGGAATTCCAAGTCAGCCACGTGTACCATGAAGGAAATACTATGGCAGACAGTTTGGCAAAAGGTACGGTGTCAGAGGCTGAGTACGGCCTGAGAAGAGAAAGCTAAGTCGGGGCCGAGCAAAGGGTCGCATCAATATGAAGATAAAAAGTGGCGGCGTAAAATCTAGGAGGTGGAAGAATTAGCTACACCCACATATCAAACTTTCCTAAGTTTTCTTCATCTCTTCTAATATAGCACTTGATTCCAAACACTTTAAAGTATTTGACTATGGGAATCCTTCTATGCCACAACTCATAGGGAGTCTTTGCACTGTTTGGTTTTGCTTGAACTCTGTTAAGAATGTAGATAGCAGTATGAATTGATTCTCTCCAGTAGACTTCCAGTAGGTTTACCTCTTTCATCATCATTCTTGCAACTTCCTAAACAATCCTATTATTTCTTTCAACCACCCCATTTTGTTGAGGAGTCCTAGGGGCATATAAGTGCCTCTTTATTCCATGTTTCTCACAAAAACTATTAAACTCATTGGAGGTGAACCCTCCACCTTTGTCAAACTTTAAACACTTGATTTGCATATCCATTTCATTCTCAGCCATAACTTTGAATGCTTTAAACTTATCTATAGCTTTAGATTTTTCTTTGAGAAAAGTAACCCATGTCATTCTAGAATAATCATCAATCAATAGCATGAAATACCTACCACCTTGAAAACTTCTTACTCTAGTAGGATCACAAAAGTCTATATGCACCAGCTCCAATAGTCTGGTAGTAAATTGTTCTTTCATTTTGAAACTTCTTGTTTGCTTCCCAATTTGGCATTCCTTGCAGACAACATTAATGGGCTTTGCAATCCTTGGCAGATCTCTCACAGCTTGAATTGAACTAATCCTTACTAAGCTATCAAAATTAATATGACACATCCTTCTATGCCATTGCCGACTTTCATTAATCTGTGTCATAAAGCAATGACCATCAAGACCTTTAAGTTGATAAACATTTCCATCTATCCTTCTTCCAACAGCAACCACAGTTCTTGAGCCTTTTCTGATCTCACATCCATCATCCTGAAACATAAGATTATATCCTTTGCTACACATTTGTCTAACACTCAAGAGATTATGCCTTAAACCCTTAACATAAAGAACATCATCTATATTATGCTTTCCATCAAAACTTATAGAACCTTTTAGACATATCTTAGCAGATATATCATCACCAAACTTCACTAGACCTCCTTCATATTTCTCAAATTTAACAAACTTACTTTTGTCGCCGACCATATGATTTGAGCATCAACTATCAATAATAAATAGTTCTTCTCCTTTCTAGGATGAAGAGCAGTCGCCATAGCATTATGACCTGCTTCTGAAGCACTTTCCTTCACACATCTCTAGGAGTTAGCAGAATTAGATTCAACTTTCATAGCCATGAACAAGCATTCACTATCCTCATCATCCCCATAGTCAGATTCATCATCAAATATACTCGTATCTTCTCTAACATAATAGCTTTTCTTAATTGTTTTACCCTTGTTTTCTTTGTTTTTCTCATTCAGAGCTCTATTTGGACATCTTGAAGCATAATGACCTATCTTACCACAACTAAAACATTTGAAATAGCTTTTCTTAATTTTTTAACCTTTGTTTTCTTTGTTTTTGTCATTCAAAGCTTTGTTTGGACATGTTGAAGCATAATGACCTATCTTACCACAACTAAAACATTTGAAAGGTAAGTTTCCTCTATATTTACTAGTACCCTTTTCATTCTCCTCACAAAATTTGCTTCTACATCATCAAGATCTTCTTCATCTGATTCCTCAATCTTCTCTGATTTGTCAGCCTTAAAAGCAGTCTCAACTTTTGCATTGCTTGGGCCAAATTCTCTCATTTCAAAAGCAAATAAAGCACCATACAACTAATCTCTAGTGTATTTTCTTAAATTTTGAACCTCCTCAATAGCATAAATTTTATGACTATAAGATTTAGGAAGAGTTCTCAATACCTTCTTTACCACTTCTTCAAGTTTTCCATCAAGACCTCTGATGGAATTCACAACTTCGTCCACCTTCTACATGTAGCTTGTAATGTTTTCATCTTTAGACATTTGCAGGTTCTCAAATGCGATCTTCAGATTTTGCATCTTAGCTTGTTTGACCTTATCATCTCCTTCATAAATACTTTCCAACTTTATCCAAATATCTTTAGCAGATTTCAAATTCATAACTTTCACAAGTTCAATGTTAGAAAGACCACTTAAAAGAGTGTACCTTGCTTTACCATTATTCTCATAGGCCTTGATCTCATCACCATTTTTTGGACTACCAGTAGGCATAGTTTATCCATTCTCAACAGACTTCCAAACTCCAAATCCAAAAAATACCACGAAACCTTCCACCCTTGTCTTCTATAAACCATAATCTGATCCATCAAGCAAAGAAGCATCCCTCTTATGCGCCATCCCAGATCTACCTCAAGCGGTTAAGCTTTCTTTCAAGGAACCTTGCTCTGATACCAATTGTTGAATGCACAAGACAACTAAGAAGGGGGGTGAATCAATTGTACATTAAAACATCAAAACCCTCATAAACATTCAAGTCCACATCAACTTAATTAACCCTTAATCTGTTAGAATGATTTAGCATGAAAGCAAATAACATAAACTGAAACACATCAACACCATGCACAATAGAACACTAGATTTATATGGAACACCCAAGAAGGGAAAAACCGCAGTGAGAATTAGTTCACAATATAAAGTAATTGCAGCACCCAATACAATAGGCTCACTACCCAAAAGAAAGAAGGGCTTACTATCAGATTACAAAAAAGAAGAAAGAAGAATGTTACACAATGAGAAATCCAACTCAATGCAACAAAGGATTCCACCACTACATTACCAACACATTCGCAACCTTACTGAAAAATTGCAAACACCTTCAGCTCACTACTTCCAGTAGTCTAGCACATTGAAGCTCGCACTACACTTCACAAATTCGTGCTTCACAACTCTGTAATTTGCATCACTCTCTCTACACAATCCTCCATCAACACAACACTTATTTATACCTTCTTCAACCTTAGAAACATTCTCCAAGGTCGGCTATGCACCTCAACCGTGCAAATTCAAATTAGGTCGGCACCAAAACATCCTCATGATGGAGAGGAATGAAAGCAGGCCACACATCTTAACTCGGACCCAAATCATACATATACACCATGCCACACTTCCATAATCACCGAAGAAAATCCACAATTTTAGTGTAGACACCCAAGGTCGATCGAACTTGTGTAAACACCATTGACTTTTAAGTGCACGCTTCCTCAAATTCAAATACGGCTCGTGGACTACACACAACATTCAACACCATCTAGAATATTCCACACACATCCTGAAATCCAACAAATTCTTTTGCAACAACTTTCACCTAAAGAATGTACATACCTAGTACACTTAAACAACCTTCCACTATAACTCAAGAAACCACCTTGCGGAGCATCACACCACAAACAACTTCAATTGAAGGTAGATATGAACCTTATCAGAACACTTCCAGAACCACAAAACCATAAACTAAACTGTGGAGAAATGCAGAGAAAAAACTATTTCTCCCAAACAACATTGCAACACAGTTCACATATTGGTGAACACAACTTCTTTTGCACAATGATCCAAACCAAGAAATTACGAATATAGAACCTCTAAACACCTCTGACCAACATATCCAAACTGCACAAGCAAATCTTCAACATAGAAGAAATGCAGAGCAAAACTAGAACACCTCTGCAACACACTGTTTTTCTCTTTTATTCAAATTTTCTCAAAAGCACTTGGAAACCAAGCACCTAAGACATTCTCATTATATTCAGTACTTCCTCATCACTACTAAACTAGCAACATCCACAAACATAAGTTTATCAAAGCAACACTAGAGGTTGACACTAGTAGCACTTACTAATGAAAACATAATGAAACTAATCAAAGCTACATCACAACTTCTCAACCATTACCAGTTGACATCAATGACAACACAAACATAAGCCTATTGACATCAATGACAACACCAATTACTCATAGTTGCAACATGTTTGTTGTTCTATTTGCATATGCAACTATTTTTCATGTGTGTGCCTTCCTTATCTCACAACCTTGAGTATGAAATGTGAGGGTGTGTCTCTAATCACACATTTTACTAGTATTAAGAAGATTATGCTTCAAAGCTTCAACATACAAGACATTTTTTTGTTTTTATCTTTCCATTATCAAGGCTAAGAGTACCTTTACCAATTATCCTCGTTGTAGCATTAGCTCCAAACTTCATAGTGCCTCCATTTACTTCCTTTAAAGTGAGAAACTTCTTGTTGTTCCCTGTCATGTGGCTTGAACATCCACTATCAATGTACCATTGGTTTCCTTCATCTTGGGCATGAAATGTAGTTTTCCCAAGCATAGATTTCTCTTTCTTTTGTTTTTCTTGCTTCTACTTCCTTTACCAAACTTTTGCAGGTTCTTCCTTCTATTTAGCAAGGATTCCCAATTCCCTATCCTGTCTAGGAGATTCCACAAAATCACTTCTACAAAATCATGCTATATGACCAAAGTTGATGCACTTATAGCATATGACTTTGTAATCAAATAAAGATGCAAATGAATTGAAGTTTCTATCTTAAAACACATTATTTCTTTCATGTGCCCTACAATCTATTGCCTTATGACCAAAATGATTACAAGAAAGACAATAACCAAAGAAACAATTTTGGAACTTGGTTATGTAAGACTACCTTGGAGGGAAAGATCTTCTGAATTTATCCTTGCTATCCTTACTCGTTTTTTGAGGAATATCATCTTCTTTCTTCTTGTTGCCCTCATTATTGATAGATCCCTTGTGCATCTGTATGGCTTTTAGGCTTTTTTGCATTTATCCTCTTTGGTAGTTCAGTAGCCTTTGGAGCTTGATCTTCTTCAATATTCCTTTGATAACCAAGACCAGTCATAATGAATGGTGACTTTTGGAAATTAATAATGTCATCTAGGATTTCAATACTCTTACCAAATTTTAAGCTTTTGTTCAGAGCATTAGTTTTCTCCAATTCCTTCCTCAAGGAAAAAATTTAAGATTCTAGCTTCTCACGGTCTTCTTCCTTTATCTTCAACTAAGTTCTCACCACCTCTTCTATCTTTTTTGCTTCCTCTAGTTGAATCTTTAGGTTGATGATAATATTTTGATTCCTCCTAGCTTTGTGACATTTTTGCTTTTGAATCATAGTCCTCTTCTTCAAATTTTTGAAGCTACAATTTTTGTTTCAAATTATTTTTCTTAATCTTCTTGATCTCACTTAGGAAACAAATGAATTCTTCTTCAAGATCCACTTCTCCTTTAATTTCAGTAATCTTCCTCCTCTTCTAAATCCATCTTTTCTTTCACACAGTTGTCTTCACCTTCCATGATATCAACCATTGTTTTTGCTACCATGAACAAAATTTCTTCTCTATTATTGTCTGAGACACTTTCATCTCTCCTCATATGAGCTATTAACCCCTTTGGAGTAGAGGCTTTTCTTGTACTTATAGAAGTTCTTCTTTGCATGTTTACCTTGTTTGTAGTTCTTTTTGTATTGATGATGCTTCATCCCTTTCTTAATGTTATGATCTTCATCATCACTACTTTATTTTTCGACTTGTTGACACTTAGCAACAAAATGACCTATTTTACCACAATTAAAACATTTTAAGGGTAACTTACCTTTGTGTTGGTCGGATCCTTTCTTGAGCTTTCTCACAAAATGGGCTTCCTTTGCTTCAGATTCATCATTGGAGCTATTGCTTGATTCAGGCGTTTTATTCATCTTCTTTGAAGCTTTGAAAGTTGCTTCTTGTTGTGATGACTTGTCCTTTTCAGTCCTCATTTCATATGTCGTGAGAATCCCATGCAATTCATCCATTGCTAAATTATCTAGATCCTTTATCTCTTAGATGGTAGAAACCTTCACATCAAATCTCAATAGAAGAGACCTTAGCATCTTTTGCACGATCATTGAATATTTAATATTTTCACCAAGCCCCCTGATGGTGTTGATGATTTCATCCAGACAAAAGAGATTGGCTGCAACATTTTCTTCATCTTTCATTTTTAAACTCTTGAATTGTCTTTTATGGGTTTGGAACTTAGCCTTCTTCACTTTGTCATCACTTTCATAGATGTTCTTAAGTTTGTCCTAGATTTCTTTTACCGATTCACAATGCATCACCTTGACAAACTCTAATTCTGATAGACCACACAAGATAGCATTCATAGCTTTCGCATTGTTTTCACTTGTCTTCTTTCCAACCGAATCCGTTGGTGGAGACAATGCAGCTACATAACCATTTACTACTGATTGTCAGATATCAAAGCCAAGAGCCATTAGATAAGTTTGCATCCTTATGCTCTAGAATGCATAGTTTGTTTCATTGAACAATGGAGCTCTATTTGAAGAGAAACCTTCTTGATTCGCCTTATGTGCTTTCGACATCTACCTTCTAGTGGTTAGACTATTCTTGAAGGAACGCACTCTGGTACCAATTGATGAGCATACACTTATACTGAGAGGGGGGTGAATCAATATAAGTCAGTATTTTACTTATTTAACACTTAACCACAATAATGACAAACACATACACATAATTAAGAACAAAAGATTTACATGGAAACCCTTTCAGAGAAAAACCACAGAGAAGAACTACTTGGATCTATTGTCCAAATTCATCCACAACAAAATAAAATGATCTTACAATATCTACAAGCATCAACCCATTGGAGACACCAATCCCCACTTATAGAATTTGTAGGCACCACCCCCTTGTAGACACCAATTCCCACTACTAAGCACCAACTCAACAAGAGACACCAATCTCTTCTTTTAGGAGGCACCAACCTCTTTTGCAAAAATTCCCCTTCTAGATGTTGTTTCTTCAACTAATGATGAACATACTTTTTTGCACTTTCACAGTTCACAAAATCTGCTTTGCATTAAATCTGCTCTACGGTAAATCTTCTCTACTTTATATTAGATCTGCTCTGCATTAAATCTGCTCAACAATAAATCTTCTTTGCTCTGTATTCGAATGATATTACATTTTCACTTGCTTCCTTTACTCCTATTTCATCTTCTATTTATACCTCTTCATGCCTCTTCATGAAGAGAGGCAATTTTCCCGAAGGAGGTCAGACATCTTTTGACTTTCAAATAATTCCAACACTGCCGTTAATTATTATCATCATAAAGGTCAACCATCTCTTTATTCCAGTGTTGCCTTAAAAAGGTAAAGCCTTTCCTTTTCAAGTGCCAAAAATAAATGGAGGTCGGTCATAAACAAATTAAATTAAACTCTTATTATTCCTTGAGTCGGTCATCCAAATAACCTCTTTTGAAAATAAAGTCATTACCATGTCGACCAACAACTTTGACATCAATGACAATATTTCCAACACTTTGGTCCAAAGGATAATATCATAGGTCGTATAATATTATTTGTAGTACCACTAGCACCTACCATCAATTGTAAATAGTTGTTATGGGCTCTTGATTAATGTCTTCATTGGTAGAAGAGGAGGAGCTAGAAGCCCCTTGTGAAGGTAGCGATGGGAGAGGTGGTGGAGTCAAAGGCAAGAGTCCTCACTTTCTCTACTACAAAGGTGGGAGATTATATGCTATATGATGTGTCGTAACTAGTTGACCAACCAAGGTATTGAATAACCTTATCACCCTCGACCTTCCCTCCACTCCACTAGCACCCCCGCTAGTTGAGGCACTCCAATGACTAATAAGCTCTAGTGGCAAGGTTGGCCCTTTCGAGCACTTAGCACTCGACTAGATAGCGATAGGTTGTTCGAACTATTATATACACAATAAGATTGAACCTCAGATGTTATGTTAATTTTTTCTATAACTGAGAATGAGTCTCACAGAACAAGAACTTTAACAACTAGAGTATGAAGAAAGGATTGAGTTGGATAGCAAAGGGCATAGAAGTAAGGGTGTTCTACTAGTTCATTTTCTAACTTGAGAATTAAATTCTATTTTGGATCTGTCCAAACTAAAAGTCGCCATCAATGAAGAGTTTGAAGGATTGATAACCCCAATCTAAACTGAAACCTTTGGATTTTAATGTGGTCTATTTAGATGATGTGGTAAGTAGGAGTGTAAGCCTACAAAATGATGAAATGTTGAAAACTCTTGAACTACAGGAAAGGAAGAAAAGTGGAGAAAACCAAGATATAAAAGAAATATTTAATGGTATAGAATTAGCCATTAATAGAATAGCAGCATTCGAAGAATGATGTTACAACTCCACCTTATTTAATGAAGAGGTGACCCCCTTAGACCAAGAGTCGCCCCTCATGATGTTTAAGTCAAGAAGAGTTTCTCCAAAAGATATATTTAGTGGATCCTTCCAAATGAAGGAAGAAGCAAGGAGAAGAGAATTTTTTATTTATGTGTAGAGATTTCGAGCAAAGATTTCTTTGATATTGACTTGTTGAGGGACAAAGGTAGAGCGCAGAAGTTAGTAAAACAACATGAGATTGTTAAGTGCAACAAGAGTTTTCACAATTTTAAGGAGAAAGAACCTAAGGAACCAAGGACAAACAAGGAAGACAAAAGAAAAAGTGAAGGAGAACCCTCATCAAATAGCCACAAACCTGACACTTGTCACTCTAACAATACCAAATTAAGTTGCCCAACATTCACAAAGATACCAAGGAAGCCATTGAAAATATAATTTTCCTTGAGTCTACATGGAGAAGCAAAGTAAGAAACAACTAGACAAAGCTATATGACTTCATGGGACCCTATGGGATGAAGATTGCATAACAAAGAACAAGTTGAGTTGAAAGAGGAATTTTTAAGTAGTTTCAATTCTTCAAAAGTGCCATCGAAGTGTTAGTAAAATGAGTGAAACGATTCAAAGGAAGGGATAAACATTTATCTTTTCTCATATATATCTCCTCATCTCATCCTCACATATCTTATATATCTTCCTGTTACTCATCCATATCCTTATGTTCTTATATCTCTCTTCCCTTCCTTTTATAGCCTCGTAATGCCTCTTCATATTGTCTTTTCTTTATATTCTTTCACAATCACTCTTAATTATCCTCTTCCCATGAATTTGCATTTTTCCTTTAAGATGTGTCATTTTAGCTTATTTAGGCATGTTAAGGTGTGTTAAGGTTTTTTAAAAGCTATATAACCCAAAAATGGGTCTAGAAATGGCTCAAATGGCATCTATAGAGGTTGTGTGGTCTTGAACAACCTCCTATATCTCTCTACTAAGTGTCTAATTCTTATAGGTGGCATTGTAAGACCCTTAGTGTAGTGTGTAATATTGAATTGTCTTCTTATGTGTCTTTGTTGGATGTTGAACTTCCTTGCACAGTACTGCAAAACCTTTGTAGGAAAGGATAATATTAGAGAAGGTTGTATAATACTATTTGTGGTACTACTAGCACTTGCTAACATCTTCTCCAAGCCTAAACCATTATCTCATCCTCAAGATAACCTTGTAAAATCCCTTGCCATCAGCTCCCTTCTAACTCTTGTTGGTTTCTCCTTCTTAACATGCACATCTTGGCCCAAGACCATCTTTCTTCCTTACTCAAAAACAACCCCTCTTTGGTATTGCACCTTTTACAATACCTTCCACTACTTTTTTCCAAATCCTTATACCCAAAGCCCTCCTAGTTTTGTTCTACAGTAGGTTCTCTTCCTCTATGATGCTTTTTGGCACCGTCTTTTGTATCTTCCTAATGCTTTGGGCCTTCCTTGTCCTTCTTGTTGACTCATCCAACTTTCAAGCTTCCCTCGCATCTTTAATTTTAGTGGTAGACTCATTGCTATCTACCATAATTTCTTCTTTAGATTTGAGCTCCCTTATCCAATTATATTTTTTTCAATTCGTCCAATGGTACAGAGTTCATTGACTCTTCATCTTCCTCATTTTCATTCATGATATGTTTTTTCTCTACATACACTCCTCTCGTTCCTACATGTGTGGATTTTCCATTTCCTTGTATTTTTACCTCTTCTTGTCGTGTATCGAAAATTCCATCACTATTTCTCTACTCAGGGGTCTGCTAACTCTTGACCATTTGGAGCTCTTCTAAAATTGTTTCCACTTAACCTTTGAACAAGGGATAAAATAGAAAAGTAAGGATCCAGCTTAACATTTATTAAGTTGCTATTGTTCTTCCCTCAATCCTTTGGGATGGCTAATTTGTAACATGATCAATATGTGTAGTTTGGTTGACCACATTCCTAATAGGGACAGGATGGTTTCTTGTATTAAGTTTCTTGGCAAGCTCTCTATATGACTAATCTTCCTAAATGTAATACAATTCAACTTTTGAGCTTTTCAATTAAGCAGACCTTTCCAATGTAGGAAACCCAAATTTACACTACTTAATTGTTGTGTGTTAGAAATCCTAACATGCATAATTCGCACACTAAAAAAACTGATATAGGCACCCTTATAAAAGCATAAAAACTTAAAACAACCGACTAAAATTAAAATACAAGCTTAATTTGTGAGGGATAAATTAATTAGCCAAAGAATGGATTAGAGATATTTTTTCAAGGCTGGAAAAATAATACAAGAACAAATGTAAATACCAGTCTATTGGTTTTTTACAAATATACTCTGCAACTGATGATTTCTGTATGAATGAAAAAAACATATACGAGACCTTTTGTTAACAAGATCGATATTTATTTTCCATACAAAATCCAGTGTTTTCAAACTAAAATCAGGTCTCTCCAGGCTTGGATTTCGATAGCATCTCAGCATTGTCTTCTTTCTTCTTTACATTCTCTAGCGGAGGTATGATCTACGTTTACAAAACAAAAGAAATCAAAAACTTGAATCCTTTTATCTTTACATTGCACTTTGAAACCAAAATAAGTAATAAGTATCCTATATTCAAGAAAAACAAATATTGAAAACTGGCATGGATATATATGGTAAGAAAACACTCCAGTGTATATTTTATCCGGAAATCCTATTTTATAAACAAGCTGCAAGAAAGGGATAATATCTTAGAATGATGATGTAGCACAGAAAAGAAGATTACAGATTATTATGACGAGTCATCTTAATTTTGTATGTAATTGGATAATGACTTTGATACCCCTCCCAGTCACCATTTCAGTTTAAGGTTTTGTCTCAGCACTTAAATGTATAAAGATTTCTAAAATTCCAACAATTTATGAAGACGAAAAGAACAATGTTTGAGCAAAAAAGTCCTCTGTAATCATGAAACAGAAATTTCAATAACATTTCAAAGAAAAGGTAGAGATGCCAATATGGGACATATTTCTCTAATCAAAATGGCTACCAGATACAGTTTTCTAGCTTCAATCTTAGGAAAAGGTTAACCTGCAATGCTCCCCTTCTTTAGGTAGATATTTTGAGTTTCTTGTTAACCACTAGGATGCAGAATCATAGATATTTATAGCTATAAACTTTTATCATTTATCATGAAGGATCGTGTGGAATGATGGGTTTAGATTTTACCAACAGCAAAATATATATCTTCAGGTTTAATATTTAGGATTTAGGATTTTCATTCATTTTGTTAACATATGTGACATACAATATCAGTCTTCAAACTAGTTACTTCAATTTCTGTTTCAGCTTTCAGTCTCCTGAATATCAATTTTCAAATGTGATCTGACAACTTATATTTTGATTTTTGTTCCACTTTAAATAACTAACTAATGCCAAATGATGAGATTAGGGTGGAAGAAGAATCAAGAATTCAATGCATTTAATATTTTTTATTGTATGAGTGTTTTATGATACTATGATTCTTGGACTCATTTTCCCATTCAGAATTTATGTTTTTTTCTGATTAGTCATCAAAAATAATAAGAAAGGTAGTTTTTATTTTGAGTACCTGCATCCCCCTAAAATTCCCTGACATTTACTAGACATTATGGAGATGCATTCTCACATTCCCGCATTCTGGAAAATTAATGTATATTGCTTCTTTTTCAGATTTTTTTAGTTCCTAATTTTCTGAATACTTGACACCATGATTTGGACAAAGTTAATCTTTGAATATGTCCTCAGAGAACACAACAGCAATATGTTAAACAAATTGCAACTATATTGCATGTTTTATGTCTAACTTTCTCTTCTGCCATGTTGTTCTGAAACCTGCTAATCTGTCTTCTGTTGGAAATGTTGCCATTGATGTCAAAGATATACAGATGACTTACTGATTGTCAATAATGTCAAAGAGTTCATAGAGCGAAAACTGATTGACAAAATAGTTGCCATCATTATCATTGATGTCAAATGAGATTTATGTCAAAGTACTCTCAAGGAAATCGTAAAAGGCCATAGGTCACTAATCAATGGATAATGGACAGGATAGTAACATACAAGACCAAGCAAAATCAGATTTCAAGTATAATGGATGGATAGCAAGTAGTGTAATGGATGGACAGTGAATTGAATAATGTATGGACAACAAATGGTAAATTGTATGACAGCGAATAGTACATGAAAGGGCATCGATTCAAATTGGTGAAGACATACTATAATATGCAGCAATTAATATTGAAGTAGCAGTGATAAGATAAGTTTAAGAGCAATGATGTTAGTGTGAAACCTATAGTTAATCATGAAAAAGCAGCGATGATATAAAAAGTTAAAGTGCAGCGATTTCATTAGGCAATGGTTATTAATAAAATGCAATGATTATGCTCTAAAAAGCAGCATCACGATTTTATTAAGAAGATAATCTCATTTGATAAAGTAGTGATTATATTAGACAATCTGCACTCCTCATATAAGACAAAATTTGTCTTATTCAAAAAGGTGAAGTATTTTGTCTTATTCAAAGTGAAGGAGAGGTGCGATTAAGATTTGAACTAAGAAAAAGACAAAATTTAAGACAAAGTCTTATAAAGCAGCGACTATAATCTATAAAGCAGCGATTAATAATTGAAAATAGCAACGATTGTGGTTCAAGAAGGGGGCAGCGATTGTATAGAAGACAGCGCTCAAATTTATTAAGGCAATAATTAAGTTTTGTTTAAAGAAATAATAAAAGTTCTGAATGGGCATTTCATAAGGCAGGCAATATTTAAATATGTTAAGGCAGGATTTCATGTCCAGATTTATGAGGAAATTGTGAGTTTATGAAGGTTTATAAACAGACTTAAGGAGGATTTGTGAGTAAAGTATAAAGGAAATTTGGGCAGAATTTTGTGAAGGAGATCTATTTAAATAATTATCACTCATTGAAGAAGACATATTTTGTGAAGGGAAGTATAATAATTGAAGAGATTGAATTATCCATCATCCGTTGTAGTAGCAACATTTAGAAGGTGGAAACTTGTGTTGTGGGTTGGTGCTCACAAATTGAATGAGGGGTCGGTGCCTCTAGAATTTGTAAAAAGAAGTTTAATAAAAGCAATATTTTTGCTGTGGTTTTCTTCCATAAGGGTTTCCACATAAATATCGTGTGTTATTGTGTTCTTCTCATGTGCATGATTATTGATGTTGAGTAAATGATGCTATTGTTATTGATCAAGTTTTAAATATGGTATTAAGTTTGGAAAAGTAAAGATTATTATTATACTGATTCACCTACCCCTCTCCCCAACCCCTCCACCTCTCAATATAACCATGTGCTCATCATCTTCTTTTTCTTACAAAAAAAAAACCTTGTGTAGATGATTTTAAACTACAGACTATCTTAAAGTTCTTACCCACAAAAGACCCTAGGATTAGAATATAGGACATGGCAAGGTTATAAAAACAACACAAAAATGTTAAACAAATTGCAACTATATTGCATGTTCTATGTCTAACTTTCTCTTCTGTCAGGTTGTCCTGAAACCTGATAATCTGTCTTCTTTTTCTTAAAACAAAAACAAAACCTTGTGTGGATGTAGTTCACCTTGTGTGGATGATTTTGAACTACAGACAATCTTAAAGTTCTTACCCACAAAAGACCCTAGGATTAGCATATAGGACATGGCAAGATTATAAAAACACACAAAAATGCAACCATGCGCATAGGGAAGTCAACCATATCCTAAAAAATATCTTGAACACTAAAAACCGACCATGGATGGAACCACAATAAACAAAAAGAATGAATACAAAGATGAAAAATTTCTCTACCAGTAAATATTATCAGAAATAAGCTTCTTAGCCAAAGACCATACTAATTATGAAAGGAAGTTCTGAATGGGTACTTAAAAGTTTTAAACTTCTATACTACATACACCCTATGTAACATTTAAATAATCAATAATGAGCTCTCGCTTCAAATTTTCAATGCCATGTGGTGACATGTGACATTGGTACAAGCAAGTGATACATAACCCTTTCACCATTCATCAACTAGAGAAATTCAATGACCTGTGCTTATTAGAGCACCAGTTCACTGCTAGAGAGCAACAAGGTCAAGAGGCAACTTCAAGAGCTATTGGAGCAAGGGGTGGTTTGCCCTAGCACTTCACCTTGTGGGTCACCCATAGTGATGGCATGGAAACAGGATGATTCTTGGAGAATGTGCATAGATCATAGAGCTGTTAATATAATTACTATTAAGAATAGATATCCTCTTGCAAGGATAGATGATTGTTAGAACAACATAAATATGCTAAGTATTTTATAAAGTTGGATCTCAAGTTTGGTTACCATTAGGTGCAAATGAAAGAAGAGGACACTTGGAAGAATGCTTTCAAAATGAAGTAAGGTCTATATGAATGGTTAGTACTTCCTTTTGGCTTGGGTAATGCATCTGCAACTTTCATAAAATTGATGGATGATGTCTTAATGGATTTCAAAGATAACTATGTGATATTCTATCTATATGATATTCTATTATTTAATGCTACATGGGAAGAACACTTAATCCACATCAAATAAGTCTTGCAAAGGTTAAAATAACAACAACTACCATGCAATCTGAAGAAATGTGAATTTGGCAAAGAAATGATTGCTACATTTAAGGCATGTTGTAGGAGGAGAATTAGAATAGATCCATCTAAAGTTGAAGCAATTGTAAATTGGCCTACACCAAAGATTGCTGTAGAAACCAAGAGTTTTGTAGTGATTGCAGAATTCATGAGAAAGTTTATTCCTTCTTTTTTCTACATAGCTGCATCTTTACATCAAATTGCATCTAAGGGAAGGGACTTTAATTGGGGAAATAAACATAATAAAGTATTTGAGACATTGAAATATAAGATAAGTCATGCTCATGTTTTAGCTCTTCCTGATATACAAAAGTCATCTGAAGTAGAAACAAATGCTAGTGAACATACCATGGGTGTTGTCCTGCTTCAACGTGGTAAGCCTATATATATCATTCAAAGGTATTTAATTCAACAATTAGAGGATATCCAGTTTATGATAAAGAGCTATCTGCATTACTTCAAGCAATAAAAAACTGGAGACACTATTTATTTGGTAAGAAAGCTATTGTGCATGTTGACCAGCAATCTCTACAATATTTGCAAGCACAAAGTAAATTACAAGCAGCAAGACACTACAAATGGAAGGGTTTTTTTCAACAATTTCATTTTATAATTAAGTATTAAAAGGGGACTAACAATGTTATGGCAGATAAGTTGTATATGCCACCTATTTCAGCAATGGCTATTAACTCGCTTGGAGCACTTTATAAAAGAGGCTTATGTTGAAGAATATGTAGATGATAAAGATTTTGGTAAGAGATATGAATTTCTATCACAGAAAAATGTAAAAAGTGAAGAAGATTTATACCTTCAAGATGGGTTGCTATATAAGGTAGGAAAATAGTGTGTCAAGAGCACAAAGGATTCTACTAATGAGGGAATCACATACCTCCAAAGTGACGAGTCACTTCGGCATGGGAAAAACGATGGACCATTTACAAAGGCATGGATTTTGGCCCAAAAAGCAGCAAGAAGTAGCATAGTTTGTTAGAAGTTGTAAATTGTCTTGAACTAGCAAATCTAAAACAAGGAAGAAATGTATATGCCTTTGCCTATCCCCACAAGACCATGGGAAAGTGTTTCTAAGGATTTTGTAGGAGACTTTCCTACGAGTAGAAATGGGCATAATAACGTAATTGTAGTAGTTGATAGATTTAGCAAAATGTGTATTCTAAAAGCTTGTAAAAAGACTATCACAGGAAAAGAAACAACTGAAATGATCTCTAGCAATGTATGGTTGCCCTTTAGGCTTCCTAAGTCCATAATTTTCAACAGAGATAACACAGTTTGTTGGTAAGTTTTGGTCTATCATGGAGCAGATGGATGCAAAGCTGAAGAAAAGCACAGGCCTTCACCCACAAACAAACATTAAAAAAAAGCGGCCAATAAGACCTCAGTGCAGCTCATCAAGGGTTACAATACTAAGTGCCCCAAGACATGGGATGAAACACTTCCATACATTCTTATAGTAGAACATCACATTCTTCTACTAATAAGCCACAATTTGGGATATTTTCCTTTTCGTCTACTTGATGTAACTTTTGATAAGAAAAATGAACAAACAGGGAAAAATAATGAGATGACTAAAACATCTAAATTTGTTGAGAGGGTTGTGCAAACCCAATTCAAGGTGTAGACACCCCAAAATTCACCACTAGTTTTTGACTTATTAATTTCCTGCAAATTAATTAAATAAGCAATTATTTAATTAATTATCCCCTCAATTAACCATTCTACCACCTTCTAGTAATTAATTATTCCTATTCCTATCCCTCTCCTAAGGTTAATTAATTAAATGAACTTAATTAAATAACCTTAGCTCTCAGTTCTTCCAACTTAAATAATCAATTAATCCATGATTAGTTAAATAATTAAGACTAGTTAATCCCTCTTAACATTTCTTCTAATTTAATGATTCACGTAATCCTCAATCATTGTCCTTTTAATCTTAGTCATTTAATCCATATGCATAGATTAAAATCTAAGCCATCCATCATCTAACATGTGTCTTCACTCCCCCCCATGCTCCCACATGTGAGAATACCAACTTACCCCACTCCTTGCTCACACATGTGTGTGCATGCTTTCTTGGAGGCATGCTAGCTCTCCACATCAACCCACTCCATGCTCCCACATGTGTGAGCATGCTAGCTCATCCCACTCTTTGCTCACACATGTGTGAGCATGCTAACTTGGAGGCATGCTAATCCTCCACCTCACCCTCACCCTTTGACCTTGGCTCATCTCCACCTTGCTCACACGTGTGTGCATCTACATGCCACTTGCTCTCTTCTTCTACATCTTGATCAAAATCCATCCTTTGATCTTGGATCTTCCTCTCCCTTGTAACACCTATCATAGTGCTATGACTTCAATCCATGTATCTCAAATCCTAGCTCTTCATTTTCCTCTTGGAAAATCTATTGAATGAGAGGCTTCCACTCCCATTTGATCATCCATCTCTATCGTAAGTTTATGCTGCTAATTTCTTGAACAATCCACTCTCTTGCACCTTCATGCTGTATGTTTGAGTAACAAAGTGCAAAAAGCATCCACATTTATCCATTGGAGCATATCAACAAATCAACAATGAAAGTCTAAAATATTGTTTCATTTGTTCTTATCTCGCATTTTTCTCATCATCTTCATTGTTTCACTCTATCCAAGTGTGCTTTAGTTTAAGTTTTAAATTTGTGTTTGCATAACTAATCTCTTGATGGTTTTTAAATTATTTCCATTATCAATGATGATGGTGGAGGGAATGTTGAGGATGGTTAAGGATGAACTTGGTTATTTGGATACTAGTAATGAAAGTGAGTGGAACGGCTTCAACCCACCTGGTGAAGTATTCGGTAGCAATGTTAATGAATTTATGGTTGATGGAGGATGTGGGATTAATCTCGCCAATAAGGTTGAGACCCCACGTAGAAAAGGGCCATGGAGTAGTAATATGTTGTAGAGCTTGTAATAGAGCATGAATTAAGTCCCTTTGCTTTTGATAGGCTAGACATTTCTTCATGCACTAATAGCATCTAATTCTATTGTAGGTCAATAATATCTTGTTTGAAGGAGCTTCTTGGCTAGGATCATGCCATTTGTACGATCATGACAAATGTCGTTATGGACTTCCTAAAGTGCTAGGTTAACCTCGTCTGCATTAAGACATCTATGTAAAGAGCCATTGTACCCCTATAGCAAAGCATGTCGCCAAGGAGGGTGCAATGAGAGGCACATTGGACAAGGGATTTGTGTTTGTTGGATGATAGGTTAGGTGGGATGATTTGGTCTTGGAGGTAAACATAGATGTTGCTATACCATGAGGTGTCAGGACTAACAATGTCATAGAACATTTTGGACTCAAGGATGTCATAAGGAGGGATAAGAAGTTGTTCTACAAGGAAATGGTACTCATGAGCATTATCAAGCATATCTAGAAGATATCCTATGGTAGCCATTGTATTTGCAGCCTTGCTGCTGACACAAGGGACTTGCTCCAAAGATATATCTAGGAAATGTTGCTTGAAATTGTCCACCATGCGCTTATAGGGCACAAGCTTATCCTTTGTTAGGAACTCATCATTAACCTACTTAATGACTAGTTGTGAATCACCAAAGGCCTATAGATGCTTAATGTTAGATTGTACTACCAATTTAAGACTAGATACTAGTGCATCATATTCCGACATGTTATTTGTACAAAGGACCCCAATTCAAAATGCTTTTGGGATGAGATCACCTTGAGGGGTGATGACTAGGATGCCAACACCAAAACCATACAAGGTAAAGGATCCATCAAAGTATAGTATCCATGGTTTGAGTTCTTGTGTATGCAAAACAAACTCGTCGGGAAACTCTATGATCAGACTACTCAAGAGTGAAGCCTCTACTAACTGATCTGCAATGATTTGCCCAATGATTGCCTTATTATTCACATACCCAATGTCGAACTCACTAAGGAGCATAACCCATATAGCCATTCTACCAATGAGTGATAATTTAGATAGCAGGTACTTTAGATGGTTCACTTCAACAATGAGATGGATAGTAGCAGTGAGCATACAATGACGGATCTTTTGGGAGATAAAGACTACTGCAAGGCAAGCTTTCTCCATAGGGGTGTAGATTTCACCCCCTACTAGTGTCCTACTAAGATAGTAAATGGCATTTTCTTGTCCTTGATCATTATGTTATGCAAAAGGGTGTCCAAGACATGCTAGGTATCTTAAATGTAATGCAATAGGGGCTTATTGGGTGTGGATGCCACTAGAAACGGAGGGTTAGAAAGATAATCCTTGATTTGGTCAAATGTTGATTGGCACGATGGGTCCCATTCGAAGAAGACGTTCTTCCTGAGCAAATGTACAAAAGTGGCATATATTCGCTAGTTGGGCAATAAAGCATCTAGTGGCTTGGAGTTTGCCCTATAGACTGTGCACTTGTGTAAGATTCCTAGGAGGTGGCATTTATGTTATAGCTTTTACTTTGTTGAGATCCACTTCAATGCCAAACTTGGAAACAATGAATCCTAGGAGTTTGCCTAACATGATTCCAAAGACACATTTCTTGGGATTAAGGTTGACCTTATATTCATGGAGTCTTTGAAAGATAAAACATAAAATAGTTGGATGATCTTCCTTATGTTTGGATTTTTCTAGGACATTGTCCACATGCTATTCAACAATATCATGTAGCATATCATGGAATATTATTGTCATGGATCACTAATATGTGGCACCAGCATTTTTTAGGCCAAAAGGCATGACTCTATAGCAAAATGTTCCTAAGGGGGTGATGAAGGACATTTTGTGTTGGTCTTCGGTGCGATCTGTATTTGGTTGTATGTAGAAAATCCTTCCATAAGGGACATCTGATGACCAACAATCAAATCTAGTATCATATCAATCTTGAGAAGAGGAAAATCATCCTTATGGAAAGCTTTGTTGATATCTTTGAAATCAATACATACCATAACGCCTTTAGTCTTCTTAATCATAGGAACTATGTCAAAGACCCACTCAGAATAATCTATGGATTGGATGAGTCTAACATCCAACAACTTTTGAAGTTCTTTCACTTGGAGGGCCACCTGAGTGTGCCTTTTTCTTAGCTTTTGGTGAACCAGTTTAGCATCAAGTCATACCACAAGGTGTTGGACAACCAAGGATGGGTCCAAGCTAGACATGTCAACATAGGACCATGCAAATATATCAAGATAGTCTCTAAGTACTACAAAAATGTTTTCTTTCAAATCAAGATCTAAACCAATGACTAATTGTGTGAAATTAGGTTTTGCCTCTATACCCAAATCAATGTCCACAACTTCCTCAACGAGGAGAGGTGATCCATCTCGAAGGGATGCAAGAGCTAGTGGAAGATGGAACTCACTATCAACTAGTGTATGAATATCAAGTGCTGATTCGAGTGGTTCCTCAAGATCATAAGGCCCTGCTTGTTCCCCAAAATATGCAAAATGAGCTCGATAGGATCTCAAAGCCCCTTCTATGATCCCCAAAGGGTATGCAATCACAAGATTACATGAATTTGAGGATGGATTCATCATTTTGAAAGGTATCCAAGGCAAGAGGATCTTGTTGGTCCCAAGCAATGAGGTCAAGATATTGTAGGTTCAGATGAATGGAAAGGATGGCATTGTCATGGACTAGGCTTGTGTTGGCAAGCTCTTCGAAAGCACTAGGGATAACATCTACTTTGTTGTGATCAAGGTTAAAAGAGGTGTGTCTAATAGTATCAAGAAAGTCAACAAAGGCATCATAATACTCATCATAGGCACCATATCCTAGGCCAATAGTGCCATCATTTGTTGGTAGATCTACAAGATCGAGGAGGCCCTGCTCATGGAGGCCAAGACCTTTGACTTTGTCGTTCATGTTATGGCACATTCAAAATGGGATAGGATACTTGTGTTCTCTAAACAAAGCAGTATACTCTTCATCCACAAGGTAGATACTATAAATAAAGGTAGAGTTCCCCCATTGCAGCATACAAAAGGGATCTTAGTAATTAGGACTAGGTCGACCAAAGGAGAAAAGGGAGATGGATAATTTGGGAATGTGAAGGGACTCATGGATTTGATATTCTCCATGCCCATTATCAAGGATTTTGAATGTGGATTTAGGGGATTTTTCTTTGGAAGTGGAGTGAAAGAAAAGGAAGGTAAATCATTAGGATCAATGTATGATTTAGATTTTGTGGAGGTGGATTTGGAGATGACCTCAGAACTTGAGCAACGGTGCAAGTCTTCATATTGGCTTTCCAACATCTTACAATATTGAAAGGAATAGAGGTAGCCAGGAATAATAACTTCCACACCATTATATGGAAATTTGAGGCACTAACCGCGAGTGGATGGGACAACTTTCATGGTATGGAACCATGGTAAACCTAGAAGTAGGTTGTAGCTAAGGTCCAAATCAAGCACACAACATAGGATATGCTACAATGAGGGTCCTACCTCAATGCGATGGTGAATAGTCACAATTGATTTTCTTTCTACATTAATATAGGCCTTGATGGTGATAGTTTGAAGACCCAAATCTTTCTATTGAATAGCCTAAATGCTACACCAACCAAAGTGTATAGATATTTAGGCTAGACCCATTGTTTATGAGCATACGCTTTATTTTATGTTTGGATATGATAGCTTCAATGTGGAGTAGGTGGTTGTGTGATGGATCAATGGAAGGAAGGTCATTGGGAGTGAAAATGAGACAGTGATCAATAGAGAGATGGCCAACAAGGGCTTGGAAATGTGAAGGATCGATGTCGTTTGGCACTTGTGATTCTTGAAGGATTTTGTTTAAGATGTCTATAATGAGTACCCCTCTTTTCTTTTCTTTCGGTTTGTAGAATAAGACGGATATGCAGAATGTTTGTTTTATTTTCCATTCAGCATTATGAGTACATACAATGGATAATTTTGTAACTTTGCACGGAAATATAGAGGTATTACATCAAAGATTAACAACACTCATCTTAATGTCAAAAATCAGAAGTTAAAGAACTTATATCAGACCTGTTAAGACGCCTTAAATAGCTGTTTACAGACATCAGAAAGTGCTGATCAGAACATGTTGTGAACACCAAACATGGCGCAGCTCCCAAGGAGGACGATTTGCTTAGAAAAATCAGAACTTCACTAATACCCACAAATGAATGCCCAAAATAAAGCACCCAGCTATGAGGAAACTGATGAAATAATACCCAGATCAATATACTTTTATCACACAGAGATAGGAGACGTTTGGCACCTCCCAGCTACTCAGAAATGGCAAGTTTCAGACCTCAGAAAAGTATATCAGAAGTCAGAAAATGCATGTAATCAGCTGCAAACTCACTCCAAAACTGCATGAACCACACACCAAGCCAAACCTCAAAAACCCAACTCAAAACACCAAATATATTTTCATTTTTTCACCTCCAAAATTCACCAAAACAACCAAACAACCCTGAAATGTGATGAACAACACTCCAACCAGCTAAGGTGGGTATTTCACCATCGAAACCAGCAACCAAGAAGAGGTTTTTCATCCTCAACCAGCAAATGTAGAAATCTGGAAACAATCCAGCATAATCTTATATCGTCAAGCCAAGATATGCAAATGAGAGCCTCAAATGAGAATTTATAGAGTGAGGGACAGATTAGGGCAACTCTCATTTCATTTCCCTCCATTTCACCTTTTTGAAATTAACATGAAATTACCCCAAGAGGAGCGTCCATCTTTTTGCCTCCAAAACTTCACTTTTCATTTTTTTTAAATGACATTAAACCCCAACTAGGCGTCCCACCTTATGAGGCATAACATTAGCCTTAAAAAATGATAAATTACCTCCCTTCTAGGTGCCACACAAGGAACAACACTGGCCCTCTTTTAAAAACAACATCACCTTACTAGGCCAAGGGGTATACTTCATGAACCCACGCCCCCCTCACTTAAGTTATAAAGCAACATTATAAAACTTAAGTGATAATAAATCAACTATTAATCTCACCACCATTAGGACTCACCACTACTGTAAATAGAAAGTACTGCACTGAGCTGCTGGAGGAATTGAGTCAAATCACCAAACAGACCCAATCAGGGCCCAACTGGAACTTACTAAAAATAGTAAATTACTAAAAATAGCCATTCTACTCGAAAGGACCTAGAAAAAAACCACTGTAATGGAGTGAATTTGCACCCCTCGCAAATTCCCCATTTACACCCCTTACCTTAGAAAACTTAAACCCGACAATGCTTTTCCACCTCATCCATTCACATTCCACCCACTTGGTGGCTATCTGTAGTGTCGATGGGGGAATTTTTGTCGGGGACGCTAGCGCGGCGCGCGGATGTCTATGTGGCGTGCTTCCATCCTGACAAGATTCCTGCCTCTGGAATCTATAGAGGCATTACACTTCTCCATTAGCAACGAAGAGTAACACCCCTACACCCTTGACCAACCTCAAACGGCTCTTTGGGGCTTCTATTCATCCTAAAACATCTTCTTTTTGATTCATTTGATCTTCTACACATTTCTAAATCGCACTTGCCCCTACACACTTCACTTTTTCACAACATTCTTCATTGTTGAAGCTCCAAGACGATACTTTGTTGGTTTTTCTACTCACGTTGTGACAACAGTGGCACTCACAAGCTTGCGAGCTCACATCTCCCTTCACGTACTCAAGGTCATCTTGATTGGGAGGTGATATCCATTTCACTTAGCATCGTTATTTTGTTTACATAGCATATTGCTGCTAGCATTTTGTGGCATTGCTCTCTTTCCATTACTTTCTTTATGACAATATCTCTCTCGTGGCTATTCTAGTTGTCCATGGAGGTGGGAACACCGAAACGGGGGTTTGACTTCGGAAAGCCCCGAAACAGCCCCAACATTTTTCCCCATTTTGTTGTGTGTAGGTTTCACGTTCATGTGGAGCTTGCGGGAGGTTGGACCACTCGTGAGTTGCATTTCTATCATCTTTACTTTCGTCAACTTTCATTTATTAAGTTAGAAGTACTCTTTTGGTTATTCCAGTAGTTTAGTTGTTTTCAGCTTTTTGTTGTCGCATTGGTTAGCATTTATCAAGTTGATAGCACATTCCCCGTTAGTCTCAACTGTCGTTTGTACTTTCTATCCGTACGGACACCAACGTGCCACATTGTCATTCGTCTTTTGCGTTGGAGTCCTCTGACAGAGAGCTGCCTAGGCCGCAGTTTTGACTCAAGAATTCGCTCACCTAATTCCCTAAACCTCTCGGGTTGACATAAGGCTAGTGGCAGACCAATTGCCCTTCCTTTTCACCCTATTAAAACATTAAACCCACCTTGAACAATCCTTAGCATGAGGTAGATCAAGGCAACTGATCATTCTAGACCCTCCCATGACCTAGGTTCCTGAGCAGTCGGTCTCCCTCCTCTACACCAACAAAAGCTCATCACAAGACGTTGAGTCCCCTAACCAAATCCACTTAGCCTACGGGAACCGGAATACGCTAATGGAAGCTCAAGTTGAACAATGGGCAAGAAGGGGACATTACAATGTCCTTGTGAGTAGGGAATGTTACAAGGAGTTTAAGGATGGCAATTTGGGTGGGCATTCACTCAAGGTGGTCAATCAAGTAGTATTGCTTTTTAGGATTTGGATTGGTCAGAAGAGGGCCTTGGATGTTGACTCTACCACATTGAGTAGTGACAACACAATCAGGTGATTTAATTTTGATTGTTTGAACTCATTTGTTAGATTGATCAATGTGTCCAACAATGAAATTGTAATTGTGAGGGGTCTTGTGGTAATGAATGTTGTGCATGTGGGAATCCTATCCTTGATTTTTCTTATAGATGCGCTATTGACTATGTTTAGGGAATAGATTTTGATAGATCCCCAAGTCTCAATTGGGTTAGGGGTTGGATGCTCCTTCGACTTCAATTTCACCCCTATCTTTAAGGTCATGGATATAATGTTTTAATTTCATGCACTTACTTGTGGCATGACCTTTGATTCAATGGTAATCACAATATTTGTCCTCCTTATACCAAGAGAGCTTGGGTTGACTATCATTTAAGGGTTTTGTGAGCAAAAAGGTGACAAGCTTTGACCAATTGATGGAAGACTACCTCTATAGGTTTCCCTAGTAGTGTGAATAGTCATCTCCTTTTCTTAGGTTTGGGAGGTGCAAATGAGTAACAAATAAAGGTTGTTGGAGGGTTTGGATGTGTTTTGATTTGATGAACCCATCACCAACTACCTTCTTGTTCTTGCTAAGGAATTTGGGTTTATCATTGGAAAATTTTGATTTTTCATTTTGGTTTTAATCTTTTGAATAAAATTTAATTATCCCTTTAGCAATGAGGGCCTTCTCATTTGAATGCCCATTTTTATTAGCTTCATCGGAAGAAGTGACACATTGTACTTGCAAATGGAATGCCAACTCCAAGTTCAGATTAATAGCAAAGATGTGTATGAGTTACTTTTCGAATATTGGCCATTGGAATCTACTAGCCAAGGCTCTCCATCATTGGAGGAACAATGAAAAGTTCTCCCTTGATCTTTGTTTGGTGTTGCAAGGGTCCATCATCATTAATTCGTTTTCCATGTTGTAGGAGAATTGTTTTACGAATTTCTTGACTAGGTCTCTAAAGGATGTGATGGACCCTCGGGTTGGTGCAAGAACCATTCAAATGCTTGCCCAATTAGACTACGGGAGAAAAGGTGTAGTAAGTACATGTCCTCGTGTGCCACTTCTTGTCTTGCCATGAAGAACCCTGACATGTTCCCTAGGTTCGTCCTTCCCCTTGTATATGTCATATTTTGAGATCTAAAAGAGGGAGGGAATGGAAATTGTGAAATACAAAAGGATAGGGACATAATTCTTGAAAGGTGTATGATTTTTATGGGTCCCATCTTGGAATCCTTTGACTTCATCTTTCATGGCTTGCCATTCTTGATCAAAAGATGAGCTAGGTGGCAGTGGAGTAGGTTGGAAGTTGTATCGATGTGAGTGATGTTAGGTGTATTGATTTTTGGGAGACATGAGATGTTGGTGTTGGTGTGTGTGACCCAAGGAATTGAGGTTGATCTTAGGAGGGGAACCAAGGATGACCATGTTAGAAATGGAAATGTGGGAAGTTCATTGGTTAATTAGGATGGAGATGTATTCAGCTTGAGAAGCATGTTGTTTAGCCCTAGATCGTGTGTCTATGGTAGATCTGGCCAAACTAGTGAATGGGGGATTTTGGAAAATGTTTTGGTTGGAAGCTTGTGTTCTATGGTGGGCATGGTCCTCATGTGTGTCTTTTCCCTTGCAGTGAAGGAACATTTAGATTGGGATGTGGTGTTACAATCTAGATGAAGGTTAGAATGGTCATCAGCATGATCATGAACTCAAGGGTCAAGGTAGTCTATGTTATTAAGGTTGGAGAGATCATAATTGGGTGTGTAAAATACCCCCTTAGTTTTTTCCCCAAATAAAGCACAACTTGCACCCATTAGTGTTAGACCAAATGTAATGATAAGCAAACTGGAAGCAACCCTTCACTTTATGATCACTCAGATCCCGAAGTGGGCAAAGGTGAGAGCATACGGTGTAAGGGGATCTAAATATAATATCAATGTTGAAAGTAACAAACAAGCTATTGGCAGCAAGCCAGCCAATAGAGAAAGTAAAATACTTGGCGGCAAAGCCAACCACTTCTACTTTTCAGCAGGCTACAGAAAAGTAAAGCAAAGTAGAGTACTTGGCGGCATAGCTAGCCACTTCCACTTTTCAATAGGCAAACAAAAAGTAAAGCAAACTCAACCACTTATTCAGCGGGAGTGTAGTACAAATAACTGAATGTAAAATAGCTGATTGGTACTACCATATCAGCGTTACAATGATCATTAGGTACATGATAAAATGATAAGTACTACTCAAAATGAAAGCCTATTACAATATAGACCAATCCCTACAACATGTAATCGATTAGGCATCATAAAACAAGCAAGTACCAAGGATATATCAGGCCTAATATGTTATGACAGTAGTTTCATTATCTAGATAGCGAACCTGATACACCAACCAGTACCCCATCAAATGCTCGTATCTCTCCAACCACTCAACAGAATGACCCCAAATCTATTGCAAAGGATGAAGCAAGCCTAGGCGTCCAAACTCCAGCTGATAAACACCCTAAAACTGGCAACAAGGCACCACTAGCAATGGTACGACCTCCCTAGGAAGGTTGACCTTGTCTCAAAAATCCAAACCTCTGCTAAAAATCACCAAAACTCAGACAAGGGTTCGCCCAAGTGCTAGGAATCCACGGAATTAGTACCCACAAAAATAACTTGTCTCTCCAGTTCAATATGAGCAAAAACGTACATCAGCCCTTCACAAACCAGCAACATGAAAACTACTAAAAGCACTCCAAAATGATCTCCAAGAAGCAAACTAACACACACCCACACCAAAAAGAGCTAGAACACATCAAAACCAACTAGAACAATAAGCATAAAGGAAGCCATCGCCATTTTTGCTCACTTGCAATCCTCTAAATGAAGATGCATCCACTGCTCAGCTAGGAGTTGTCTTGCAAGCTCGAAACTGAAATCAGCTTGGAGGGGTATCGTCCTCAAAGCCCAAGAGTTTGAAGCCAATTCAGCAACACTTCGTTACCATAAAGCTACATAACCAAAATGAGGGGGAGAGAGGCTTATTTATAAGCCCAAGACCTAGAAGTTCAAAATCCAAATTCCCTCCAAAAAGGGACGCCAACTTCCTGGGGCAATATAATATTCATTTAAAAACTCTTTGACTTGTCAACCAAGGTGTCCACTTTATCAAGCATCAATTTATCATTAAAAAAAAAGCATATCTCTCCAACTTTGGCGTCCAACTCATGAGTCCAACTTCTAAAAACAACTTCAGTTATGTTGCCTAGGCATGGGGTCCAAAAAGCAACATTAAAATATAACACAACTTAAGTTATTACCCTTTCCATTTCGAACTCCAAGAATGCTAGAGAAGCCACTGCCACACTGCCAGAAATAGTAACTGAGTGTTGAACTGCAGCCAAAAATAGCACTTACTAAAAATAGCATACTGCTAAAAATAGTAAGTGACTCCAAACACCATTTTAGCACATTCCAAGTAGCTATCATAACTTACTAAAAATAGTAAGTCCAAAAATAGGCACTAATAAAAATGCATGTAACTACACATCAAAGCTTTTTGAAAACCCAGAAAGACCCAGAAAACATTCTGGCAAACTCTTGCAACCAATCCCTTAAAAAACCAAAAAGATACCTCCAAGAAAATAGGAAACCCTAAAACTGCCTCCGACTAGCCTATGGGCCTCCAAAATAGGCTAACAGTCTTAGAAAGGATTAGTGTTGAGAAGGGGACATTGCAAGGTGGCAATTTAGCCCTAATTCAATCACTTGCCTAAAGATTGTGTCTTTGTTTATTTCAATCAATTTCTCCATAAAATTGCATCCTTGTTTGAAATTAAGGTAATTGTTGGGATCGATAACGTACTCAAGTTGATTAGGATTGTCCTCATCAATATCACTATTGTTATGGTGGAGTTGGGATGATTCTTCTAGAAAGGGGAACCATTATATGAGGGATTGATTATGGAAGGTATTTTCCTCAAGCATTCCAAGTCTAACAGTTTTCCTTGTGATGGGAGCCATTATTCTTGGTTTTAAGATTTGATGTGGCAAAGGATGGGTGTTGATGGTTGATTAGTTGGATTTGGATCAAATGAGTAGTAAAGGAGAAGCTCTCTAGACTCAAAGGTCTAAAGTAATGATTGGATTGGAAGATTATGTTGAAAAGGGATGTCAAATTCCAAATGGATGATATCCTTTGGAAATCTTATGGGTGGATGACTTGGATAAATGGTTTGGATTAGTGGGATGATTCCTAATGGTGGGAATAGATGGTTGGATGAATTATGTGGGTGAAAGGATTGATTTGCTAATCTTAGATTATGGATGTGCCACACTTTTGGATCCTAGAGACATTTGGATTTAAACAAGATTTTGGAATCTATAGATAGTTGTAGAGTTCCAAGAATTGGATTATTAGGCCCTAGGATAATTAAGGGTCCTAGGGATTGGATGTTAGGCCCTAAGATACTTAAGGGTCCTCGATAATGGATTGGGATGGTTTTTATTATAAGGGGATCCAAAGATGAGTTCTAAATTATCCAAGGATTGCTTTTGAGGATGGTAGGATATTGGATTATGGAGGATGGATAAGTTGGAATGAGGTGACTTAATGTTCAAGTATAACCTAAGGCTTTCAAAGATTTGGATTTATTTATCTTTGGATGGTTTATGGAATTTGGGATAATTTGTATAATAGACAGGTCTAAATTTGGATCAAGGATGAGATTGGATCAATGAGTAGCAAAGTCTAAGCACTTTGAACGCAAAGGTTGGAGGAAAATGGAAATGGATTTGGGTATTTTGGGGGATGATGATTAATTTGGGTATTGGATCAAGACTAAGGCTCCAAAGTTAGGCTTAATGGTTTGGGATGGACTAAGGTTTGACTTGGAGGAGGGATGGACCTAAGGGATGGACTAAGGTAAACTTGGATGGGTGAACAGGACCAAAGTCCTAAAGGTTAGGCTAATTTGGGATGATGGTATGGATTAAGGTTTTGGAAGTGACTGGTTTGATGTGGTCTAGGAGATGGACTATAGTTTGTGCATGTTTGGGTTTGACTTGGATGGATTAAGGAATGGACTAGTGTTGGTGGATTAAAGTAAAATTGCGTACATGAGTAGGTCCAAAGTCCTAAGGTGAGTTCATTTTGGGATAATGGGTGTTGGGTTAAGATTTTGTGGTTTGGGGAATGGACTAAAGTTTGACTTGGATGAGGGATAGGCCCAAAGGATGGACTAAGGTAAATTTGGGTGGATGAGTAGGACCAAAGTCCTAAAGGTGAAGCTAATTTGTGATAATGGGTATTGGATCAAGGTTTTGTGGTTTAAAGAATGGATTAAAGTGTTGTGTAGATTTAGGTTTGACTAGGATATACTATGGGATGGACTAATGTTTAACATGGATGAAGAGTTAGGACAAACATTCCTTAGGCTTGGAATAACGTTTGATGTGGATGAGGTGATTAGGACAAAAGTCCTGAGGTTTGAATTGATGTGAGGGTGGTGGATAAGAATTAATGTGAAAGGATAATGGGTAAAGGTTATGAGTTATGGATTTAAGGTTTTGGAAAGATAATGGATGAAGACTATGGACAAGGACTAAGGTTTTGAAGGATAGTGGGCATGGACTATGGGCTGTGAGAGTAAGATGGGATAAGGAGTGTAAGGTGTAGACTAAGGTTATGGTGAGATCAAATGGCTTTGGGGACTAAGGCTTTGACTATGGTTGTATATTCAAATTAAGGATAATGAACTAAGGGAAAATGGATAAAGGACTCTAGGAAAATGACCTAATGGATGATGGACTTGGAAGAATAATGGATGAGGACTATTGGCACTGGATTTGGAAAATAATGTGTATATACTAGGGATAATGGACTAAGGTTTGAAAGAATAATGGATGTAGATTAAGGATGATGGGCTAAGGGAAAATGGACAATGGACCATGGATAAATGGATTTGGAAGGATAATGGATAGTGACTATGGATAAATGGATTTGGAATATATTTGTATGGATTTGGATAATAGACTAAGGTTTGAAAGGATAATGAATATGAACTATAGACTATGAGGTGAAAGGTGGTGGACTTGTTTGGACTATGGATAATTGACTAAGTTTATGAGGGTAAGGTGGGAAGGTGAAGTGATTTAGCCTAAGGTTGGGCTAAGACTATGGATGATGGTTGTTCTAACCTTGGCTTCAAATTCTTGTTTCAAGGATACCAATTCGGATTGTGTTTTCAAGCAAACAATTGGTTTTCAAAAACTTAGTTGGCTTGAAGGTTGCAAATAAGCACTTAGTATTCACAACACCCAACAAATGAAGACACACTCACAAGCCTAAGATTATTCAATAAAGGACTATCAATCCCCATGGACTCACAAATATAATATCTACCAAGGGTGTGGGTAGCTACGGAATGCAAGGTCATGGACCACCTATGCACACCTTACCTTAAGGTTAAAACCTTGCACAAAGTTAGTTCTACTTCTACCACTTGGAGGTGTGATGTTGGTATCTTCTCAAGCCTAACCAGTATCCAATGCACCATAAGGAAAAACAATTGATGGTGTTATGCTAGACTAAGCAAGGATTTCTAGGGGTATTCTTTACATATCACAAGGGTAAGCAAGGCCTAGATCTGTGAACCGGAGCCCATTTACAAAAGCATGTGGGTGAGATCTAACCTCCTCCACTTCACCTCTTCCCCTACTCCCCATTAAGGAGGCAGATGAAAGAGATTGTGCTAAACACAATGATGGCTATGTTTGGGGTACAACTTTTGTTCTCCCCCTTTTATATATACCACAGAATTCATGTGGTTGAGGTCGTCCTCTAGGATGATAAATCCCTAAATAGTCCTCCTAGAAAGAAAAAGAAGAAAATACTTGCCTTTGATTCTCAAAATTGCCCTAAGGTGCAAGAAGAGAGCTTATGCAGATATCACTTTGGGATTAAAAACACTTACAAATTAACTAACTCAAATCGAAATGTGAAGGTGAATTTTAATCCCAATTTTCAATGTAAGAAAACAATAAAAAAGACAAAACACCCAAAAACGAAAAAAGGTCTATAGTCAAATCTTCGACACACGTCCTACAAAACCACAAAATTAATTGTTTAGAAGAATATGCCTTGGACTAGCATGAATACCTGCAAGCTTTTAAACTACAAACATGAGATGGTAAGCACAAAGATAATTCAAATAGCACATGACATCATTAAGCATAGAGATAATGAATATAAAGTGTTAAAACCATGACCTCCAATTAACTATTAAATAGCAACTTTATACAACCGCATGACACAAAACAACCATTCCACCACTAAGAATAGAACAATACATGATATTTTTCAAATTTCACAAAAAATAAGAGAGCTATTTAGAAATGAAGTTGGAGTCCAAATGACTCTGAACAAGTCTTGGATCTTTTTACTCCTAAAAAAAAATAACTACCAACAAACCACATGAGCATGCACAAACTTGTTTGCCTTAGCACACGTTGGTCTCCTTAACCAATAAAATTGATGTATGGATCCACAAGTCAATGACATAACCAATAAAATATTACCCACAATGTTTATAATTGTGTCATGCGTTATGCAAATGGGTATTGAGAGCAAGACAATCGTTGGGTCGAGCAAGCAATAAAATCAAGTATTACTAGAACACTTATCTCGGCAAGAATACCCCACGAGAGAAAAACTCTTTCTAAAAACAAAAGTAAACTAATTTTGCACATCCAACAAGCGATCCTGTGTGGAAATCTATTCTTGTTATAACATCAGTGAAAAAAGCAAGCAACCCCAACATATATGCAAGCTATGAAAAGGAAAATCATCAAAACTTGAATTCCACTAGAGAATAAAGGATTAAAGATTTTTTGTAATGATTTTAGGCCTATGCACAGAATGGATTCGTTGAAAACGTTTTAGAAACATTCAAGCAAACATGTTGGTAACAAAACCTAACTATGAAACTTTTAAATGTGTTCTCCCTTACGTCTTGGGAGCACGCACCTAGATAGATCGATTGGCAAGGCTTTGAAACTTTTAAGCAAATGTAACTAGCATACATTTAGCCAAATCCCACAACCTTTGCCAACATCATTTATGCATATATGCTACTGGGGGAACTCCTAAACAAGGTGTGGAGTGATTACTCTGAGCTTCACATTTGAAGTTACAGAGACTCTAAAGCAGGAGAATATGTGTAAGACTAATGATAATGAGCTTCTCTCTGGAGCAATGGACATGCTAGGGAAACCAAACAATGTAATTCTATCTAGTGAGAAAGAAGCTACAATGAAACCAATTGTCCCATTGAGTTCATTGTCAACTGAGAAAAAAATCATTGCAAGTTGTTCACATTTATTAGGAAAGGAAAGGACATTCGTGGAAACAATTTTGATTTTTCAATAAATGCAGCAAGATGAAGAAACACCCAAGCATTCAAGGAATATGGTGGTTTAGGATAGTGAGGACACACCAAAATATTCAAAGAAAACCAAAGTACTAGGAGATGAAGAAATGCTAAAGTCTTCAACTAAAATTGAGCCACAAGACACATGGAAGTACCAAAACACTCAAGGAAACTCAATATTGACAATGTGATCAGTTTGGACATGAAGTGTTCACAAGGTATGCCAAATTCTATTAAAAAAGTATTGAACAATATGCCTAGCGATCAACATGCTTGCCTAATGCAGTCTGTTCAACCTAACAATAATTCTTTTCAAACTACAAAGAAAGAAATTACTCCACATAGCAGGGAAAAAAAAGAATACCTCAAATAAGGATAACTAGTTTAGAAACTATAAAGTATGAACCATGATTAAACGCTGCATAAATCATAAATATATATTCAAAAAAACACAACAAAATTTGTATTCTGACTCTGAAGTATAAAATATTTCAAAAGAACATCAAATATGTAATTATAGACGATAAAAATGCAATGGTCAAATGTATTGGCTGAAATGTGCTCTCCTCTAAAACCTGCAAAAAGAGGTTAATGAAGGAAATATAGAGATTGTGGGAACGTGCCCCTCAAGAGAGATGCCAAAGATGTTGATCTTTTGAATGAGCTTCGCACAAATAGATTAGTTATGCAAACACAAATCTATAACTCAAACAAAAGCACACTCATTTAGACAAAAACAATGAAGATAATGAGCAAAACGTGAGATAAGAACAAACAAAACAACATTTTATACCTTCATTGTTGATTTGTTGATATGCTCCAATGGACAGATGTGGATGCTCTTTGCATTTTTTACTCATACATACAGCACGAGAGTGCAAGTGTGTGGTTTGACCAAGAAAGTAGCAGCATAAACTTAGCATAGAGATAGATGATCAAATGGGAGGGGAAACCTCTCATCAAATAGATTTGCCAATAGGAGAATGGAGAGCCATGATGCAAGATTGAATGGAGGGCTAGGATTTGAGATACATGGATTGAAGCCATAGCATTATGACAAGTGTCACAAGGGGGAGGTAGATCTAGGGTCAAAGGATAGGATTTGATCAAGATGTAGGACTAAATGAAAAGAGGGCAAGTGGCATGTGAGGTGGGAGTTCAAAGATGCTCACACATGTGTGAAGAAGGTGGATTGTGTGGGAGATATGCTCACACGTGTGGGAGATATGCTCACACATGTGTAAGCAAGGAGGTGGAGATGAGTCAAGGTCAAGGGATGAGGTGGAGGATTAGCATGCCTTCACAAAGTAAAAAAACAATTGGAAAGAACACAACAATTGCACATGCAAAGGCATGACCAGCATAGGGAGGAACACAAACTCAAGGTAGGCGACAAACGTTGGCTTTCCTTGGGCAATAAAAGGCTTCAAGGACAAGGAAAAAAAAAAGCCATTAAGATATGGATCCTTCTCAATTTTGGAGGCCATAGGTGAAAATGCATTCAAACTTGATCTCCCTCCTTTCATAAAGATGCCCTCAGTTATGAATTGTCAATACTTATAGCTTCATAAGCTGTCCATTTCCTTGAGAAAGGAAACACTTCAAGGACAAGCAATAAAATTTAGCCATTAAGATATGGGCACTCCTCAATTTTGGAGGCCATAGGTGAAAATGCATTCAAATTAATCTCCCTCCTTTCATGAAGATGTATTCGATTGTGAATTGTCAATACTTGCAACTTTATGAGCCCTCCAAGCTAGATGAGGAAGAAAAACAACTACAAATCTTTTTAGAAAACAGGGATAGAAGGAAGAGTCAATACTAGAACATAAGACAAAGGAAAAAAGAAATAGAGTTCAAGAAACTCAGAAAATTGGACTCAAAGATCAAAAGGTCAGGCAAGCAAAATGGCACTACAAGGAAAGAGTGAGAACTTTTCTCCCACTTCAGATCTCACTAAGCTTTTGTGGAACTAGAAGTCTTCCCAAGAAGGGAAATGTCATCCAAATGGATCTAGAAAATGTTTTAGAACAAGAAAAATTGAACAAAAGATTGAATTCAGTTGTATGCACAGGTGTTGAGCAAAGCTATAGAGCTGGAAAACAAATAGACTATACCAGAATTGTGGAAGTTGTTTGAGTTGATGGTGAACCCCACAACTCTCAAAACTCACTTACAAGCAATTATCCTGTCATAAATAGAGAGAAAAGCAAGATGGATTTTCCATGCAACCTGAGAAATTGTATTGTGCATTAACCTGAATGAATAATTACAACAAATGAAGAATCCTTATGAAAAGGAAAAAAGCAAACCCTAGATGAGGATTAAATTAGATTGTGACAAGTGTCGTCATCCTACACAATAAGACAACATGACTTATAATTAGCTCAATCTAATAATAAAATAGCATTTCCTAAGTTTAGATTAAATGTATAAAGTAAAAGGGACCTAATAATTAATTAATTATTAGGTATTATCTATTTACTCCCCCCCCCCCCCTTAAGATCAACTTAGGGAGAAGCTAAAAACCTAATAATGAATGCAATGATGAATGATGGATGCATGGATGGGTCCCAACTACAAGGCCTAATGAGGTACCCATGTACAAACAAATGAAATCTCTCATAATCAGAGAAAAGGGTAAAACCTCATGGGAAAAAACCCCTCTCCAAAAGAGGAAAAAAAATAAAAGGTGTACATGTGACAAAAGAAAGTAACAAGAGAAATTGCCACTACCACAAGACTGGTTTTTCCTCCACCCCAGGGTTTTCCAGGATTAAAAATCTGCATGTTGTGAGTTGTTCATTTACTTCTGTTTTGAACAGAATAATTCCTTCTCTAAGTTGTGTGAACTTTCATTTGCAAAGCAAGTAGGAAAGTATTTATATATTGGTTGATTTGTAAATTCTAGAATAAGAGTTTATAGATCAGAAATCCTAGATAATACATATAGGATCATTATAGCACAAGGCTGATTTACTATTAAACCAAGTCATAATGGCATCTCCTACCACTGGAGACAGAATCAGCTTTACGGACATCATGTAAAGTCGTTGCAGGATTCGATTCCCTAAGAGTGAGGGCTAGCCAAAAAACAGAAGAGAACGGTTAGCTTTATTGAGCAGAGGAGGGCTTGGGGTTCAAGCACTAATTAGAAGGGTTTAGCACTCACAGAAATTCTCCTGTGGCATATATGCATCTGTGGTTGGAGGCCGTGAGATACTGACAACCTTGGGACTACAAATTATTGCTGGTGGAATCACCCAAGCTCTGCAGACAGTAAAATCTGAATAGTTTCACCGTTGTGTACCCATCAAGAGGACTTACCCTACTTGATTGGGCATCAGTTAGAAGGAGGTTCAACTAAAAATTAAGAAGGGTTCTGTCACAATTTGGGAAATCATAAAAGTTGGAATTAGTTAGCTGATCAATTGAAGGAAGATAACAAAAAGCATGAGTACAATGAATCATTTGGAATCTCATAGATCAAAACAAATGCCTAGATTGCAATTGTTAGCAGGAAATCTTAAGTAATGCCCACCCAATCATTCCAGAGAAGATTAAAATAGCCCTATGTAAACATCAAATGTTTGTGCTTTATTTTTCAAAAGCAACTCTCTTCTTTCTCTTTCTTAGCACGGAAATTTTAGCGTTAACAACTTGGTTAAGAATTCATAGATGTTTCAGTAAAAGAAAATTTTATTTTCACTCTTTTCTTTCAGGATTGGAGATGTTGTATTGTTTTAGGTCAGACACAATTCAATAGCCTTCTTCAAACACGAGGCATTCAAGAGAGTAAGCAAGTAAAGTTAGTCCAAGGGGTTGTAGTCTAACGGCATTCGAGACATTAGTAACCATGCAACCCAGGTTCAAATCAATAATACATAATTCCAAAGGAGATGTTATGAGGTTGCTGTGCGATCACAATAGCCACGTTCCTAAAAAGACGAAATATGAGAAGTTTAAAAATCTTCAAGATTAAAACATATAGGAAATCTTTGCAAGCAGTATCTCAAAGCGTGCCATAACCCCTTTCCTATAGAATTTTCGACTCGTTGTCGATGAAATTAATGGAGAACTTGACCACCTCTCTTCACAATGCTAAAAACAAAATGTTTCTCTTCTCAGTTTGTAAGTCTCTTTTTGCCATGGGTGTAGAGTAATGATCGTGGACTAAATTTGAGTTGAACTGAGGCTTACAAATTTTAAGAATGTCTTGAAAGCTTACCAGACCATAAAAATGCCCAAAAGTTATGAAGCAAAACAGAATCAAGAAAGTCAAAGAAAACTAACCAGATTAGGCTTGAAAATATTGTGAACGATAGAAGCTCCGGTGAGAAGGGAGACAATAACCACAACAAATGACAATGCCAGGGACGGTGTCCCTTTCGATTCTCTTCCCCCAAACCTCCGATTTGTTCCATTCATTTTATTCCCTGCATTTGCAGAAACCAATGCTAAATCCTACTCAATTTGCAAATACAATAATTATACTGAACTTTAAAAAACATGTACATACCTTAATTCTTAAACCCTAAACCCTGCTTCCAGTTTCACTTGTATGTTTAAGACGCACAGGATATTCACTGCAATGGAGATGTCCCTTGAATTTTGGATTTAAAGTTTTGGAATGTTCAGATGAGGTAAAGCAGAGCGTTCAGATCCGACGAGCCATCCAAACCTCTTTATTTATAAATTTACAGTGATTTTTTTTTATTTTTTATAAAATTATGATTAGGGGAGAGGAGCCGATATGTAGGCAGGGCCCAACGTGCGATGGGACATGTGTTCGTTGGGGCCCACACCTATACGTGGTCCTCCACAACGTAACCTTAGCTTTATCCATAGATAGGCGAGATCACATCAAACATAAATTAGATATAAAATGCACACAAGTTAACATTCATTTAAAAACTTAACAAGTACACGCTGGCAGCCAAACATGATGAAGTGTATCCAACTTGTATCTGACATATAACAAGTACCATTCCGACATGGAATTTAAACAGCCCAAACATTAAGACATGCACCCTTCCCCGTAAACTATTAAACCCAACTTTCGCACCAATGCAAGCATCACTTTCACATTAGTTTCAACTACACAAAATAAACAAGGTGCCAAGTCAACAACTTTGAAACCCATCCGACCCATCTTTGACCAACTGGCGAACCCATTACAAGAATGTTTCACATCGTAGCATAACCAAACCAACATGCAAATGCATTCGCCTGTCTCGTCTACCATGAGATCTGCAACACATATTAGCTTCAATCTGTCTCATCTTGCCAAGTAGGGTGCACACGTAGTGGAGCCAAACGCAAATATCCCATCTGCATCCATTTAACACTCTTGTAAGGCCGCCATTATTCAAAACAAAAATATGGAAACAATTTCAAACAATCCACCAAACCAATCAAGTTAAGAATTAAAGGCTGAAATCAATCGAATCTCCAATTCATACGAAACATAACTCAAATTCAAAAGAGGACATCAATTTATTTCATCACACCAAACAACCATCAATCAAATTCAAATAATTCCCAATTCAAATAGCCGTGAAAACCAACAAGTATTTAGTTATTCTGCAGTGAGCGACATAAGAAAAGGAGGAGTGACAAGCACATAATTGAACGAGTTAACATCAAGGGGAGGCAACAGCTCAGATTCCAGTGCACCAGCATCCATATTGTACCAGGTTTTGCTTTTCACACTTGTTCTTCATTACAACCATTACCAGCATCTATATTGTACCAGGTTTTGCTTTTCACACTTGTTTTTCATTACAATCATTACCAGCATCCATATTGATCTTCATTACACCCATTACAGTCATAGGTTTTTGTTCATGTTTCCCTAGGGTGGCGGAATGCAAATATTACAGTCATAGGTGTTTCTTTATGTAACGGTAGGGTTTATATTGCAGTCATAGGTTAGCATATGTGTTCCATAGGGTTTATAATGCAAATATTACAGTCATAGTTTACCATTTAAAGCTTTCCCTAGGGTTTATATTGCAAATATTACAGTCATAGTTTACCATCTCTATTTCCATGTGGCTTTATATTGAAAATGTTACAGTCATAGTTTAGCCTTGTTGTTTCAGTAGGGTTTATATTGCAAATATTACACTCATAGTTTAACATTTCTGTTTGATAGGTTTTGCATTATCATTCACTCTGCTTTTCATGTGTCTCAATGGTTCTGCATTATCATTCACTTTGCTTATTGTAGTCTCACATCGTAGTCTGATAGGTTCTGCATTATCGTTTATATGTTAAATATTGGTCATGGTTTACCATTTCTGTTTCAATGGTTCTGCATTATCATTCACTCTGCTTATCTTATTCTCATAGGTTTTGCATTATCATTCACTCTAGTTATATTATTCTCATAGGTTATGCATTATCATTGACTCTGCTTAGCATAATCTCACAGGTTCTGCATTATCATTCACTCTAGTTATCTTATTCTCATAGCTTCTACATTGTCATTCACTCAGGATGTCTTATTCTCATATCTTCTGCATTATCAGTCTCTAAAGTTTCTAATCCTAGAAGACTTTCTTTTCATCATTTTCATATGTTTTTGCTTCATCAATCGACAAATATTTATGCATGTCAATGAGTTCGTCATAGACAATATATGTGACCTTTGTTAAACTCTTACTGTTTTTCATTCGTAAGCTTTATGTTGTTCAAACATGAGTGTGGTTTTCACTTTGTTGTGCATGAGAATGTTAATGTTGTAAACGCTTAAGAGATATGAGATGTTCTTAAACTCTAACTCCCTTGCATAGTTTGTAATTTTGTGCTTCTTACTCCTCTACTTACTTATGTCACTCACTCCAGAATAGATAACACAAGATAACAAACTCCTGTTACAAAAGGTAATCTCAATTGAAATGCAAGAAACTAAAAAGATAACACATACACAAACTAAATAATCTTTTGTTCAAGCATCACTCTCTTCATACATATAAAGATAAATGTTAAAGCATTCGTGTTTCATAGTTTACCATTTATCTTTCCTAGGTTTTGCATTATCATTTACTCCGGTTATCATATTCTCATACGTTCTGCATCACAAACTAATTATTCTTTTGTTCAAGCATCACTCTCTTCAAACATATAAAGATAACTGCTCAATCATTTGTATTTCATAGTTTACCATTTATGTTTCATAGGTTATGCATTATCATTGACTTTGCTTATCATATTCTCATATGTTCTGCATTACAAACTAATTATTCTTTTGTTCAAGTATCACAACACTCTCTACATACATATAAAGATAACTATTCAATCATTTGTATTTCATAGTTTATCATTTATGTTTCATAGGTTATGCATTATCATTGACTCTACTTATCATATTCTCATATGTTCTGCATTACAAAGTGATTGTTTATCTGTTCAAGCATCACTGATTTGATTCTAATTATTCTATGTAGATGGCCAAGGGCAATGTAGTGGTGTCCCATACTAGGAACAAAAAAAATAAAAGAGCCACAACAAGGTTGCCTGTCGAGAAACGAGGATGCAGATTCCCCCCTAAAATAGATCATGTTGCACAAGTAGATGAGGTTTCTACTCCTCAAATACGGCAAATTAAGGTTACTACACTTCAAATACCGTAGAAGGTAAAACAAATACAAAATCTGTGGTCTGAGGATGACATGAAAAGGGCACTCTATGACGTTGAAGAGAATGACATGTCGATAAGGGGGGCTTCCAAAAAGTGGTCAATCCCAACAGCCACACTATCCAAATGGCTAGGGGGTCTAACAACAACTTCCAAGAAAGGTCCACCAACAATCCTCACAGAAGAGGAAGAAAATTGTATTGTGGAATGGTGCGAGCAAATGGATGATATTGGTCATGGTCTTGAGATAGTCAATCTTAAGTCTGAGGCTGCTCAAATATGTCAAAATAGGCCAAACCCTTTCACCAATGGCTTCCCAAGGAAGTCCTGGTGGACAGGCTTCAAGCACAGACATTCTCAACTCGCATTATGAACTGCTAAAGGCCTAGACAAAGATAGGGCATTCAATCTTAGACCTGATGTTGTAGATGCATTCTCCAAAACACTGTCTGCAGCATACAAAGCCATGCCATATGGTCCTGATCGCATATGGAATTGCGATGAAACTAGCATCTAAGCAGGCAAAAATGGGTCCATGAAGGTGCTCGCAAGAAAAGGTAGCAGGAATGTCTCTTACATTATCCCAAAGAGCCATGAATGGATAACCATTCTATGTTGTGTCAATGTTGTTGGGCAGAGCATTCCAGGATTCTACTTGTTCAAGGGGACTGTGAACATAGATAATTACATCATAGATTGTGAACCAAGTGCTTGCATGGCAGCCCAACCACATGCATGGATGACCAAAGAATTGTTCATAGATTGGTTGACCCACTTCAAAACCTCGATTCCAGGCAGTGTCTCGCCCACGAACAGGATCTTGTTGATCTTTGACGGTCATGGAAGCCACATAGCACTCAAAACCATCCAGAAAGCAAGAGAAATCAGTGTAGATTTGTTAACATTGCCATCACACACATCACATAAGCTACAGCCATTGGATGTGAGTGTGTTTGCACCTTTCAAAGCTTACTTCAAATCAGAACATGCAAAATTTTTGTTAAGGTTTCCAAAAATTGAAGTGAGGAGGAGAGAACTTGCAATGTTAGGCAGCAAAGCAATGAAAAGAGCTTTAACAGTTGACAACATCAAGGTTGGGTTTAAAAGGACTGGTATATGGCTGTTGAATCCCAATGCACTTGTCAATGACATGCATCCCAGTGAGACATTTGTGGTCAGCGAGGATGCCGATGCATTTGAAAACATTCTCAGCCTTTCTGGACTTGGTGTGTCAAATGATGATGTCACAGTATTGCAGTCCACTCTTCTAGATGGACACATGCAGCCTGCAACAGAAACACAGCACTCACCTCATACATGTCCTACTGAATTAGTTGCACAAGTGGTGGTTAATGAACACACCCCTCCCATGATGGACAAGGTCGTTGATCAATTCAGCGAAAGTTTAGATCTTCCATCACAACGAAGCCAACCATCCTGGTTGGTTGAGGGAGCAATGAACTTGGGCATTGATTTGGAAGTCCGAGAACAACAGGATACCTATACTTTTCCATCACCACCACCACAAATTGACCTTTTCCAAGTTGTCCATTACTATGCTCCTTCTTGCAATTCAGATTTACAAGCCAATGAAGATGTACCACAGGGCTCATAGGTAGTCGAGGAGGTCATTGGCACACAGTTAGATGGGACACAAGAAACACAAACAATTCTGCACATCAGCAAGTTCCTCAAGTTGCCTGTGCACACTGTCCGTCAAATGAAATCCAAAGCAGGTACAATTCAGATTAGTAGACAGTCTCAATTGTTGACAATAGATGACTACATGAGGTTGTTAATGGAGCAAGAGCAAAGGAAGAAAGAGGTGGAGGAGATAAAATCAAGAAAGAGACAACAGAATGCAGAGAAAAGGGAAGCAAGAATTGTGGCAGCGGAGTTGAAGGAGAATGCCAGAATTGAGAAGGACATACTGCGAAAAGAAAAAGAGCAGCAAAAATTACAACAAAAAAAGGATAGAGATGCGAAAAAGGAGCAAGAGAGGCTTCACAAGGAACTGGACCGAAAGGAAAAAGAGATTGAGGAGGCACAGAGGGCTTTACAGAGAGAGAGGCGGTTAAGGAACACTTCTAATCCGTTGTCTCAAACTAATGGAGTCTTTCGTGATATTCTCAACATTAATATCCCTCAGTTCTCCACAACAATGAATTATTCCAGCCTCTCCCAATCTGACTTCAGGGGCAGTCAATATCCATATCAATTTGGCACTTGGGATGTACAAATGTCTTCACCACCACCCCCAACACATGTCACTTACACCCAATTTACCACTCCAAGTTCCACTCATGTATTTAGCAATCCTCGTCGACTGGAAGGGGATGAGAACATGGCAATTGGCACCCCAACCAGCCAAGATCCTTTTCACAACAGCAGCAGCTAGATTACAAATGCTAGTTTCATAGACTTTAGAAGTATTGATATTTACAAATGCACCGAAATTGTGGACAGTTGTAATTTTTTGATAAGTACAGACTGACCGTTATTGTTTTGTTTTGTGAAGTAATCTGATCAGATTTGAAAAAGTGTTGTATGTAATTTGCAATTCGTGTTATTGTTTTGATTTTCAATGTATGCTTCTTCGTTGGCATTTTTAAATATATGAGAATTACAGATGCATCATTTTTGTTTTGAGTTGCAATGTATTATGATCATATTGCAATGTGTGTTCTATGTAATTTGCAATGTGTCACTGTTTTCATTTCAAATGTTTGCTTCTTCATTGACATTTTGTCATTTTCTATTCCTTTTTCCAAATATTTTGCCACATGGAAGGTCCAACTTTGTCCACGCGTAGAAAAAAAGGGAAAAAAGACCCGTCAACCGATACAGATGCACCTCGGGTGCCACTACCTGTGTGGCTCGACGTCCGAAGGTGACAGCCTTGCCACGTCAACTTCTCCCAGTCCACCACCCTAACAATCCACTACTGAGCATTTATCACTCGCCGCCACTTCCTATTCCTATTGACTATCTAAATTAAATGTTGTCACCTCTCCTAAGCTCCACGCCACCCCGCAGTTTTATTCCAACCAACCTATACATATACATAGACATATATGCATATGTATATGCATATGTATATGCATACATATACATTTACATATGTATATATATATGCATATCCATATACATAGACATATATGCATATATATATGTATATGCATATACATATATGCATATACATATCTATATATGTATATGCATATACATATCTACATACACATACATATACATATACGTATGTATATACATATCTATATACATATACATATGTATATGTATGTATATGTATACACATATACATACATATTTTCCGAGCCAACCTGCATTGAATGCTCCCCAATGCCTCGCTCTTCTCGCCATGTTTTCAACCTGCTATTTTAGCAAGTAAACATTCCATCTTCACTTGCTTGTTGGTACCTGCTCGTTTCGTCGTCTGCAACCTTCATCATCTCACCACAACCTGCAATGCTTGGAGGCCATATCGTGTTTGGGTAGAAGCCGATACGAAGATGGGTAAACGCTAGTTACCGAACGTCACCAGCAGCTCCACTTCCGCCATGCAAGCAATGAACGGGTTCCATATACATATACATATGTATATACATATGTACATGTATGCATGTATATGTATATGTATATACATGCATACATGTACATATGTATATACATATGCATATGTATATAGATATAGATATACATATGCATATGTATATAGATATGTATATGTATATGCATACATATACATATCTATATACATATACATATCTATATACATATACATATGTATATGTATGCATATGTATACACATATACATATACATACCAATATACATACACATACACATACACATACACTACATATACATACACATACACATACACATACACATATACATAGTCGTATACAATCAAGTTGTGCAACTATTTTATCTTTTTCATGTGCCATTGATGAATTTGGGAGTGTTAAATTTTTCATAGGTGATGGCAACCTATGTTGCATGGGTCCACAACTCCATTTGAATTGTGAAGTTTTACATAGGTAACCATGACAAGCCTTCACAAAACCAAGTCCCCTAAGTCATTCAAATACAAAGCTATGGTAATCTATGTGAAGTGCTACACAGGCCACACATGTATATACATTAAACATAGACTTACAAATATACATATGTTTCTGCTTCATCAATTCAATCAACTAAGCAATAGAGACATGTTTTAGGGAGACTTGATTTTGTGAATGCTCGTTTGATGGCAACCTATGCTGCACGGGTCCACAACTCCATTCGAATTGTGAAGTGTTGCATAGGGAACCATGACAAGCCTTCACAAAACCAAGTCCCCTAAGTCATTCAAGTACAAAGCTATGGTAATCTATGTGAAGTGCTACATAGGCCACACATGTATATACATAAAACATAGACATACAAATATACATATAGGTTCTGCTTCATCAATTCAATCAACTAAGCAATAGAGACATGTTTTAGGGAGACTTGAGTTTATGAACACTCGTTTGATGGCAACCTATGTTGCACTGGTCCACAACTCCATTTGAATTGTGAAGTGTTGCATAGGGAACCATGACAAACCTTCACAAAACCAAGTCCCCTAAGTCATTCAAATACAAAGCTATGGTAATCTATGTGAACTGCTACATAGGCAAGCATGAAAGGCCTTGGGAAAACCAGGGCCCCTAAATACATGTTGTAAGAAAGCTTTAGTGCTCAATATTGATCTATGGTAATACATGTGAATACTTGAAGGTTTTCATGGCTATTTGAATTGTGAATTATTTGAATCTGATTGATGGTTGTTTAGTGTGGTGAAATAAATTTCTGTCCTCTTTTGAATTTGAGTTTTGTTTCGTATGAATTGGAGATTTGATTGATTTCGGCCTTTAATTCTTGACTTGATTGGTTTGGTGGATTGTTTGAAATTGTTTCCATGTTTTTGTTTTGAATAATGGTGGCCTTATAGGAGTGTTAAATGGATGTCGGTGGGATATTTGTGTTTGGCTCCAATACATACATATACACTACTTGGCAAGATGGGACAGATTGAAGCTAATACGTGTTGTATATCTCATGGTAGACGGGACAGGCGAATGCATTTGCGTGTTGGTTTGGTTATGCTACGATGGGAAACATTCTTTAAATGGGGTCGCCAATCGGTCAAAGATGGGTCAGATGGGTTTCAAAGTTGTTGACTTGGCACCTTGTTTAAATTAATGCTAACTTGTGTGCATTTTATATCTGATTTATGTTTGATGTGATCAAGCCTATCTATGGATGAATTTTTTTTTACGTTGTGGAGGACCGACGTATAGGTGCACATCATATAAATTTGAGGACACCCCCAAATTAATCAATGGCACATACAAAAGATACAATTGTCGCGGGTGAGAATTTATGAAGCATACACATAGACATATACATAGACATACACATAGACATACACATAGACATAGACATAAGTGAATTAAACATGACTGTAGAGAAGTATAGGATGGGGCAGCGAGTGATAAATGCGACGCAGTGGATTGTTAGGGTGGCTGACTAAGAGAAGTAGACGTGGCAAGGTTGTCCACTTAAGACCTCTTCACACATCTATACACACACATTTACATATAGACATACACATTCACACATACACATTTACATATAGACATACACATACACATATACATACACATACACATAAACATACACATACACATACACATACACATACACATAGATATACACATAGACATAGACATAGACATATACATAGACATAGACATATACATATTTACATATACATACAGATTTACATACACATACACATACACGCAGACATAGACATAGACATACAAAAACACATACACATACACACATAGACATTGCCATCATTGTGAAGATAAAACGAGAAGTTTCTAGAATGAAAAGGTTGTAAAGTTGACAAGTGTGTGAGGCATTATGAGCATTGGATGCAGGTTGGCTCGAAAAATATGAAGTATGTCGTGAAAGTAGTATATGTATATGTATATGTATATACACATATACATATACATAAATATATAGACATATTCATATACATATACATAAACATAAACATATGTATATGTATATGAATATGTCTATACATATGCATATACATATAAGTAAGATGCAAAGACTTTAAGCATATACAAGTTGGATACACTTCATCATGTTTGGCTGCCAGCGTGTAATTGTTTTGTTTCAAAATAATTACAATTATGTGTGCATTTAATATATCATATGCATATACATATGTCTATGTATATGTGTATGTATATGTCTATCTATATGTCTATGTATATTTCTATGTCTATGTATATGTCTATGTCTATGTATTTGTCTATGTCTATGTTGATGAAGCAGAACCTTAAAAAATAGAACACCCCCATATATTTCCAAGACACAAAATTAAGGTACAATAATTGGATGACTGATATGATGGAAAATAACCTATGCAAAAGATAACACCCCCAAAATAACCAATGGCACCTAAGAAAAGATAGAAACATTTGTATTACAGATTTATTGAAGTATATGGGTTTTTTTTTAAATGTTATTGGTCCACGTGGCCTGCCATGTGGACTGTGTGATTTTGGGTGCGTACGTATCGGCTCCTCTCCCCTAATACGTAAGCGGGGGCCCTAATGTGTGATGGGACATGCGCTCGTTGGGGCCCACACCTATACACTGGTCCTCCACAACGTAAGCTTAATTTCATCCATAGATAGGCTTGATCACATCAAACATTAATCAAATATAAAATTGATGGAGCATAACCCAGAATAAATAACACCAACATATTTATCTATGGCACATAAACAACATCAATTTATTAAGTGACTGCAAAGATGAAGCAAAACCTAAAAAAAGATTAACCCAAATTTTTTTGTTTGTTAATAAAACAGAGAACACAACCTAACTCAATGATAATGACCTATGATAATACGATAAGCAGAGTCAATGATAATGCAGAACCTATGAGAATACGAAAATCATAATCAATGATAATGCAAAACCTATGAGAAAGCAATAAGGAGAGTGAATGATAATGCATAACCTATGAGATTACGATAAGCAGAGTGAATGATAATGCAAAACATATTGAAAAGAGATCTGATGTAATATAAGCTAGACAATTATTTGAGTTTTGCTTCCCCTTTGACATCAAATAATCTCTTATTTTTTGTAGTTAGGATATTCTTTTCACTATGTACCTGAGCTAGAGGATTAGTTGGTTGATTGTGATCATGAATTTTAGGTGAGAATAAGAGGTTGGATGAGACTATCATTAAGACATGTTATAATGTTGAATCTAAATTGGGATACCCAAGGCATGAATAAGGATGAGTCTGATTCAATGGATAAAATATACTTCAATCATGTATAAATGATGTTCATTCTTGCTATCAATTTGAATAATAAGAATGTTAAACAAACATAAATGGGATAACAATAGTTCCACTAAAGAGGAAAAATGGAATGGATACTAAAAGGACAACGTAGAAATAATATTATAAGGAAAAAACTATAGATAGGATCCTCTTCATAGCTTTTATTTCTATCACATATTAGAATTGAGACCTATATGCTATGGGATCATATCCTTCTTTAATGAATCTCTAGTGGCCCTTATGGTTCATTGGGGCTTTGTGGTCCTATGTATGTCTAGTTGGTGTAGACATCATCTCTTTTTTTCCCCAATTTACTTCCTATGGAGAATAGTTACTAGGCTTTAGTAAGATAGTTGTCTAGATGTATTGAGACACCAATCTTTTTGGTTTTCAAGTGTTTCTCTCCTCTATTTGTTTTTGTTTGGGAGGTGGGGGATCAATTTTAAACTCCCATTTAACATTCTTTCACAAAAAATATCTATACTTTTCTTTTATCTCCTATCTTTATGTGAACTCAAATATTAATATTTTTATGCAGCTTATATTGATTACTTTTAAGTTGTTATCACTTACTCTTGCTTCTTTCAATTATAACAGGTCTAATTAGCTTAGCTATGTTGAGTGCATTTTGGCTATGAGTTCGGCATCATAGGATGTTAATATTATAGGCTTTTTATTGTTTCTCTCCTCTATTTGTTTTTGTTTGGGAGGTGGCTGATCAATGATAACAAAAATTTATGAGCTACATTAATTAAGCAATGCCTATTGTAAAACCATAAATCAAAATACAATCATTTGATTATAAATGATAATAGTAGTTGAAAATCAAAATCCATTACAAATGAGCTGAAAGTTCAAATTACCAATTACAATCCAGGGTTTGTATGCACCTTTATTTGTTGTTTTTAGATGATTTTTTTCCTACTGAATATTCTTATTGGCAATTTGGATCTACTCATTATGTCTTGCCACATGATGACACTAATGACTAATGAGATGTTGATGGTAAATTCTTATCAAATTCTTTAAAAACTTGTATAGCAATATGTTCTACAATAAGTGAAACTATTTTAAAAATCAAATTTGAACAAGCACAACATTGCAATGTTGATATAACAACAATTTTGTAATGCTTATACCCATTATATGAGCATAAGAAAGTATCAATATATATTCATCAATGAAGACCAAAACATGTATGATGAAGAAACTGAGAAGCCTGCATGAGCTCGAACATCCAATTTAAATGAGGAACTTGGGCAAGTTGACACTATACTTTCAGATAAAACTGGTACATTGACTTGCAATTCAATGGAGTTCTTGAAGTGTTCCATTGCAGGTATTGCATATGGTGGAGGTTTGGAAGAGGTGGAAATAGCAATGACATACACATACACATACACATACACATAGTCACATACACATACACATACACATACACATACACATACACATACACATACACATACACATACACATACACATACACATATACATAGAAATAGACATAAACATACACATAGTCACATACACATAGACATACACATACACATAGTCACATACACATAAACATACACATACACATACACATACACATACAGATAGTCACATACACATACACACAAACATAGACATATACATAGAAATAGACATAAACATACACATAGTCACATACACATACACATACACATACACATAGTCACATACACAGACATAGACATACACATACACATACACATACACATAGTCACATAGACATAGACATAGACATAGACATAGACATAGACATAGTCACATAGACATAGACATAGACATAGACATAGACACATACACATACACATACCCATACACATACACATACACATACACATAGAGAAGATGACAACTCACTCTTCAAGAAGTGTAACTCCCAAGGAAAAGCTCACTCCAAAAAGAGAAGTGCAACTCCTAAGGAAAAGCTCAGAAAACGCCGATTTATGATTAAACAAACCAAACTTTTTGAAAAACTTGGAAAATTACACAGAAATCACCGATTTATGATTAATCACTATTTTTTCTTGAGCAATGCTACTATACTTTCCACAAATTTTCAAGAACTATATGCTCCCAAGCATTTTGAGTTCAAGAAATGTTCAATGATAATGCAGAACGTATGAGAATACGATAAGCAGAGTGAATGATAATGCAGAACCTATGAGAAAACGATAAGCAAAGGGAATGATAATGCAAAACCTGTGAGATTATGGTAAGCAGAGTCAATGGTAATGCAAAATGTATGAGAATACGAGAAGCAAAGTGAATGATAATGTAGAACCTATGAGAAAACGATAAGCAGAGTGAATGATAATGCAGAACCTATGAGATTATGGTAAGTAGAGTCAATGATAATGAAGAACGTATGAGAATATGAGAAGCATAGTGAATGATAATGCAGAACCTATGAGAAAATGATAAGCAAAGTGAATGATAATGTAGAACCTGTGAGATTGTGCTAAGCAGAGTCAATGATAATGCAGAACCTATGAGAATACGATATACAATGTCAATGTCAATGCAAATCCTATGAGAATAGGATAACTATGACTATAAAATTTACAAAATAAACCCTACCGAAACATAAATGCTAAATTATGCGTGCTATATTCTCAAAATAAACCCTACTGAAAGAGAAATGAGGTAAATATGAGCGTAATATTTGCAATATAAACCCTACAGAGCAAAACCCATATAAACAACAAACATTATTACATGTCGAAAGAAGAAAAGAACCAACTGCATTAATATATTTAATATAAACAGAGTGATGCTTGAACAAAAGATTAATTTCCTTGCGATTTAGTGTGTTTATGAACACAAATAGTGCAGTGTTCATAAACACTAAACTTCAACAAAATAAACGAAATCTACAACACCAAAAAAGCAATAAAACAAAGCGAAATTACAAACCAAACACAAACAAAAGAATAATGGCCA